>WAAF01003740.1:0-62031 GCA_013400475.1 Tricholaema leucomelas | reverse complement strand
GAGGGCTGCAGCAGCTCTGCTATGAGGACAGGCTGAGAGAGTTGGGGCTCTGCAGCCTGGAGAAGAGAAGGCTTCGAGGAGACCTTCTAGTGGCTTTGCAGTATCTGAAGGGAGCCTACAGGAAAGCTGGGGAGGGACTCTTTACACGGTCTAGTAATGTTAGGACGAGGGGGAATGGGTTTAAGCTGGAAGAGGGGAGATTCCGACTGGATGTTAGGAGGAAGTTCTTTACAGTGAGGTTCTTTACAGAACGGGTTGCCCAGGGAGGTTGTGGATGCTTCCTCCCTGGAGGTGTTTAAGGCCAGGCTGGATGAGGCCTTGAGCAGCCTGCTCTAGTAGGAGGTGTCCCTGCCTATGGCAGGGGGTTGGAGCTGGATGATCCTTGAGGTCCCTTCCAACCTAAACCATTCTATGATTCTATGATAATACTTAACTGTTAGCACAAACAAAACACTATATATAAATTATCTTGTACTTTTAAGATGATTAGAATATTTTCAACAGAACTATGACATTGCATATAATTTATTTCTAGCAAGTCTAAAGACCTTAATGATTTATAATCAGCAATTATATCCCTGCCATTATAATTTATTATATATGTATTTTTAAAAAGATGCTTACAGTAACTTAATTATTATAATTACTAATCATTCCAATTTAGTTAACATGAAATTGCTTTGTCAGCCTCAAATAACTAAATCCTCAGTTAGTATCTTTCCAAATAACAGGCACTGATGCTTAGATCAGTGTACGTGAGTATGAAAATGTAATGTGAGGAAGGATTTACTCTGCCAGTATCATCAGCAGGATTTCTAGGTCTTTCTCTGCCCTTTTCTGCTATTTCTGTTAACAGGTGAAGGTTGAAGAAAAACTTAGCACTGCAAAGCAACACTCCTCCTCAAGTTAAATAGTTATTTTACTTCCTGAAGGATTGTGGTAATTCAGTTTGACAGATGAGGATCAGAGACTACAAGCTGAGATTTAATCAGTCAGCTTCGCCGAGATTGGGGTGAAATTTTGATTCCTCTGAAGGAAACAAAACTACAAACGAAAAAAAAACCCAAACCACAGCAATTTCAAGAAAGTAGGACTTCATGACCATGGCCCATCCATCTCTGCTGTCTCCTCCTGGATTCTTGATCTGACTTCTATTTTCCTTTGCACTTTAGAATCAATCAGGTTGGAAGAGACCTCCAAGACCATCCAGTCCAACCCACCACCCAGCCCTATCCAGTCAACCAGACCACGGCACTAAGTGCCTCATCCAGTCTTTTCCTGAACACCCCCAGGGACGGTGACTCCACCACCTCCCTGGGCAGCCCATTCCAATGCCAATCACTCTCTCTGTGAAGAACTTCTTCCTAACATCCAGCCTATACCTCCCCTGGCACAACTTGAGGCTGTGTCCTCTTGTTCTGTTGCTGGTTGCCTGAGAGAAGAGACCAACCCCCACCTGGCTACTACCTCCCTTCATTAGAATTTGTCCCTCTAATATTCATCCTCTCCTGCAGGTTTTGCAAAACTAAATCTTTACTTTGCCACTGCTGCACTGTAGATGTGTTAGTGTCTAGCACCATCAATGCATCCAAAATTAGACTGTTTAAACATGTAACCTTTAAAAAATCTTAATTGATGCTCCAACAACTGGATAAGGAAAAAAAGACTACAGTGTTACAGTCATCTTTGAAATTTTGCTGAAGACTATGGAGCCCTATATTTGCTTTAAGGTTCCCTTGGAAATGTAGTAACCAAAAAAACCAGCTTCAAAACCTAGCTAACAAAGATATGTGTATCTAAGCCTGCAAAAAAGCCTAGAGAAGATACAAAAATCCCAGAGTAAATACTCTCAGTAGAATATGAGCTACCTACTTACTGCAACTGCCAAATTAACAGTTTCCATTTCTGTCATCAGAATAGAGATAGGCAAGTAACCTACTGAGAACAACGTGCTTTTGTGTAACCAATGAAGCTTTTCCCCCCTTAGTCAAGGATAGAAGACAGGATCCTCAGACAACTCACAAGAATATTTAAACTCAATTGACAGAGAAATACGTTTAAAATTCACAGCATGTATTGGGGACCCTTCAAAGGTCATCTTGTCTAACCCCCCTGCAGTCAGCAAGAACACCTCCAACCAGATCAGGCTGTCCAGGGCCACATCAAGTCTGAGTCTATCTCCAAGGACATGGCCCTGGGCAACACGTTCCAGTAGTTCACCATGCTCATTGTAAAGAGCTTCCTCCTGATATCCAACCTAAACCATTCTGCTCCAGGTTTAGACCACTGCCCCTCATCCTATCCCCACAGGCCTTTCTAAACAGCCTCTCTCCAGCCTTCCTGTAGGTCATAAAATCATAGAATGGTTTAGGTTGGAAGTCACCTCATAGCTCATCCAGTTTCAATCCCCCACCATAGGTAGGGACACCTCCCACTAGAACAGGTTGCTCAAGGCCTCATCCAACCTGGCCTTGAACAGCTTCAGGAAGAGAGCACCCACAACCTCCCTGGGCAACCTGTGCCAGTGTCTCACTGCCCTTACTGTAAAGAACTTCTAACATCCAGTTTAAATCTCCCCTCTAGCAGTTCAAACCCATTACTCCTTATCCTGTCACTACAAGATCTTGTCAATAGTCCCTCCCCAGCCTTCCTGTAGGCCCCCTTCAGATACTGGAAGGCCACTCTAAGGTCTTCTCGAAGCCATAACAAGAACTCATACCTCAAAAATTGTGATTGAAGAGAAGGGAGTTAATGTAGAATTTCTATCACTTCCAAACCTGTACTGGCTAAGAAAATTTACAAACCATTTCAAATAAATACATCTCAAGGACACGCAAACATGACCAAATACAAGGCCTGACTTATTACTGTAAAATGTTCATCAGGTTCTTTTGCATTGTCTACACAAATTAAAACCTTACAACAGTTTCTCTGCATGAATTAAACTGCTTTGCCTAGGTAGTTCTTCAAAGGATTCTTCAGTCTGCCCACATTCCAAATTGATGTGCAGCGTGGAAACCAACTATCCTAAACTCTGTCTATTTCACACACCACCAAGCTTTGTAAACACAGGGAACTGAATCACAGAAACAGTGTACCAAAAATTTGTAGCTTAACCACACAGTCTTGCTCCAGTTACTAGAGAGATCATACAAATGCATCTCGTGAGTCACCCACCTGAGACAAGCCAAAAGGTTAATCTTGAAGTTTGCATGAGAATTAGATTACTAAACGGAGCTTTGCAGACTGGCAGTTGCACAAAGCCCAACAAGCCAAACCAAGCCAACTTACTTAGCCACAAATACCCACAAGGATAAAAAAACATCCTGAAACACTTCTGAGGTAATCATCTGAGAGCTGGGGGGAAGCGGGCAGCAAGGAGGAAGGAGAAAAGAATATTAGAAGACTGAGATGCTTGTTTAACATCTACACTGCTTGTATGCTTTGTACATACCTTGTTTGAATTCAGCTTTCCTAGGAGGTTCTGCAAGATAGCACTTTGGCAAAGGGAATGATGAAAACATTGGCCAAGGATATGGATCACTGCCCTAGAAATGGGACCAGAGAGAAATTAATTTACAAGAATTAGTAACATTTTCTCAACTAACACAGAGCTAAACACCTCAGAATTACTGTCTATGCACCAAACTTATGCTTGATACTACAATTTGCAATGAGATATTCTGTTAGTAAAATAGGAGACACTTAAAGGATACAATAAACCCAAAAAAACATTTGGGCCAGAATTATTTTATAGTACAGCACCAAAGTGATGCTTGCTACTACAATATGCAATGAGATATTCTGTTAGTAAATAAAGAAACAGTTACAGGATAAAAACAAAACCAAAAAATCTTGGGCCAGAATTTTTTGGTAGTATATACCAGATTTTTTTTATAGTATATAAAATAGAATAGAACAGAATAGAATAGAATCAATCAGGTTGGAAGAGACCTCCAAGATCATCCAGTCCAACCTAGCACCCAGCCCTATCCAGTCAACTAGACCATGGCACTAAGTGCCTCATCCAGTCTTTTGGTACAGTAAGCCCCAAAATGATGCTTGATACTGCAATGAGATATTCTGTTAGTAAAAAAAGAAACAGTTAAAGGATTACAAAACCCAAAAAAAACCCCAAAAACATTTGAGCCAGAATTTTTTTATAGGATATAGAATCACAGAATCAGTCAGGGTTGGAAGGGACCACAAGGATCACCTAGTTCCAACCTCCTTGCCATGGACAGGGACACCCTACCCGAGATCAGGCTGCCCACAGCCTCATCCAGCCTCGCCTTACACACCTCCAGGGATGGGGCCTCAACCACTTATATACCAATAATAGTTTTGATTTTACAGCTGGTTTTTTTGAAGCAAAAAGGAAATTGCAGTTTTAATAAATATTAAAAAAAAAACATCCAAGCAAATAAAAAGACACCAAATAAAACCCCAATCCAAACAAATAAGTAAGACAACAAATACACAAAAATTGGATTTTCAGTTTTATACACTGATGTAGTTCTCTGTCATGCTGGATGCTGGTGGGGGTTGGTCTCTTCTCCCAGGCAACCAGCAATAGAACAAGGGGACACAGTCTCAAGTGGTGCCAGGGGAGATCTAGACTGGCTGTTAGGAGGAAGTTGTTGCCAGAGAGAGTGATTGGCATTGGAATGGGCTGCCCAGGGAGGTGGTGGAGTCGCCCTCCCTGGAGGTGTTCAAGAAAAGGCTGGATGAGGCACTTAGTGCCATGGTCTGGTTGATTGGACAGGGCTGGGTGCTAGGTTGGACTGGATGATCTTGGAGGTCTCTTCCAGCCTGGCTGGTTCTATGATTCTGATTTGCATTTCACCTTTATGAGACTGATAGGCAGGGAGAAGCAGAACACTTAAAGGAGCTGCTTAACAAAAACTTTACTTCAGATGAAAACCCAAGTGTGGGAAAAGTATCAAATGAAAGGAAGATGCAAGAAATGGAAACCTATGTTTATAAATGTGACTTTTTAGGAGGAGAAGTAACATTAAAATGAAGCAATATAAGCAGTTCATCTGGATGCAGCAATTCCTAGCCACATGCCAATCTCCACACAGTGGGAACAAGGTTATTTTTTCAATGTATCACTTCTTAATTTTACCCCTTTATAAAGAGAAGGTGAAGTGTTATTTCTGACTGTTAAATGATTTTCCAAGTCCTGAATTATCAGCAAAACTGTTCAATTAATGAAGAGAAACAGAAACTGTTAAATATAAGATTCTGACCTTATCTAGTACTCTCAAAGGCAAAATCCTTTCCTGTGGGCCTCCAATGAGATTTAGCCTCACAAGAACATGGTTTCTCTCCACTGAAAGACTATCGATAATAAAATCTCTGAGGAAAGAAAACAAAAAACAAACCAAAATAGAAATAGTAAACCCCAAACCCTCCAAACATGAGAACCACTTTGATGTGTTTCACTCACTAAATTTAAAGACCAAGAATACATTGAGAGACCTACTGGAGTTAAACACACAACCTGGAAAGCAAACAGGTGTGAAGAACTAAACAGAAGCAGCAAGTCCTTTGAGATGTCTGCAAGCTTCATTCTAATTTCATACTTCCCTACTCACTGCTTGTTGGACACATCAGAGGAATCACAGGCTAAAAAAGAGAAGAAAACTTTGCAAGCTTTATGCCCACACGCTCAGCAGGGAGACAGTTAATGGACTATCAAAATTTGGTCTTTATTTGTCTTACCAGCAAATTTCTGCTGTTGCAATTATGCAGTGTTATTCATAAATTAGCACACAGTCAACTTCTAAAGTCACTCTCTAGCACATGGCATCAAAGTTTTAAATGGAAGGAAAATAATTTTTTATTCACCAAGTTTCTTTAAACTTTTCTCTTAGTAAGGAAATAGTAATTTTGATCTTAATGGGAAAGAACAATCATAGACTCAACCAGGTTGGAAGAGACCTCCAAGATCATGAATGTGAGGAGGAATGGGTTGCCCAGGGAGGTGGTTGAGGCCCCATCCCTGGAGGTTTTTAAGGCCAGGCTGGATGAGGCTCTGGCTAACCTGGTCTAGGGTAGAGTGTCCCTGCCCATGGCAGGGGGGTTGGAACTAGATGATCCCTGTGGTCCCTTCCAACCCTGACTGATTCTATGATTAACCAGTCCAACCTATCACCCAGCCCTAGCCAATCAACTAGACCATGCACTAAGTGCCTCATCCAGTCTTTTCTTGAACACCTCCAGGGATGGCAGCTCCACCACCTCTCTGGGCAGCCCATTCCAATGCCAATCACTCTCTCTGGCAAGAACTTCCTCCTAACATCCAGCCAAGACATCCCCTGGCACAACTTGAGACTGTGTCCCCTTGTTCTGTTAGTGCCACTTAGTGCCATGGTCTGGTTGATTGGACAGGGCTGGGTGCTAGGTTGGACTGGATGTCTTGGAGGTCTCTTCCAACCTGGTTGATTCTATGATTCTATGACCAGAGAGTGTATTTATACATTTAAAGCCACTAACATACTCCTGTATGTCATCTCAAGAGAAAAGTTTTAGAGTTAAAACACAGTTCCCATCAGTCATTTTTTACCTTGGTCCTTCTGAAGTTTCTGTGACATTTTCTTCCTGAGCAGTTAGTAGAGCTTGTGACACTTTATACTGAGTCTCCAAGAGTAAAAGGGTATTGAGCTCGCAGCATAGCACATTTAACAACCTGCAGAAGGACACATGGAAATGATAGCACATCAGTCAGGAGTCCAGCAATGCAGAGGAAAGACAAAGGTGAAAACGTTTATGAGATCTCAAAGTGGAAAACAAACCAAAACAAAATTAACAAAACCAAACCACAATGAAACAGAAAAACTCAAACTCTTGAAGTGTCTGAAAAATACCCAAGACAGAACTGGGTCAGGTACACTCTTTTATTAAACACCCTTTTTAGCCACTCAAGTGGCACATCCTTGAGTGAACAAAGAATGGTTCTCAACAGATATTTTGTGTGTACTGAATAACCAAGAGGGAAAAAAAAAAAATCATGGGCAGCTCGGTCTGCTTTTAAGTTTGTATCACAGAATACCAAAAGTCACAATCTATGTGAAATATGAAGACATTGTACAAGAATAGGCTGGTAAGGCAACCCAAGAGTCAGCTTGTCTGAAGAGTGGGTGGGAGAGTGATAAAATTATGTCTTTCCTTTAGAAAATAAACTTTCAAGGAGTTCTCTACAAGCAAATTTTACACAGTTCAAAAGTTTTAACAAAAGAATTAACATGTAACAAAATCAAATCTGCTGGACATTAAGTTTTTATCTACATGAAAAAATCCATTCCAAAATGCCATTACTGAAATACAAATATTTGCTTTAAAATAATACTCCATTGCTTTCTCTTCCAAAATCATAAATGAATAGATTAAAGTTTCAAACTACAGAAGTTGTATTTCATAGTGAGTATATTTGTGACCATGCTTGAATATGCTGGTGGAGTTTTTTAATTGTCACTAAATAACTGCAAAGTCATCCTCATGGGGGACATCCTCAAAACATTTAACATCAGAGCTTATGATACTGGCATCATAGAACCATAGAATCAGTCAGGGCTGGAAGGGACCACAAGGATTATCTAGTTCTAAAGCCCCTGCCATGCCCAGGGACACCCTACCCTAGAGCAGCCTGGCCTTAAACACCTCCAGGGATGGGGCCTCAACCACCTCTCTCGGCATCCCATTCCAGGCTCTCACCACTCTGACAACAACTTCTTCCTCACATCCAGCCTGAACCTACCCATCTCCAGCTTCGCTCCATTCCCCCCAGTCCTGTCACTCCCTGATATCCTAAAAAGTCCTCCCCCATCTTTTTTGTAGCCCCCTTCAGATACTGGAAGGCCACAAGAAGGTCACCTGGGAGCCTCCTCTTCTCCAGACTGAACAGCCCCAAATCTTTCAGTCTGTCCTCACAGGAGAGCTGCTCCAGCCCTCTGATAAACCCAGTGGCCTTCCTCTGAACACGCTCCAGCACGTCCACATCCTTCTTGTAATGGGGGCTCTGTATCATTTATTCTTCTTTATGCCTGAGCCCAAATGAGATCACTGATCCAAATGGTGAGTGGCAATTACTGTCAAGTGTGCCAGACCAGCAGACAAAGGGACTTCAAAAGAACCCCCCCCACCAAAACCCCAAATCTAGCTAGTCAGTGTTGAAGCACACAGAAACCCAAGGGCCACTTGGAAGTTTCAGCCTGCAAAGCTTTGCACCTGCCTTTGCTGAGAGCATTACTAACAACCAGCGAGAACAGGCCTCTGCATGTGGTCCTTCTGAAGAACTCTCACTGAAGACGGCACTCAGAGGTACTGAAAAATGTGAGATCTTCTGGATAGAGATGCCTGGGGCACTAGAAAGCTACCACCTAGGGGCAATTATGTTTCTGCTAGTTAAGAAAACTCACAGAGTGATGTATTTCTTATCATGTTTATCGCATAAAAAGGCTTTCAAAAGAGCATCTACAGCACTTCAGCTACCCAGTGTACTTATAAATGACACGTAATGTGATGGCTGATGGTGAAAGAGTTTCCCTAGCTAAACAAAAATGCTTTTCAGGAGCATTACCTAGAATTACCTAGAGCACTCAGAAGTGGATTGCAGCAAGTGAAGTGTTTTAATTTCCCTCAGTGAAGTAGAGAAGAAAAGCACCAATCACTGCCATAGCCCTACCACTGAATCTGCTCTATTAATTCTAAATTGTTTCAAATGAATAAACCTACAAGATATGGAAGCCTGCCAACATAATCCTGCTGCAAATCCTTTTAGAATAGAATCAACCAGGTTGGAAGAGACCTCCAAGATCATCCAGTCCAACCTAGCACCCAGCCCTATCCAGTCAACCAGACCATGGCACTAAGTGCCTCATCCAGCCTTTTCTTGAACACCTAAAGGGACAGTGACTCCACCACCTCACTACTAACAGAGATTTTGTCCTCTTTTACCTTTGGATTATTAAACAGATTGGAAAGGGATCCCAAGGATCATCTGGTCCAAACTTTCTATATCATAGTGTAGTTTAAAGAACATGGCCCAGACCCTGCCAAGCTGAGTCTTAAAAGTGATCAGAGTAGGGGAATGTCCCAGGTTGAGAATTATAGGGTTAAAAAATACCTTCTTGGGACTAGAAGATTGTGATTCAATCCCATAATTCTGCTATCTCTTTATAAACTCACAACAAGGTCAGATTGTTCTCCTTTCCTCCTCCTCCTGCCCTGTGTGTGGCAGGAGCCACTTTAGCGAGAAGAAGATGTAAGCAGTAAGCCTGTTTTGGGGCCTCCAGAAGCTTGTTTAGGCCTCTTGGGATGGCATTGGGAGGGTGGGGGGAGGATTGGAGCACTGGGGAGTGTAGATTTAGGGTTTTTTGGGTTGGGGGGATATTAAAGGGGGTTTGCCAGGGATGTGGTAACTGCTTTGTAATGTCTATCTCTGCATCTCAAATTATATCAAATCTAATTCTGTATCTTTTTCTCCAATTTCATTTGTGAGCTTAATTTCTGTCGGTTATCTCTTAAAAACCACAACAGGGAATCACCCATTTCTCTTGGGAGGCTACTCCAGTATCTATTCTTATGATGAAAAAAGATCAGGGGCAAAAGATTTAGAGGCCATGTGCATTCTCCAGTAAGCACTTCTGCAGAGGTCTCTTCCTGCGCACACATTCAGCACGCACAGCTGGTAAGAAGAGGCTCATTTCCAAATAACTGCATATTACTTACTAAACACAAAATACTTTCAAAATAATAATAAACTAATCACCCATTTTCTAACCTGATCAATTCTTGTCATTTAATTGAAAATGGCTTGGTTGAAAATAACTGTAGGACTATAGAGTCCTTCATCTTCCATCACAAGAATTCAAATCTGGTGGATTCAGAGAATAAATAACTATGGACAGGCTCCATTCCTCCTCTTGCTCATCATACTCCTTCCCCTCAAGAGGAAGACCTCTATGAAGGTGGCTTTCTTCCACTAACAAGGATGATTGTTCAGTGCCACAGGATAAGGGTTTCTTATTGGCACATCCAGCCAACAGCACCACAAATGTTACAAGAGTAGATGTGCCAGCCAGTTGTTCAAATGTTAGTGATCACAAAGACTCATCCCTGACATTAGACAAGAGTGTTAATGGGCTATGGCAGCATAATTAAAACAAAGATCTGCCTCACTTCAGTGTATAAAAATGAGATTTTAAAGGACTATATACAATTTTTTTTAAAAAGTTTCTGCTACTCATAATGTTTTTTAATAAAGAAGGGATAAATCTGCTCTCAATTCAAGAGAGATGTTGAGGTACTGGAACGTGTCCACAGAAGGGCAACGAAGCTCCTGAGGAGCCTGGAGCACAGCCCTGTGAGGAGAGGCTGAGGGAGCTGGGGTTGTGCAGCCTGCAGAAGAGGAGGCTCAGAGGTGATCTCATTGCTGTCTACAGCTACCTGAAGGGAGGCTGTAGCCAGGTGGGGGTTGGGCTCTTCTGCCAGGCAACCAGCAACAGAACAAGGGGACACAGTCTCAAGTTGTGCCAGGGGAGGTCTAGGCTGGATGTTAGGAGGAAGTTGTTGGCAGAGAGAGTGATTGGCATTGGAATGGGCTGCCCAGGGAGGTGGTGGAGTTGCTGTCCCTGAAGGTGTTCAGGAAAAGGCTGGATGAAGCACTTAGTGCCGTGGTCTGGTTGATTGGACAGGGCTGGTTGCTAGGTTGGACTGGGTAAGCTTGGAGGTCTCTTCTAACCTGGTTGATTCTATGATAAATGGAATGTTGACCTGAGGAAAAAGAATACTCAGGATTTCTATCTTCTGCTTTTAGAAAACAAGATAATTAGTGCTCTTCTATTGTGTTGCAATCATTGGAATAACACTTCCTCTTAATTAACAATAAGCATAATGGAAGTACAATTAAGGGAACAAATTATTGCATATGCTCATTATTAAGATGCAATTAGATTTAAGAGGGTGTGTTTACAATGCAGATGAAAACACAGGGGATAAGAATGCACAGGTGGTTATTACCTATGTTTCCTAACTCCAGAAAGCTGTCCCTTGCCTATCACATTGTCTCCCAGCTCCTGTTGGATTTAATTCACTCTCCTGGATTTCCCTGGAGTGCACTACATGAAATTTTGCCTAATACATACTGCTTCAAGGCAAATTTCCAGATGCTGATTGATTTTGATGTCTATACAGTAATAGTCATTTAAATTCTCTTTCCTAAATCTTTCTCTTCATAGTCTTGTACACTAAAAGAAGTGAAGTTTTATCATCTTATGCACCCATTAAGTGAGTAAAAAAAAAGAGTATTATAAGAAAAAACACTCACCATGATATTTTATGACCAAAAATAACGTGACTTGATGTCAAAATATTTATGCTACAAATAAGGCAATATTCTTTTCCTATCTGTAGCAGGCTCTGTAGCTCCACAACCCTGTGGCTGATATTGATTAACTTGCAACTTAAACTACTGTTTACCATTTTCTGTAATTCAACAGAAAGATAAAGGCAGACACTGGAACAGAGAACACCACAGAGAGGTTGTGGATGTCCTCTCCCTGGAGCTGTTCAAGGCCTTGAATGGGCTGGTCTGATGGAAGGTGCACCTGCCCATGGCAAGTGAGTTGGAACTACATGATCTTTAAGGTCCCTTCCAATGCAACCCATCCTGTGACTTAGAAGATTCACACAGAGCACTACAATAAAAACTCAGCCTTACCTTACTTATGCAGGCCTAAAATGAATCTGGTTTTCATTGCAGTTCAAATTAGAATTCTACAAAACAGATTATCTTCACACCTCTCTTATGCTAAGCAAATACATTCTCTCTTTAAAATTAAATAGGTTGCCCAGGCATCTGGATGATGACTCCTTGGTGGTGTTCAGCACCAGGGTGGATGAAGCCTTGCCCAGCCAAGTCTAGTTGAGAGGTCTCACTGCCCATGGCAGGGAGGTTGGAGTAGATGATCTGTAAGGTCCCTTCCATCCTAAGCCATTCTATGATGCTATGCAACAGTCCCAATTTGCATAGCTGAAGGAAAAATATTTTTTTCTCCAGGTAATTCCAGTTTTCCAGGTAGTTTCCTGAAGAAAACCAAACTCTTGAACAGTGTTGTCCCTGCTGCTTTAGAACAACAAAACAAACAAAAAAAGACTAAATCTATTAAAAATAAGCTAAATACGAGGTCCTTGGTATCCCTGAGATTTAAAAAGTCTCTGCAAAACATGGATCCTCAATTGAAAACTAAATCTACATGCTTCAAAATCCTTCCTTTCTCTGGTTACTACCTAATACACTTTTATGAGTAGGTTTCTACACTGCCAATACTACTTAGCCTTTTCCTGAAATCTGAGTTTAACTGAATTTTCACTTGATTCTTTGTCAGTATCCAACAGAAAATGTCTCTACCATGGACTAGGGATGAGCTTGTTACAGTGTTCCTACCTGTACTTATGGGTAGTTCTGTTCCTCCATGGGGTATAGGTCTTGGTAAACATATTGTATGCATTCAGCACAACTTCAACACACAGCCCATTGATTTGTGAGCCAATTTCAGTCTTAGAGCATGGGAATCAACCACCACCTTGACAACCAGAGCAACTCTTCTGCCTATACCATACAAACAACCTTAGTATCATTCTAGGATAAATCTGTTCTTTAACTTAGAAAGGTAGAACACAATCTAAAAGCAAACTATTATTTTAAACTGCAAAACATCTCACTTTCCCTTATCCCTAATTAAATCATTGGGAGTCCTGTCAAGCTTTCTGTGGAGTCAGTATAACAATAAATGAAGAATAATGGCTTATTTTACAAATTTCATCTTTGGACTTCTCATTTCTATCCACTAGTAATTTCCTCCAAAGCAGCACTTCTAACTTCTGATCTGTAAGACAAAATCATGTCCAAGCTCCAAATTCTGCCACCATTCATCTCCTCCATGCTCATTCTTATCAACAAATTACACTGCACCTTATGGGTTATTCATATATATATAGCATCAAATAATGCTACTGAGATAACAAAGCACAAATACAGCTGCAGAAAGCTAACATTGGAGTACTGAATCAGCTGGGCTGTATCTTGCCCAACCAAGGTTATCAGTTTTCCATATGATGAAGTATAATCCAGCAGATCTTTCATTTCAATTTCACAAAATATAGAATCATAGAATGGTTTAGGTTGGAAGGGACCTCAAGGATCATCCAGCTCCAACCCCCCGCCATAGGCAGGGACACCTCCTACTAGAGCAGGCTGCTCAAGGCCTCATCCAGCCTGGCCTTAAACACCTCCAGGGAGGAAGCATCCACAACCTCCCTGGGCAACCCGTTCCAGTGCCTCACCACCCTCACTGTAAAGAACTTCCTCCTAACATCCAGTCGGAATCTCCCCTCTTCCAGCTTAAACCCATTCCCCCTCGTCCTAACATTACTAGACCGTGTAAATAGTCCCTCCCCAGCTTTCCTGTAGGCTCCCTTCAGATACTGGAAAGCCACTATAAGGTCTCCTCGAAGCCTTCTCTTCTCCAGGCTGAAGAGCCCCAACTCTCTCAGCCTGTCCTCATAGCAGAGGTGCTCCAGCCCTCTGATCATCTTCGTGGCTCTCCTTTGGACCCGCTCCAGCAGTTCCATGTCCTTCTTGTATTGGGGGCTCCAGAACTGCACACAGTACTCCAGGTGGGGTCTGAGGAGAGCAGAGTAAAGGGGGAGAATCGCCTCCCTTGCCCTGCTGCCCACACTGCTCTTGCTGCAGCCCAGCACAGGGTTGCTGTCTGGGCTGCATGTGCACACTGCCGGCTCATGTTGAGCTTCTCGTCGACCCAGACCCCCAGGTCCTTTTCCTCAGGGCTGCTCTCAGCCATTCATCACCCAGCCTGTATCTGTGCCTGGGATTGCACCGACCCAGGTGCAGGACCTTACACTTGGCCTTGTTAAACGTCATGAAGTTGGCCTGGGCCCACCTCTCCAGCCTGTCCAGGTCCCTCTGGATGGCATCCCTGCCCTCCAGCAAGTCAGCTGCGCCACACAGCTTGGTGTCATCTGCAAACTTACTGAGGGTGCACTCAATTCCTCTGTCACTTACTGAGGGTGCACTCAATTCCTCTGTCAAAAATATGTTAAGAAAAAAAAAAAAAAGTGAATTCCAGGATTAACATCTATCAGTTTTGGAAATTAATGTGGTGCTAACTAAATCAATCCTTCAAAAATCATTTTAATGTGAAACTAGACACATGATTTCTTCTTTTAAGCATCACGATAGATGTACCACATGTTCTTTTCAAAGCAAGCAGCCAAAACAACAACTTGCAATTTCTATTACTGCTTATCATATTTACAATATATGTAACAAGCTTAGATTCATCAGTATTCTTATTTGGTAGGCCATTTTCCATTTAATCTTATTATGCTAGGAAAAGAAGGAATTTCACCTTTGCACACAACAAAAACCTAACACTGTTATCTTCACAGAAGCAACACAACCAAGCATGTTATATCCTATTTAATGTCATCACAGAATAAAAAGCATCTTACCTCAGACCAAAGGTATGTGATTGTTCATAACTGAATAAGGAATGGATTTTAGCATCTGAATTCAAAATTATAAGCCTGTCAATGATATCCTGCCAGAAAAAGACAAATGTAAAACACTCAGGTATGGTTTTATATATTATGTACATATTAGTTTCAGAGGGATGTTCNCAGAAGAGCCCAACCCCACCTGGCTACAGCCTCCCTTCAGGTAGTTGTAGACAGCAATGAGATCACCTCTGAGCCTCCTCTTCTCAAGGCTGCACAACCCCAGCTCCCTCTGCCTCTCCTCATGGGGCTTGTGTACCAGGCCTCTCAACAGCTTGAAGCCTATTATTAAATGAAACCTCTTATTTTATATATATATATATATATATAAATAAAATTATATATATAATATATATATTACATATATATATATAAAGCCTATATATTATGAAATGAAGCCTATTATTAAAACACATATAGAAATTATTTCTCTTAGAAGAAATAACAGTGGCCTTCCAGTACCTGAAGGTGAGAGAGGGACTGTTTACAAAGGCCTGTAATGATAGGATGAGGGGCAATGGTTTAAAATTGGAGAAAAGACAGTTTAGGCTGGATGTAAGGAACAAGTTCTTTACCATTAGGGTTTAGGTTGGAAAGGACCTGAAAGGTCATATAGTTCCAATCAAAAGCTTGTGCTATAAAAAGCACTTTCACATGACAGCAATTCATTAGCTTGTTAAAAAAATTTGAAAACAAAGTAATTTATGTGCCCCTCAAGGTCATAGATTCAATTNTCAAGGCTGCACAACCCCAGCTCCCTCTGCCTCTCCTCATGGGGCTTGTGTACCAGGCCTCTCAACAGCTTGAAGCCTATTATTAAATGAAACCTCNGTAGATGAGGAAAAAAAAATCCCTAATAGACTGCAGTAGAATGAACTAATAAAAATAATATCAACACTCTTTTACTTAGGACTGAAATGTGCCTTAATCAGGGATTTTATTCTGCATGAACCATCTGTGGTTGAGGATTTTTGGTTTGGTTTAGTTCTTTTTTTGTTGTTTTTATTTTTGTTTATATCCATAGATTATATCATTTTTTTCTCAGCATTTTCCAGTATGCAACTGCATGCCCATAAAGAGGTGTCACTTTCATTTCCTCGTGGAAAAAACACAATTCTAACACAAGCCAGGAAAGAGAACTCTTTAAATTAGGTATCAACTTTTACATTATCTTTGAGATTTCAAAATGAAAATGTAGGTTAACATGAAGTGATATGTGCACACACTGCCCTCATGCTGTATGTAACACAAAATGCAGAAAAAAATTACATCTTTCAGTAGGAAGAAAAAGCTTCTATGATTAAAGTAATCTTTCCTCAGGAAAGATGTCTGCATGTTTCTCCATTTCTTTTCTTTCAAACTAGAAGTATACTTACAGTAATACCTGTAGGTACTTCACGGAGTGAGTATGTTGGTTTATTTGGTATATCTTGTTTACTCAGAAGCTCAAGAACTGCAGGGTAAGTAAGCAAGTTTATCAGAGAGAGAAAAGACTAGAGAAAGGAAAAAAAAAGAAGAGACAAAAGGTAATGTTAATCAGTTAAGTAAAATCAAGCATTAACAATTACAGAATCACAGAATGGTTTGGGTTGCAAGGGACCTCCAAAGCTCATTTAGTTCAAACCCCCTGCAGTCAGCAGGGACATTCTCCACTAGATCAGGTTGCTCAGAGCCTTGTCGAGCCTGAACTTGAGTATCTCCAGGGATAGGGCCTGAACCACCTCCCTAGGCAATCTGTTCCAGTGTTCCACCACCCTCATGGTAAAGAACTTGTTCCTAACATCCAATCTAATTCTCCTCTAATCTCAAACCAGTGCCATTCATTTCCTATGACTCTGTCACAGTCCCTCTCAGGCCTTTTTGTATGCCCCCTTCAGACACCGAAATGTTGCTATTAAGTCTCCCTTGAGCTTTCTTTTCCCAGGCTGAACAACCCCAGCTCCCTCAGCCTGTCCGTGTAGGAGAGGTGCTCCAGCCCTCTGATCATTTGCATGGCCTTCCTTGGGACCCACTCCAGCAAGTCCATCTAAGTTTGTTCTTATCAATTTTTGCAGGTTGAGCTTGTCATAAACAGAGCTGCTCAAAATAAGACTGCAAAGCCTGGCAAGTGTCTGCATAACCAAAATGGGCAGTAGTGTCTGTGAAATATGTACTAGCTAGCAAATTCTACAAACTGTTTTGAAAATTCATAGAATCACAGAGTCAACCAAGTTGGAAGAGACCTCCAAGATCAGCCAGTCCAACCTAGCAACCAGCCCTGTCCAATCAACCAGACCACAGCACTAAGTGCCTCATCCAGGCTTTTCCTGAACACCTCCAGGGATGTTTTCACTGTCACAGAATTCTAAAATCTAGAGACAGAGCATACTCTAAAACATGTCCTTCTCTCTGACATTACTACAGTAATCAGAGACATGATCTGATGGCCACTAATGTAAGCCTCAATTTTTGTTGTGATTTTCATTTATCATTGTATTGACTTTAATGGATCCTTGGCATTGTGACTTGCCATGCAACACAAGAACCATTTCGACCAGTCATCATTTGTCTAGTGTATTATGCTACCTTTGACCTGTATTCCAAGAAGCAAGTATGGGTCTAATAAAAATTTGCAGAAAGACAGGTATCATTCTATCTGAAATATAGCACTGTTTTTCTCATCCCCACACAGAAGATTAAATAATTTCTCACCTTCTGACAGCTTGGGTCAATAGGGTCAACTGGAGTAGATTTGGGTCGCGTTATCCTCAAATCATCCTTTCCACATTCCAGAAGGGCCCATAATTCAGTTACAAGTGCCTTTATAAAGCCTAAAACAAATTTTTGTTCTAATCAGGAGAATGAATATCAGAAAAAAAGTTTTTCATATTAAAAATATTTCATTTCACAATCCTAACTCTAAATATTGTCTGCCCTGTGGACTAAAATCTCACAAGTCAGAGTACCTGAGGGTTATTCTCCTTGCTATTCCCAATCCCTTAGTCAAACTGCCTTTCTCCAGTGGTTTGCTTATATTCAATCTAAAATCTACAGCAGCAGCTTGCAAAGACTATTATTCTAGAGTATGATGGTATTTATGCATCTTCCATCCTCCACCCAGCCTGGATTTGTGCGTGGAATCGCCCTGACACAGGTGCAGGACATTGCATTTGGCTTTGCTGAACTTCATGAGGTTGGCTTTGGCCCACCCCTCCTGCCTGTCAAGGTCCCTCTGGGTGACATCCCTCCATCACGTCAGCTACATCACAGAGCTTGGTGCTGTCAGCAAACCTGCTGAGGGGGCCTCAGTCCCACTGTCCATGTCACCAGCAAAGCTCCAGGCATCAGCTCCACTACCAATCCCTGAAAGAATATCACTCATCACTGGTCTCCAGGTACATAGATAACAAACCATTGATCAGCACTCTTTGAGCTGTTATCAAGCCCATTCCTTATCCACTGAATGGTCTACCCATCAAATCAATGTCTTTCCAATGTGGAAACCAGGATATTGTAGGGGACAGTGTCAAATGCTTTGCACAAGGCTGGAAATCTAAATCAATGAGGCGATGATTGTGCATAATTTAAGAAACAGAAAAAAAGAAAGAAAACAAACTCAAGAAAAGAGAGAAAAAAACCAAACCTCAACCTGCATCAAGAGGACTGAATGACTTCAAAGTTAGAAAGCATACATTTCTATCAGGAAGAAAACACCATGAATTCAAGCAATATTTGCTAATATTTTGTAATTACTCCATTTAGTTACTATTTTTGACATCTTTTTTCACTGCCTTTCCCTACTATGCAAGGCTACAGTATGGAACTGTTCATAACATCATCACTTTTCAACTGACCTGAACTCTGTAGAGCTACTGCACCTGCTGGTGTTGTTGCCATTTGTGCGACGATCGCTTTGCTATCGAACTCTTCATATTCATCAGTCTGTTAGTAACACACAGAAAAGCTCAGTTACTCAGAGGGCATAAAACTCTCAAATGATCTTTTAAATATTGATCTTTTCTATGGTTGTTTACAGAATTAAATCTATTGTGTTAGACTTGAACAGTTCATGGATATTGTCCTCTACAGACTTAGCAAGGTTAGATTCCAAGCCAAGTATCTTTAGGAAGCAGTTGATCAAATTGTAAATGCTACAGTTGAGACATGTAACATCAGCAAAGAATAAATATGCTTTTTTGCACATATTCAGTAGGAGGTATGGAACATTATTGCTTTTCTTCAAAAATGCATATTATCCAATCTTTTATTACATTTATAGAATCACAGAATAGTTTAGGCTGGAAGGGACCTCAAAGCTCATCCAGTTTCAATCCCCCACCACAGGCAGGGACACCTCCCACTAGAACAGATTGCTCAAGGCCTCATCCAACATGGCCTTGAACATCTCCAGGGAAAGAGCAGCCAAAACCTCTCTGGGCAATCTGTGCCAGTGTCTCACCACCCTAACTGCAAAGAACCCTTTCCTAACATCTAGTTTGAATCTCCCCTCTGCCAGTTTAAACCCATTAATCCTCATCTTGTCATTACAAGACCTTGTCAATAGTCCCTCCCCAGCCTTCCTGCAGGTCCCCTTCAGATACTGGAAGGCCACTATAAGGTCTCCTCGAAGCCTTTTCTTCTCCAGGCTGAAGAGCCCCAACTCTCTCAGCCTGTCCTCATAGCAGACCTGCTGCTGCTTTCTGAGCATCTTCGTGGCCTTCTCTGGACTGGCTCAAACAGTTCCATGTCCTTCTTGTGTTGGGAGCTCCAGAATTGCACACAGTACTCTAGGTGGAATCTGACAAGAGCAGAGTAAAGGGGCAGAATCCCCTGCTTTGCCCTGATGGCTCTTGTGGCAGCCCAGGACAGAGTTGGCTGTCTGGACTGCACATGCACACTGCAAGTTCAAGGACTGTCTAGCATATCTACATGTCAACATCACCTACCAACATGGCCAAGAGAACTTCCACCTTAGAGAAAATTTTTTTTTCCTGTAATTTGAAATTCTACAGTAGAAAGTCAAAAAAACTAAACAGATGCCTGACATTCTGAAGATAATTAACATGCAACAGTGTGGCACCAATATCAAAGGCTCTAAGCTGTATTTTAAATTCATTTTTGCAAGAACTAAGTGACAAAATGGTTTATTTTCTTATTATTTTACTTTTTTTTTTACTATATTCTGAAAGAGGATGAAAAAGAAAATAAAGGAAGGGGAAAAAAAAGTGCAGACTCTGTAATCCTTACCTGGAGTTTTTTTGATAAACTACTGACCATGAAGTTCACACAGTCATTCATGACACCTGTACTATGGAGTAGAAATAATCCTTTGGGTGTGGCAGAAAAATTTAGCAAGGCATCTAATAAAGTCTCTTCCCATAACAAACTGCAAGAGTAACAAAATAGTAATTAAAAAAGGTATGTTAAAAAGCACAGGAAAAAAAAGGTAAAACTGCTTTGTGACTTTGAAAAACAACCCTGCTTTATGCACTGGACTCTGTGTCTATGTTTGCTCTACATCAGTTTAAAAAAAGCACTTGGAAAAGGTAAAAAAATATTATCTGTATTTTCTACAAACATTCAAACTCATCCTGGCAAAATTCAGTTTAGGTAGGAATAGAGAAAGAAAGAAGATGATGCAATAAGGAACCCAAAAGCTCGTCCTCAAATGTATTTATGACTTACTGACTCTGAATAGGTCTTGAGGTATTATTGTGGCAGCTACAAATTGGCAAAGGAGGCACAGAACTTCTTGCCAATGTGAATAAAAAAAACTATGAGGAGCTACAAAAGCCCTCCATACTTGAGGGAGATAAATGCTCCTGTCAGAAATTAGTCCAGAATTAGAAAAATAAGGCTATATGTACACAATGGCTTTACATAACAGCAGTTAGGTGGAAAACATTTTCTACATGTGGTAGGGAGAACAGCAATTGCAAAAATAAAGGATGATGATACCCTCTGCCCTACAAAATATGTCATGCCCTAAACCCAGAAGTGATTAGGTACCTTTCCTGCAGGTATCACTACACTCATGATTCTGCTTCTTTAAAAGCTCTTTCTGGATTCTTATCTCTAGTTCTCACTTCTCATTTTTGACTCCTAAGACCAGCAAGCAGCAGGCAGTTTTTCTCATGGCAGTCAATCATTACTTCAAACTTTAATCACTCCTCCTGCAGAATCCATGCTACATCACATTCAGAAAGAGCAATTTCACCTAGAAATATATCAGCTGTCTTCTTCCATAGTTAAATGAAAAATCTAGATGCTAGGAGGAAATTGTAGTTTATGTCAATCGTAGTGCAACCTCCTTAGTCATGGCTCTGCATCCCTAGATTTCTTTTTACTTCTGGATTTAAATTACTGTAATAAGTTCACAAGCCACTAGCAAAGACTGGAATAGTAACTGTTGAGGTCTCCTTGCAAATTATACATGAAATCAATAGTAAAGTATAAATAAGAATCAACTTAATTAACTGGATCTTGCAGTAAACCAAGCATCATCCTAAATTTTCACACTCACAGCTATCTGTGTAATTTTCATCTCGATTTATAAGAGCCTCTCTAAAGAGACATGAAGTTTTAGTATGAAAGGAAGGATGTTTTTCACTTAATATGTATCAGGCTTAGAGACAGAATGCTGCCCATCTTGTTACACAACATTTTGGAGGTGTAGATACCATTCAGCAGACCAGCATTTTAAATTAACAGCACATCAAAGCCGTAAGATAAACTCTGACAGCTACTTTGTTCTATGCTTTCTACTTCACGTTTTCCTCAAACCAATTTCTGTAGTCAAGACAGAATCAACTATAAGTCAATTTTACATTGACCAGACACACCAAGACAGTCCTGAAAGGTCAAGACCAATTTTTTACCTTCCTCAGACCTATGCTAGGATGATTTCAACTCCTTTACTTATAACTACGCTCACGGCAAAAAGACACAGGGTTATAAGCTGCTTCAGTTGTGGATAAAGCAGCAATGTGTGTGGATACTTCTGCATCTGCAAAAATTAAGCATCAACTTACATGTTTTTTGATTCTAGACCTATTGATGAAGTCGAGTCAGCCCCAGTTATGGGAGTGGGTACTCTTTCTGAAAGCAGACTTGTCTGTGAAATAGAAAAAGAAGTAATCAAACACCTCCTTACTGTTTATTCACATCATTTTTCCCTCCCAACTTCACTCACAACTTCATTCTCTTCTTATATATTTTTCAAAATGACAGTGATTAGGCTGTAGTTCAGTTTTTGGCCCAGAATACACTATTCCACTACACTTGTTATTCCAGAAAAGCTTTTCTATTTTATTTCCTTGCTTGGGAATAAATTATTTTTAAGGTAGCAGTTTTTAATTTTAAAATTCTATTTAAAAAAAATAAAACATCTTTTTTGTTTTGAACCACAGAATGTAACCAGTTGGAAAGTGCCTCAAAATATCATCTATTCCAGCCCCTTCACTGGAGAAGAAGCACCTGGAGCAGGGCCACCTAGAAGGCATCCAGGTGGGTTTTTAATGTTTCCAGAGGATTCTCCACAACCTCTCTCTGTCACCCTCATAGTGAAAAAGGTTTTCCTCAAATTCCTGTGGAACCTCCTCTGCTCCAGCTTGCACCCACTGCCCCTTGTCATCACTAAGGAGAGCCTGGCTCTGTGCTCTCAGATTGCCTTTCACATCTTTATAAACATGAATGCGATCAGCCCTCAGTGTCCTCCAAGCTAAAGAGCCCCAGCTCCTTCAGCCTGTCCTCAGAAATAAGATGTTCCACTCCCTTAATCACTTTTGTGGCTTTGTGCTGGACTCCTTCAAGCAATTCCCTGAGGTCCTTCTCGAACTGAGTAGACCAGAACTGGACACAATATTCCAGATGTGGCCTCACCAGGGCAGAGTAGAGAGGAAGGAGAACTTCTACTGACCTACTCACCGCATCCATTCTAATACACCCCAGGATGCCATTTGCCTTCTTGGCTACAAGAACATGTTGCTGGCTCTTGGTCATCCTGTTATCCACCAGGACACCCAAGACCCTTTCTGTGCTGCTTTCAAACAGCTCAGCCCCCAAGACTACATGAGGTTGTTCTTTCCCTGATGCAGACTGAGTCACAGGTAATAAAAATAACAACCTCTAGAGTCAGCCACTCAGTATCAAATTTATTAATTCTGCCTAATTTTATTTATTTATTTATAAATAATGTAATTTTATCTAAATTTATAAGGATATTATTAGAGATGCAGGCATAAAAATATATATATACACACACATATATTTTTATATCTCATGGAGCTTCTAATTTAAATTACATTTTAAAATCCTTGATGTGAAAACCTCTGTATTAGTTAAGATGAATGATTTGTTTCGTTTTTCTAGGCATAAAAATCAAACTGCATCATTCAAATGAATGTGAGCAGTCATTAATTTACTCTTATAAACATGATCTAATAAATCCACAGAAGACTCCTCTATTAAACTAGTCAGTTGTCTTACATCTGTTAAGTTCCCATTTTATTATCATCTAGCCCAGAATTACAGCAGAATTTGCCAAAAAGACTGTTTCTCCATATGTTTTAAAACTCCAGGAGATGTGTAAAATAAAGGAAACAAATTACCAGTTTAACCATTAAAATCACTTTCACTACTGCTTGAGCAGAGTCCACCAAAATCCACCATTTCTGCTACACCAGAAATGGCCTATTTTATTAAATGTACTCATATCTTCAAACTGAACAAAGACAGGAAGATTTTTCTTCCAGTTTTCCCAATCCAAAACAAGATTTACCTTTTTCCAGGCCTCTGCAATAGATTCATGCAAACCATAAGGAATTAGCATCTGCAGACCTTCACAAGTTCTGTACATCTGACGACATACAAAAATGAAAGCTCCTTTAACAACTGGCAAAAGCTTGGATCCAGATAAAAGAGAAATGTCATCACGAAGGAGTCTCTTTGTAAACTGAACAATTACATGAACAGCTGTAGGACTGGAAATAAAAAGACACTTTTTAAACGCTGGTTTGCAGTCATCAATAAGCCTTGAAACAAATCCTCTGACTACACATATTTAATTTTTCCTAGAAGAAACTGTGACTCAATACGGAGAAGCCAACTATATTATAACATGCAACACCACTCAGAAGAAATTAAATGTACATTAAATGATTTTTACTTTGCCTACAGGTCTACAAAAAGCAAAAATGCACCCAAAATCTTTCCCATCTAGCCTACAAAGCCAGGAGTAGGCTAGACTGGGTGTTTTATTACAACAGTCCAGTTAGGAAGAGTAACAAGACTAGCTTCTGTTTAATTAGTGTTATGGATATCACTACAAGATAACACTTTTTGTTCTTCACCTTTTCCATCTGAGGCCTCCTTCTGAACTCTTCTAGATTTGCAATGCAAAGGACAACTCTTTTTCCAGAAGACTATTTTTTTAGTTCCAATTCCATTAAAAACATCGGCAACATCTGTGTTTCTCTCACTTAGAAGACACACATTCCAAACATTTTCACTATCTGCAGCTTAAAGATTTTTAAAGGCTAGTCTCTTATTTTACTGCCCTGCTTAAAGCATGGGCTAAATACACTGTCCATGAGATCATACAGATCCTAAGTTAGGTACAGAGATACAAGTGTCAGCTTCTGGTACAAGGTATTTCTCTATCAGAAGTACTGAAAAGTGAATGCTTCATCAATAAATGCTACTTTCAATAAATCAGGTTAAAATATTTATTCTAAAAACAAATGAAAAGGAAAGGCCTTTGGCCTGAACAGCAGCACAATGAAGATAATGGAACTACACTGAGAGAAAGGAAAGCTCTCACATGTAAGAAAATCAATTAAACCATAGAATAACAGAAGTATTTCTTTACATTGTCATTTCACCTGCTTACACACAGAAAAGTCTCCTTAATGTATGCTCCAAAACAAATACTACTTTACTTGTTAATAAAATATTTTACTCCAAACACAAACAAAACACACAATGTTAGAGATAAATGAAAAAAAGAGCAAATAAGTCCCATAAGACTCATGCAATTCACAGTATCACAATATCACCAAGGTTGGAAGAGACCTCATAGATCATCAAGTCCAACCTGTTACCACAGAGCTCAAGGCTAGACCATGGCGCCAAGTGCCACGTCCAATCCTGCCTTGAACAGCTCCAGGGACGGCGACTCCACCACCTCCCTGGGCAGCCCATTCCAGTAGCCAATGACTCTCTCATTAAAGTACTCACTAATGTCATTCATTAATGAACTCTTACCTATCTTCTTTGGCAGTTTTTTCATTTTCTCCATAAAGAAGAACAGAGAGACCATCTTCTACAGCAGCAATTCTTGCCAGAATATCAGCTACATCAGTTAAAGTGGTTTCAAGACAATTTATATGCACCTATTTGGAAGAGGGGGGAAAAAAAGGAAGAAAAAAGTTTTAAATTGCATGCTTTTGTGAAAGCTGCTCATTAAAGCCTGGCTTATGTATGCAAAATCTGAAGGTCACCTTGCTGATGGCTGGTTAATGGCTTAAACAAAATAAGAAAGCTGTCGCTGTTCAAAAGCCATCACAGAAACCTTCATCACTGATGTCCAATGCCTGCACTCTTCTCCCATCATGAATGTGGAAAGGTTTTGCTACACCACAATTTTTGCTACTGTTTACAAAATTGTGAGAAAATCAAGTGACCAATCATAATGAAAGCCTACACCAGTTCTGGCACTTTTTAATAGATAATATAGAAAATACTATAGAAGTTACCATGTGTGAGAGTCTAAATCCCCTCTCTCCTTCATCAACAAAGATAAAGACTGCCTTTGTTAACCTCCTGGGCTCCGATGAGGTGCTTGGCCAAAAGCTCAGGGATGCAAATCAACAGACGATGCCTTGGAGGAAATTCCTGGACCTCAGTCTGGCTTGCATGCCCAGGATGTGTACATTTTATGTCAGCTACCCTGAAGAGGAAAGGCTTATGTGTATTCAGGGTATGGGCAAGTAAGCAGCACAGAGAGGGGGAGAAAGCACTCCCCCCGGTGCTGCTGCAGGACACTTTGAGTGCATGAATTGCACAGGAAGATTTCCTGGGGAGCTGTACCTAGACACCGATCTAAAAAACTGTATAAAAAGACATGAGCAAAGCCTGCCAAAGTGTAGACCTCCACAAGGCCACCACCAGAGCTGCACCTCCCCCAGAAGAACTCCTGACGAACTCCACAGATCATCCCTAAGCCACGCACCCGTCTCTCTCCCCCTATCTGCAGCTGATTGTAATATAATCCCTGCTCTTTTCCTTCTCTGCTTCTTCTCTTTTTCTCTGTTGTTCTCTTTATCTCTCTCTCCCCCTTCTCTCTCTCCCTCTGTTTTGTCCAACTTTAATAAATAGTTCTGTGGTGCTATCTGGTCTTGCTTGCACCTTAATTTCACAACACGGAAACCTGTAAGAACAGATCTTGCTCCCCTGGATAGAGATATTGCTGATCTCTGTTCTTTGGACCTCAACACCATGTGAATAAATTAAATTTCTACATACAAAATATATTAAAAAAGTTAAAATTCTATGGATTTAAAGAAATCACTTGGAAGATTATTACACACCTTTTTGTCACTCAGCAAACTTTGAACAGGGTGAAGCAGGGCATCTATCACTGCATCCGTGTACAAACATTCAGCAGCACATCCTGTTTGATCACAAAGAACTTGCAGAATTTCCATAACAAGACTTTCTGTAGAGTAATTTTCTGGCAAACACAAGAAGTATTTATTTATATTTTAGGTTACAAATACATATATATATATGGCTTATGTAGATGATTCTGACTTATGATTTTGTTAAACACCAATTCAACACAGTTAGAGGGAAGAAGAAACAGTAACAGTGGAAGGGGAAAGAAAAATCTGAATAAATAACAGATCCAACTTAAAAACTGCACAAGAAATTACCACCTGCCACACAGTAATTATATATATTAGCATACCTTATCAAATAAACATTCACCTGTATGCGCTGCCAAAGCTGTCTTTGGGGAACTTGGGGAGTAATAAATAAGCTGAGTGAATAATACCAACAGATCAGATATGGATACACCATCTAGTAAAGAGAAAAAAAAAATAACAAGAAAGTACTTTGCAGATTAAAGTGTAACTTTAATATCACAACTAAAATGGATTTTGTAAATATATATAAGAAATGCTTTGTCTTATGGAGGAAATCAACATATGTACAAAGGACGTGCACGTCCCTGGGACTCTGCCAAGGTATCTCATAAGCAACTTGGTCTTGCTCCCATTTGAGCCAGTTAAAATTTTACCAGGTCTTCCAGTGAAACAGGCAGGCAGTGAAATGGCAGCCAAAGTTTGAGAATGCTGAATATACAACACTATGTGGAAAAGCTTTACCTGACTATTAGGATAAGTGAAACAACTGGAAAAGAGACAAGCTGTAAGGCAGCAATTCCTCGGGTCTGAAACAAAGCAATGACTATGCAGCTAAAAGGAGACTGGAAACTACTGCTCCAAGTTTAGTGTAATTATGCTAATAAATCAGATAATTTGTGAGGTAAGAGTTGCTATGTACAGAGGTGAGAAAGACACTATTAAGAAAACAGATGGTGAGATTGTGACTTTTGGTGGGGAGACAGAAAAGCAGCTATCACCAGGAAAGGCTGAGGGAGCTGGGATTGTTTAGCCTGGAGAAGAGGAGGCTCAGGGCAGACCTTATTGCTGTCTACAACTACCTGAAGGGTGGTTGTGGCCAGGGGGAGGTTGCTCTCTTCTCTCAGGTGGCCAGCGCCAGAATGAGAGGACACAGCCTCAAGCTGCGCCGGGGGAAGTTTAGGCTCGAGGTGAGGAGAAAGTTCTTCAGTGAGAGAGTCATTGGCTACCGGAATGGGCTGCCCAGGGAGGTGGTGCAGTCGCCGTCCCTGGGGCTGTTCAAGGCAAGGTTGGACGTGGCACTTGGTGCCATGGTCTAGCCTTGAGCTCTGTGGTAAAGGGTGGGACTTGATAATCTGTGAGGTCTCTTCCAACCTTGGTGATACTGTGATACCAATGGATTGCTTGAATGGTGTTACACAGATAATCCCTAAGTGACAAAAGCCCTCTATTAGTAACTGTTTCTTCTTCACAGATGCTCTACATTGGATCTATTAAGTCCTGATTTTCAAACAAGAGGGACAAAACACCTTCAAAAGACAAGTCTTAGAAGTAGCATTAAGTAATGTTTTTAATCCTACACAGAAACATAAAAATATTCATAGAATGGTAGGGTTTGGAAGGGATTTCTGGAAATCATCCAGTCCAATACAGTTGTTTTCAGAGACTTGCACTTGCCAGCTCTGCATGCAGATATCTCTGGATGTCCAAGGGCTTCTCTATTTCATGCTTTCGAGCCTTAATTAACACCTCTGTTCCTCTACCATTGTTTAATTTTTAATATATCAAAAGATTAAGCTTAGAGCAATTGTTTTCAATTTGCTATTAACTTGATTTTGTACCACACCTGGAAATGTTTTGGTTCTTGGACATGTCTCCTTTCCAAACCAATTGGTTTGACAAAACACATTACTCACAGTGAGAAAAACCAAATCACTTACACACTGATCCAACTCTCCTTCAACATGAAATGAACTATATTCAACTAAGGACAAATGCAATCTATTTGGTCACATGTGTCACAGATTAAAAACCTCTGCTGATGCTCAGAAATACCCATACTACTTTTTCAGAAAGGTTTAGGCACAGAATTGCTGAACAGTCCTATAATGTCCACAATACTGCAGTTACAACAGGTATCAAGTATGGATAAAGTGTTATTCGACAGCTTCAATTTTCCTCAGCCCTCCCCTTACCTTTTCTCGTTTTCAGTTGTACTGGAAAGAGACTTTGGCTTTCCTTATATATTAGCAATCTTCCCAAAAGGCACAGTGAATGAACAGAATACACATACTGCAATTCTGGTCCAGTGTAGGAAATGTTCTCTTTATCACCTGTAACATAAAACCAGAAAATGAGAACTGGACTCTTAGTTTAGTTTACAGTACCTTGCTACTCCTGCAATGTAAGTGGATAACCTGCTATATAGACAGACAAGTTAAGTAACCAACCACTGCTACGACTGTTCTCTCAGGAGACAAACACAGTATATTTTGGGGAAGAAAAGGATAGAACATCTTCCTCTTGAGGTAGCATGCTCCAAGACCTAGAGAATGCAGATACACTATGAGACATGAAAAGATACTCACTGCAATGCTGCCAGGAGATGTTACTGGCTCTGAAATTTTTATTAGCTGATGTCTTGCAAAATTCAAAATAATCAAGACATTGCTGGACAGCTGCATTGATCTGTGGAGAAAAAGTAGAACATAGTAAAGTATCTGCTATTTTACAATTAATTCTTTCTCTCTTGTATCCAGGTACTGTCCTTTAACACAAGAACCTAAGTAACACTTCACTATCATTACCTGATGTTTCAGATGGGTTAACACAACAGAAGACAAAAGTCTTACTGGACTGAGAAAGCTGTGGCTGGGAGAAGAGGAGACTGAGGGGGGGAATCTCATTGACGCTGTATCTAAAGGGTGAGTGTCAGGAAGATGGGCTCAGCTCTTCTCAGTGGTGTTCAGTAACAGGACAATGGGGCAGTGAACACAAAGTGGAACACAAGAGCTCCAGTGCAAGCAAAAGGAAAAACTTCTTCACTTTGAGGGTGGCAGAGCACTGGACCAGGCTGCCCAAAAGGTTGTGCAGTCTCCATCTCTGGAGGCATTCCAAACTCGCCTGAATGAGTTCCTGTGTGGTTTACTCTGGGTGATCCTGCTCTAGCAAAGGGTTTGGACTTGATGATCTTCAGAGGTTCCTTCCAACCCCTACCATGCTGTAATTCTGTGACTGTCAGAGCATTATCATGTAATCAATGTGTATTAGCATGGATTTAGAAAGGAATCACAAATATAGAATACAAAGAAGAACATGTAGATCACAGGCTCACAGGATGTTAGGGGTTGGAAGGGACCCAAGGAGATCATCGAGTCCAAGACCCCTGCCAGAGCAGGACAATACTATCTAACACAGATCATAGAGGAACACATCCAGACATGCCTTGAAAGTCTCCAGAGAAGATCTCACAATCTCTCTGGGAAGCCTGTTCCAGTGCTCTGTGATCCTTACAGTAAAGAAGTTCCCCCTTGTGCTGAGGTGGAACCTCTTTTGATGCAATTTACACCCATTGTTCCTTGTCCTATCCCAGGGAGCAAGTGAGCAGAGCCTGTCTGGTCCCCTTCCAGCCAACTTTCAGATACTTAAAAACATTTATCAAATCCCCTCTAAGTCTTCTCTTCTCCAGACTAAGCAGCCCCAGGTCCGTCAGTCTCTCCTCATAAGCCATGTCCTCCAGTCCCCTAATCATCCTCATAGCTCTCCACTAGACCTTCTCCAGCAGATCCCTGTCCCTCTTAAACTGGGGAGCCAAAAGCTGAACACAGTATTCAAGATGAGGTCTCAGAGGAGCAGAGTAGAGGGGGAGGAGAACCTCCCTCAATCTGCTGGACACACTCCTCCTAATACACCCCAGGATCCCATTGGCCGTCTTGGCCACAAGGGCACACTGCTGTGCCATAGTTAACTTTAGATCTGTTACAGTTTGGAGTTGCTAAGATTTATTCCCAAGTGTAAGTAAAATATACAGACATAAGTCACTTAAAAAAAATTACTTTATCAGATGTTTACTCAATGCTTACAAAATTAGATTGGACTACCCAGCTCACAGACTTCCTATCACATACTTTTTGTTGCATGGAACATGCTTTATCCTGTGTTCTGTTCTACATATACTGATAAACAAGAAAACATCTGCCTGTATCCTTGTTTCCCATCTTAACATTTGTTTTATCAGTCATATTATATTTGATTCACAAAATCTTACAAGACAGCCAAAGTCCTCTCTATAGAAATGGATCTCACATCTACACTGGTCTTACTGAAAACAATGAACCTTCCATCCCAGTGAACAGATCTGCACAGAGTAGTTGATAGGATTAATACTTTACCAAAGGTGTTTCCCTAGTTTATCTTGCTGACACTGAATCCTTAATGCTTCATATCACAACTTAAAGAACACAATGGTATTTTTTTAGTCTCTTTTACCAAAAATCCAAGTTTAGTATAGAGATTTTTTATGATTTTTTTCATGCACAATTTGCTATTTTTAGGATGCTGTCAGAAATAATTCTAAATATGAGCACAACTCAAGCAATTAACAGAATCATAGAATCAGTCAGGGTTGGAAGGGACCACAAGGATCATCTAGTTCCAACCTCCCTGCCATGGGCAGGGACACCCTACCCTAAACCAGGTTGGCAAGAGCCTCATCCAGGCTGGCCTTAAACACCTCCAGGAGTGGAACCTCAACCACCTCCCTGGGCAACCCATTCCAGGCTCTCACCACTCTCATGTTGAAGAACTTCCTCCTCACATCCCCCCTGAACCTACCCATCTCCAGCTTCACTCCATAAATAATAAATCCATAATATTCCATAATAAATCATGGAATCATAGAATCAACCAGGTTGGAAAACACCTCCAAGATCATCCAGTCCAACTTATCACCCAGCCCAATAATAATCTTACTTAAATATCTGTTGTAAAACATACAAATTCCCCCTTACTCAAGACTAGTCACACACCCTTCTTTGCTTTTAACAGCAACTCATTTCAGCAAAGACATTTTTAGAAACCAATTACACTCCAAAAAGGCTCATCTAGTGTGATGGTTTGGGTGTCCCCCGCCCCCCACACTTTAGCAATCACCCAGACTAGACTCAGCCGGCTCTGGAAATTTGAATGAAGCTTATATTTACAGCTAGCACAATGCACAAGCAGATATTTACAGTATATACAGTTATAGACAGAAATATACAAGGTAAAAAGGTAATACAGACACAACTCCCCTCCCAGAAACCTGAGTCCCCAGGAGGGGCTCTCAACCACCCCCTCACCTTCCCCCTACCCCTCTCAACCTTACCCCAGTCCCAAGGAAGAACGGAGGTTTGGCCAAGAGGATTAAGAAGAAAAGGTGAAATCAGCCAAAGCAAATGGAGGGTGAGGTTAGAAAGCAAGATGGAGTTCAGCCAGCAGCCTCAGCTCTCCCCAGCAGGCAAAGAGCTGAGAGCAAAGCCCAGCACGAAGTGCCCCAAGCAAAGTGCAGAGCAGAAGTGACCTATCTTTTGTTTTGCTTTTCTTCTTTACACATCTCAGCAAGACTGTGAGGGAAGTAGACCTCACCATTGTTTTCATTTCTCAGCCTATTATCTAGTTCTTTTCACCAAAACATCCCAGCTAGGCTCAAACTAGCACATCTAGGTAAACAATATGGAACAGCTCTCACAAAAGAGATTAAAAAAGAGAAAAAAAAAAAGTTTCAAACCACAACATGCAAAGCAAGAAGTTCCAATTTGCCTTGGGAAGTACTTACCAAAGACTTGTATTTCTTTTCCAAAAGCCGAAGTACCACTGTTCTGCTGTAATATGCATGCTGAAATGACAAAGGAGACCTAATATCAACTTCCAATGTATTATGTTTTTTAATTAAAAAGCAGAAATTATCTCTGATTCTGTTGTATTAGAGACCCTGTGTCCAGCACTTATTCAATGGATCCAACTCCACTTTGCGTAAACTACTGTGATGCTCAAATGAGCCTTTTGTTTGCAGAACATTTAAGATGACCAAACAACAAATCCTATCATTAGGAAAACGTGTAGCAGAATATGCAGTAACCCAGGAAAACAGTAACTGTGCTGAAATGATAAATTATGGGTTTTGGCGTTCCAGAGCACACCAAGAGCGCCAATTCTGACACTCTACTCTGTTCTGGTAAGACCTCACCTGGAGTACTGCATCCAGCTCTGGTGCCTCAATACAAGGACATCGACCTGATGGAGCAGGTCTATAGGATGACCACAAAAATGATCAGGGGGCCAGAAAACATCTCCTGTGAGGACAGGCTGACAGAGCTGGTTTGTTCAGCCTAAGGAAGGCTCCAGGGACACATAATAGCAGCTTTCCAGTACCTGAAGGGAGCCGACAAGGCCACAGAGGGACTGTTTACAAAGGCCAGCAGAGATAGGATGAGGGGTGATGGTTTGAAATTAGAGGAGATTTAGATTGGATATTAAGAACAAGTTCTTTACCATGAGGGTGGTGAACAATGGAACAAGTTGCTCAGTGAGGTGGTTCAAGCCTCATCCCTGGAGAATCCAAGGTCAGGCTCAACAAGGCTTTGGGCAATCTGATCTAGTTGAGGATGCCCCTGCTTACTGTAGAGGGGGTTGGACCAGATGACCTTTGGCGGTCCCTTCCATCCCAAACAAGTCTATCATAGAATCATGGAATCAACCTGGTTGGAAGAGACCTCCAAGATCATCCAGTCCAAGCTGTTACTCTTTGTGCCTAGTTGCTCTCCAGCCACTCCGTCCCCAGCCTGTAGCACTGCTTGGGGCTGTTGTGGCCAAAGTGTAGAACCCTGCACTTGGCTTTGTTAAATCTCATCCCATTGGCGCCTCTGCCCACCCATCCAGCCTGGCAAGGTCCCTCTGCACGGCTCTCCTACACTCCAATAGATCAACACCTGCTCCTAGCTTGGTGTCATCTGCAAACTTACTGACGCTGGACTCAATCCCCTGGTCCAGATCATCAATAAAGATATTGAAGAGGACTGGGCCCAACACTGATCCTTGGAGGACACCACCAGATACTGGCTGCCAACTGGATGTGGCACTATTCACCACCATTCTCAGGGCCTGTCCCTCCAGCCAGTTCTTGACCCATTTCAGAGTGAATCTGTCCAAGCTATGATTCTATGTAAATCATTAATTATAAGCTTAGACATGGTAGGCTGCAAAAACCTCTAATATCCCCTGGAGCCTAGCAAGCTGCATGCAGTCTGTCACATATATAACTGTACTCCCATGCTCATCTGTTCTTCCAGAAAAATATTTGTATCTTTTAATGGCTGTCAGTCAGTTACGACAAAGGAACTAATGTCACAAAGTGCACTTAAGTTCCCAGAAATCCAAAATAAACTATTAACTGAATAGAAATTAAGGGAGAGAGTTGTGTTAGAGGACAAAGGACACAAATAACTAAAAGAGTCTCAAGATTTCCATTGTTATAGTACTCATTGTAGGTTGTTATCAGCATACATCTGTGATAAGAACAGACATATATCAAGCTTTTCAAAATACATGTCAAAAATAAACATGGACAAGTTATGGGTTGTTGGTGTTGGGCTTTTTTCCTTTGCTTACCGTCCACTTTTTAAACCATACTGCTTTGATGTCTAGCAGAGCCAAGAAGTAGACTGGACCCAAAAAATCTGAAGAGGTGGGATGATGAGGCTCACATTTTACTGATAAAAGTGACAAGGTACTCTCCACTACTTCTTCCATGTACCTTATGATACAAATAGGGAAAAAAAACACTTAAAGTTTTTCTACCTGTAACATTCAGGAACAAATCTACTGCAAAACCTTGTTGTTCACTAAATAAATATTATCATATATATTGACATATATTATCATAAACATTAACTTGCTCTTGTAAGGAAATTCATTCTTTATGTTACCATGAATAAAATGAGTACTAACACACAGTATTTTCTGGGTTTTGTAGTGCTAAATAGTACACCTGTTACTTCATAAAACACCTAAACTACTTGTGTTAGAAAGCACTTAAAACACTTCAAAGGCTAAGTAATGCAGCTTAATATGACTCATGACTACAACCTTAGTATTCTACCTATCCCACCTTCTATTTTTAGTCTTCTCTCATCTGCACATTCTGCAATCCCCTCTTGCTAAAATTACATGCTGCATCTAATTATGTGTCAAAAAATCATTGGATTAAGAAACAGGGACAGGTTTTTGAAGGTGACATACTTCTCCGGATGACGAATCCAGGAGGAGGGAGCTTCTTTTTGGTATTCATTTAAAAGGCGGACCTGAAAACGTTAATTCTTACAGTTACAAAAACAATGCAAAATTATAGAATCAACCAGGTTGGAAAAGACCTCCAAGATCATCCAGTCCAACCTAGCACCCAGCCCTAGCCAATCAACCAGACCATGGCACTAAGTGCCTCATCCAGTCTTGTCTTGAACACCTCCAGGGAGGGCGACTCCACCACCTCCCTGGGCAGCCCATTCCAATGCCAATCACTCTGTGAAGGAACTTCCTGCTAACATCCAGCCTAGACCTCCCCCGGCACAATTTGAGACCATGTTACAGTAATGATAGAAACAGACAGTTCATTTATACCTTTTTAAGTAACTGATATATATTTGTGTTGGATACATCCAGACCAGCTGAAATACGAAGAGAATATTCTCCAGAAAGAAAGTACAACTCCAAGTGTTTTGCTAAAATAGAATAAATAAAAAAGCTTCACCTCTATGACAATAGTAATAAATCAAACTGTGTCATATAGCTTCACAATCCAAGTTAACTGGTTTGCAGGAAGCACGTGGCTCACAAAGTCTTAAATGTAATGAAATGCACATACCTAAACTTGTATAGACATCTCTTGTCATGTTAAATGGAGAAGAAGAAAAGGTTTTTGCATAGAACCTAAGAATTTTCTCCTAAGGAGGAAAAGGTAAACAACACATCAAACACTTGTGTAGCCCTGTATTATTGCACAACAGTCAATAGGCAGTGTCACTGTTCTTGATTTTATGTATTGACCAGGGATGTCTATAGATGTTAACTATATTCTGTAATACAGTTTGGAATCACAGAAACCTACAGCCTAGAAGAAAATTTACTCCAATACTTTAAGTGGCAGCAACAATGCAAAGACTCACTGAGATACAAAGTGGTAAATCAGAGAGTATTATTGTACTTTGCCACTGACATGAATGTTTATCTATCATTAAATGCACCACTGACTTTTAACTAGCACAGTTTAAAAGAAAGTGTAGACCTTGTAACCCGAAAGAGAAATACATGACAGCAGCTTAGGTAACTTTCCTATTGATTTGCTAATTGCTTTGAAATTCAAAGAAAACGATTTAAAAGGCTCGGTTGGAATAAGAAATTATCAAAAAGTAATTTCAACAGTTGCTATTTTTCCTTTCAGCAGTGTCTGTGTATTATTATGCATCATTTTCTCATCATCACGGAGCATATACTCCACTTGAAGGGGAAACAGTAACATGACATGTTTTACAGAAGAGTTTTGTCAGGTTTTTCTTTGCCACATGTCCATTGGTAGAAGTCATTCAAACCTCTTCCCACTTAAAGTACTCCAGTCTCTAAAAGTCCTACTGAAATCCCTGTATGATCCTTTAAATTACCTCCTGGAATCAGTTCTTTTACTTCAAGAAGAGTTTATGTGACACATACACAAACAATAGAATATTTTGGGACCCTGACGGACTGCTCGCATATGTAACCTCTTACTCCTCTTCAGTACTCTTTACTATGGCTACACATCTGTTAAGTAAATACAGAAGATCAGCTTACACTGAACGTTGCATCAGGATCTGACAGAGACACGGTGAGATGCTTTCGCAGGTTTGGCCAGCTCTCAGAGTTCAGTACATCAGAGGGAGAGGCCAAGCACAGAGTCTGCAGAGCTTCTTGGCGAACCTGAGTGGTCAAAAAGACAAACACCACAGATTTGTTCACAGTAACCTCTCAGCTACAGAATGTACAATAGAATATTACAATACAATAGGAAGTTGGGGGAAGGAGGGAAGGGAAAGGAGAGGAGAGGGAAGGAACAAGGCTGGCAGTAGAACAGATAATGATCTCCAAAATATTTAGCTCTGGCATATTTTTATGATTATTTAAACAAAACCCACATCACTGAGAAAATAAACACACAAACCAACCAGCATGTATCTGAAGAAGCAGCAAAAACATTGTATATAGGTTTCCAATACTGGATGCAAGGATTATGTTCTGCTTTCTGCTTGCAATCAAATCCTTTGTTATGAGGGAAGATGAGAAACTATCCCTGTATGACTCAAATGTGCCCAGCAGCTCTCTAAAACGTCAGTGAGGAAACTGAAACCAGAGTTATTAGACACTATGTTTTACTGCTGAATTTTCATCACCATTATAATCTAAATTTCAAATACCCTTTTTTTTCCTCATTCTAGTCATAGATGACTGTAATCTCTAGGAATTTATTTCTTTCCACTGAAACTGTAGAAAGCTTTAACAACATTTAATAGCATCAGACTTTTTAGCTGGTTTTCCAACAAAACTTGGTCACGATATTTATACATGTTTTCCTCTACTACGCCTTTTGCAACCACCAGGCAATCCCAAACAAGTGTTACTGAGACAGCACTCTCAAAATGATGTTTCCTTAAGCTCCAAGAACATCAGCAGCTGGTGCTGATTGGTGGTTAGAGACCCAAATTGGTTACTGCTACCGACAGGAAGGCAAACTTAACTTGGATTTTACATATTCCATCTGGCAACAGCTTGCTGGCAAATCAGCAGGCATCTTTTTCTTCTGATAGGGGTAACACAAAGGGCAACACAGAAGTTACCAAGAAGGGCAAGGTGCATATAAACAGAGAAACAAACTTCAGTAACTTTTATTTCTCACAGAACAATTTTTTTCCAACCTAAAGATGTCCATGTATAGCAGATACCCTCCTAAAAAACCCAGTAAGATACTTCCTGCAACACCAGCTATTCAACCAGATGGTTATCAACAGTGAAATACTGCACTGCAGAGCATTAGCTGCACTGAAGCCAAGATATATGAACCAACAAAGACAAGGCACATATCAACTCTTAAGTACATACAGTCTGTTTTCCAGTATGTCACAAATATTCATTCCTGTTAACATTTTATTTCTTCTTTTAAACTTACTTCTTTAGGCTGAATAGGGTCAAGCCTTTCTACAAGCAGCTGCAATTGTTCTTGACTCATGAACGTGTAACTCTGTAACACATTATAAATGATCATTAGTATATGTGATTGAACTGAACAGCAGCAGGTTAAAATTATCAATCTTTCTCATATCTCGTTTACTTCTAATAATTAGGACTTTTACATTTATATTAATTTCACACTGAAATCAACAGTCTGGATGTTTTATGCCCTTTGCTTAAAGTCAAGTTTACAGCAACAAAATTACCCTGGTAAATTTTGCTTTGCTTGAGTTTCCTGTGTCTTCATAAAAATTCTTTATTTTGCAGAACCACAGATTTATTGAGGCTGGAATAGACCTCTGAGATCATCAAGTCCAGCCTATGACCTAACGCCACCACACTGACTAGACCATGTCACTGAGTACCACATCCAATCTTTCCTTAAACACCTCTGGGGACAGCAACTCCACCACCTCCCTGGACAGTCCATTCCAGTGTCTAATTAACCTTTCCAAGAGGAAGTGCTTCCTAACAACCAACCTAACCTTCCCCTGGTGCAGCTTCAGGCCATGCCCTCTCATCTTGTCACAAGTAGACTGGGAGAAGAGCCTGACCCCCGCCTTACTACAGCTTCACTCCAGGTAGTTAATTTATTCAGTCAGAACACCGTGCAGTAGTCTGGAAATTAACTGCACACTACTTGGCTCCTAAAGTAAAATCACAAAAGGTTAGCTAATATATAGCTTTTATCATTATTTTATCTTTTTCTATGCACAGCTTGCATGTTAATCTCACCTAGCACATGCTGACTAGATAAACAGTATAACCGTAGTCACTCAAAGAAAGGTAATTAATTTGGTTTAGGATATAACAAAAACAGTCTAAGTGAACTTTTTTCTAGGGCTATTCTCAAATTCCACTGACAAAAACTGAAGAGTTTTGGAGTCCCATGCTTATTTTGAAAGAAAACACACTGTACTTGGTTGAAGGAGGAGTCACTGTCAGAGCAGCTGTCTGCGTAACAACCACTCTGCCGTTCTTTCTTTGTTTTACTATCCAGCTCCTTATTATGCATCCGATCTTCCTCAAACTTGTTGATCAAAGATTCTACCACAACCATCATGACATTCTTCAGGGCATGCATCATTTCTCTGTATCTTCAAAGTAAAGACAATTTTAATATTAAAGAGTATAAAAATGACTAATTAAAAGTTATCTCAGTCACTGAATCATGAAAAACTGAATGTGGCACTAGTGCTAGACCCAAATTCACTGAATTTACAGATTCATAGATTGATTTGACTGGAAAAGATGTTAAAGATCATGTAGCTCCAACCCCACCCTGTCATTGGCAGGGATATCCTCTACACCTACTGATACCTGGCATTCAGACATTGAGTGAAAAAACCTTGGATCATTAGACACAGCTGTTCCGCATACCAATCCTACACTATACAGACAGCACTGCAGAAATCTCTTTACAGGTACACTAAAATACAACTTCCACTTTTAAACTAGTCAATGAAAGGAGATCTGACTGAACACACCAGTCTCATAGGACACCTGGCTACATCCCAAGGAAGAAATCTGAACAAAACCAACATATATTCTATTTTTTGGTTTAAGCTTTTAGAAAACAGTATTGTCATGCAGACTTTTCACTTGTACCTAAGGAAATTCTCAACCTTTATTTCCTGATAAATTAAATTTTTCCTCCATCTCAACTTCCATATCACAATTGAATTTTATTTAATTCATCTCCATCTTTTCACACCTTAAAGTATGCATTAGAATTGCACAAACATCCAGGTTGGAAAAGCCCCTCAGGATCACCAAGTCCAACTTGGAACCCTACTCTATAAGATTCACCTTAAACCATATCCCTAAGCACCACATCCAAACTATCCTTAAACACATCCAGCGTGGGTGACTCCACCACCTCCCTGGGCAGCTCATTCCAGTCCCTGACCACTCTCTCCATTAATTTTTTTTCCTAATATCTAATCTAAACCTATGCAGCCTGAGGCCATTCCCCCTTGTTCTGTCTCCAACTGTCTGCAAGAAGAGACCAGCAGCAGCCTCTCCACAATGTCCCTTCAGCTAGCTGTAGATAGCAATGAGGTCTCCCCTCATCTGTAGCTAGAAAAACTGTATGAAGTACTGATTCTTCTCTCACACCTTACTCCTAACTCAGATACCTCATGAACTTAGTAGATTTATTACTAATCCTTTCATGCGATAGCTCATAATATTAATTCCAGAGTGAGACAATTCATGACAAATTGCAGGGAACTGCTTAGCACTGATTTTTGAAAGCAAAGCAAATCATAGAATCAACTAGATTGGAGGAGACCTCCAAGATCATCCAGTCCAACCTATTACCCTGCCCGATCCAATCAATTACATCACGGCACTAAGCGCACCATCCAGTCTTTTCTTGAGCACCTTCAGGGATGGCAACTTCACCACCCGCCCCGGGCAGCCCATTCCAATGCCAATCACTCATTGGTTCAGAATTTAATTTTTCAGACCCAGTTCTGAAAAATGAGAAAGGAAGACAAAGACTTGGTAGAAAGAAAAATGTGAACTGCAGGTATATACTCACTCTTTGGACTCACGGGTCTTCTTAGTAACATGTTGGACGAGCGTGTCATAGCCAGATACTTCACCTTGATTTTGAGCAGCTGTACATTTTTCTGTTTCCTCTTCAATCACAGATCCCACATTATTATTTATATATTGTCTAAGATATTTCACAAACTCATAGCTGCAACAGACAAAATTAAAAGGTAGCACACTTCCTTCATCTCACCATCAAACATTTTCACCACAGTATTAACCTTCACTAACTTCTCTCTTAGCAGACCTATTACTTTAAGGTAAGGGTTTATGACCTGTACAGAAATAAACTTCAATGGTGTAAAACTTAAAGCTTCATCTTCTTTGATATGGTCATTATCAGCATATTCCAGGAGGAAACAACCCAAATTAATTTCTAATTTCCTTTTGTGCTTTTTCTAAATGTAAAAATCTACTCAGATTAAAAAAGTGAAGGTTTCGCAGACAAAAACCACAGACTAAAAATCTCAAATTAAAATTCCAAGAAGCACTACTTGGAGCATCCTGCACATACCACTGTCTTATGCTATATCCATCTGGTATTATTATTTATGCAGTGCACATACAAAATGAGAGGAAACACAGAAAACATAATTTATAAATTCTAGCACATGAGCATGTTCAAGGTTTATGAATGTTTGTGTGTCATGACAGTGTGCAGAAGATCTCATGCAAATTGACAAACTACTTATAGAATCATAGAATGGTTTAGGTTGTAAGGGACCTCAAGGATCATCCAGCTCCAACCCCCTGCCATAGGCAGGGACACCTCCCACTAGAGCAGGCTGCTCAAGGCCTCATCCAGCCTGGCTTTAAACGCCTCCAGGGAGGAAGCATCCACAACCTCCCTGGGCAACCCGTTCCAGTGTCTCATCACCCTCCCTCTAAAGAACTTCCTCCTAATATCCAGTCTAAATCTCCCCTCTTCCAGCTTAAACCCATTCCCCCTCGTCCTAACATTACTAGACCTTGTAAATAACTTGTCATTATATGTACAAGTTAAATGGAAGGAAACTGACACTTAGGCTCTTATTATTAGACATTCAGTGAAACTTGTTTAAATGAAAGAATAATCAGAGGAAGATTTCAAATAGAAGACTCCTGCTAGTTCCTTAGGCATTGCATGTGCTTTAGAAATTGTAAAAAGTAGTGCTCAGAACATATAAACATTTTTTGGTAGTCTTTAAACTTGTATAAAGGACAAGGCAAACAGAAGCAATCATAAGCAGACAGCAGATGCACCACTGTACTGTCATACATTAAATGCAGATGTGCAAACACTTTGTGTTAATTTGGGTAACTACAGAGTGGGCAAAGTTCAATGAAAAAAGTCAGTTCACCATGTAGATAGAGTTCAAAGCTATAAAACCAGCTTTTGCCCTTCTTGGATATTAAAAATTCAATTAAAAAAGTAAATCAGAAACTACATTAAAAAAGAAAGTAAGCATGGAAAAATATTTCTTGTATCATGATACATACTTCCTCATTAGATTCCCTACCTCAAGTTCCACCAGGTACAAATCTCCCCCACCTTATTTCCATTTCTCCATAACTTTTGTGCTCAATGAAAGCAACAGCCATGTATTTCAAGGAAGACACAAACATGTTTACTTGCTTTTTCATTTGTATTCAAGGCTGGATTTTTACTTCTCAAATAATGAAACTACACTCAACTCTCAGCTAAATGAAAGCTTTCATAAACTTTCCTCCCTCTTTTCTATGACTAACATTTCCAGAGTATACAGTTTTGCATGGTTTGCTTTGCTCTGAAATAGACAGCAATCACACCATTATTTACATCACAAAATTTAAGTCTGCTTGATGTTCTAGCCTTCATCTTCTGCGGCATTTTTCCACCTTAAAAATGGTTTGTAACAAGTAAACACTTCAGCAAGGATAAAACAACTTCATATGCAGAATCAAGTCAGACTGATTTGGTTGGGCTTACAAAGAACCATGGGAGAGGAAAAAAAAATGAAAATGAAGCATTAAAATCACCCTGGAGCTTCACTTAAGGGAAAATTACATCAGCAAACATGCAACTTATATAGTTAAAATCCTGGTTTCTACTACTGCATGAAAATGTTGAACTTGATTCAATTTTCCTTTCCATTAGCTTTCAGAGGATCTTGTGTTTCAGTCTTTTCTACACCAAAGTGGGAACAAAGGAGAAAGGCCTCAAAAGCTGATTAAAATCACTGAGGTAAAATAACCGTGAGGCAGAAATAGTGCAGATCAAAATGCTGCTATGAACTAGCATATTGGACAACAGAAAAGCATACACTACTAAGAAAGAAGCCTGCAGCATGTATGGATGGGGTAAGGGTCAAGCAGAAAGCCTTTTGATGGTCTCACTAATAAATCACCTTCCTGACATTCCATGAAAACTAACCTGCTTTTGGCCAAGGACCATGAACAAGATCAGAATACCTCTAGAAATAGTCCAATGCTCACATTCTGCATTTAAAGCATCACTTGATTTTTCATTAAATACAACTTAAAACTTTTCCTATGAAAATAAAGTATCTTTAGAAAGATTATCAACAATTCCACACGCCAGAAAGAGGAATGGCTGTCATGGTTTCACTGGTCTAAGGGGGAAAGTTGTGTATGCATTGCTTCCACCACTTCAGCAAAAAGGCAACATTAATGTTAATCTCTGAAGTAACATCTTTTGAGGGTGGATCAGCGAAAGGAATACTTACATATGTAAACATATTCACACAGTAATACGAATTTAAAACGTTTCCTGGGAATAAAATCATTCAGAGTATTTCCACCTCCTCCAAAATACTCAAAATAGCAAAAATATTTTTACTTGTGAAAATTCTCATCTGTTTCCTCCAAATGCAAGAGAATCTCTTCTGCACATTCTGCTGATGGAGCTCCAGTGATTTTTTCCTTCACGCTCTGCAGCAACTGTCTAAGCATGGACTGTAACAGAGCTTCATCTTCACTTGTAAAGTGAGACATCTGTATAAAAGCAAACATAACCACAAGGCCTTGTAGTCTGCGAGGCTTTTCTCCCTCCAGGACGCCAACAAAAGCAAAAATCCCTTATACTGTCACTTTTTTTCCCCCAACAACGTGAGATTTTCTCTGAAAAGACATGGGAGGGCTCAGAAGCAGCCTGTGTTGGCAGAAGGTACCCTTACACGAGCCTTTGCTTCAGGATTTGAGCAACAAAAGCCCCCAGCAATTTCAGCAACAAGCCAACAACAGCAGCTCACAGAAATACGAGTGGTGCGAGAATTCCCATCCCTTCTCGACGTCTGCTGCTATTCAACTGCCTATCAATATTGATAGTAACCAGATTTCTAATGGCAACTCGTGTAGGAAAGTAGCTGAAAGCGTCAAAAGCGGCTAAAGATCAGGTCCATCGCTCACGCTACCCTCAATAGCCAGGACGGGCTCTGCCAAGGCACCTCGTACGCGTTCGCCACAAGCACCGCTTTAACATGGCGGCTAGGTCCTCCCCCGGCCCCACTCAAACCCGCAGCACGTTTCCGAGGTGTCCCGCAACCCAACCTGGCCTGATCCGGCCCCGCACCGAGGCCCCGCACTCCCAGTTCCGCCTAGCCGCAGGCTACGGAGTCCCGCCTGGGCCCCGACAGGCCCTACGGCCTGTAGAAGCGGACGTCACCGTGCTTGGCTTTCGCCGGCTCCCTGCCCCGGACCCGAGCTCTCTGGGCCCCGGTGGGAATCACCTTGAGGCGGCCGCTACCCACCCGCCGCGGCGGTCGCGCCTGCCCCGGCCCTTAGCAACCGGCGGCGCCCGCTGCCGCCGAGTCTCGCAGGGCTCTTGCCAACATCGCGAGAGGCCGGCGGGACGCGGGAGAGCCGAGCGGCTTATTCCGTGTCTGCGGCCCGTATGCGCTGCGGGAGAAGCTGTCGCTATGCCACGCTCTCTCCGAGGTGGGGTTCTCGGCCCTCGCTGATTCCGAGCACTGGGTCCCTTCCGTCATCACAGGCTTCTTCGGCTGCGGGAAAGTGTTACCTCTCGCGGTCCCTCTTTACAGCGCGTCTTGGTGGCTGCCGGCCAAATTATGTAAAAAAGAAGGTGCCGAGGAGTAGCAGTGACCCATGTGCAGCAGAGCCGCTAGTTGCCGAGCGGTAGCAGTGACCNAGCCGCTAGCGGCCGAGCGGTAGCAGTGCCCCATGTGCAGCAGAGCCGCTAGTTGCCGAGCGGTAGCAGTGACCCAGGTGCAGCAGAGCCGCTAGTTGCCGAGCGGTAGCAGTGACCCAGGTGCAGCAGAGCCGCTAGTTGCCGAGCGGTAGCAGTGACCCAGGTGCAGCAGAGCCGCTAGTTGCCGAGCGGTAGCAGTGACCCAGGTGCAGCAGAGCCGCTAGTTGCCGAGCGGTAGCAGTGACCCATGTGCAGCAGAGCCGATAGGTGCCGAGCAGTAGCAATGACCCAGGTGGAGCAGAGCCGCTAGTTGCTGGGGGAACTATCTACCTTAGGAGGAGCCGGGGCTGTTGATCCTGGAGAAGAGCAGAGTGAAGGGCAAATCTCATTAATGCTGATCGATACCTGAGAGACAAGTGGCAACTCTTCTCAGTGATGTCCAGTGACAGGACATGGGACAGTGGGCACAAACTGGAACACAGTAGGTTCAATGTGAACATAATGAAAAACTTGGCTTTGAAGGTGGCAGAGCACTGGATCAGCCTGCCCAGAGAGGTTGTGGAATCTATCTCTTAATATACTCCAAACTGCTTGGAAATGTTCCTATCTGATTTACTCTGGGTGACCGTGCTCCAGCAGGGCATTTGGGCTGTCTGATCTTCAGAGGTCCTTTCTGACTCCCACCACTCTGTGGTTCTGTAAAAAGGCTTCTCCCCTCTTTTTCAGCGCTGTGATGATGCACCCAGGCTATGGCAAGAGAAAACACATGGCTTGGGTAACTAGGACATGCTAATCAATTTTCTCCCCACAGCAAAACTCTCCCAGCTGCTGATAAACTTGGCTGTTCCTCTTTTTAAGCTGGTGCATTAGGGCTCACTTCAGTCCAGTCCATGGTAGCCCTCAGGACCACTTACTAATGACGCCAGTAATGCTCATCTTGCGTGATGTAGCCAGGTGGGGTTGGTCTCTTCTCCCAGGCGACCATCAATAGAACAAGGGGACACAGTCTCAAGTTGTGCCGGGGGAAGTATAGGCTGGATGTTAGGAGGAAGTTCCTCACAGAGAGAGTGATTGGCATTGGAATGGGCTGCCCAAGGAGGTGGTGGAGGCACTGTCCCTGGAGGTGTTCAGTAAAAGCCTGGCTGAGGAACTTAGTGCCATGGTCTAGTTGTTGGCTAGGGCTGGGTGCTAGGTTGGACTGGATGATCTTGGAGGTCTCTTCCAACGTGGTTGATTCTATGGTTCTATGATGACATGTTCCTCTAAGTGGCTGTCTAGCCCCTTGGGTTGAAAAAGGCTAAGTGTGACTCTCTCAATGCAGCTACTAGCATGTGGGGGTCAAGGATGTAAAATGCATCACTTTTCTGTTGAAACGTGGTGATCTGGCAATTGAAACATAACCCTGTCTTCCTGCTAGTTCCTCAGAAAGAAGATATAGATCAATTGCAATGGCATCTCTGGTATCTTTAACACTGTTCTCTTTAGCACTTTGAAGTGGCCAATGCCCTCGAGTACCCACAAAACAAAAACTGGAACAATTGTCTGCTGACTGCTACTTGCAGAGACTCTTGAGTACACTCACCTGTTCTACTAGCTCAGCTGTACACTCTCCACACGTTCTAAATGCAGTTGGGAATAGGCTGCAATTGACAGCAGCTGATTCTTTATCTACACTAGGCTTTTCTTTCAGAAGCAACAGAGCACTTTGCATCTATTTGGTCTCCCTCCAAACTGAGATGTGTTGTGATGTGGTACGACACTTCTAATTCCTCTAGCACTTCACAGACAGTGATTCAAGTGGCCTTCAATTCAATTTCATGACTGTTATGGAACACAGAAACTCAGCATACATAACATTCATCATCCCTGATCCTTACTGCGAGTGCCTCCATTTTAGCATGCCTTTCTATCTTTTAAAACAGCTTGTAAGAAAAACTAGATTCTCTCCCTGTACCTCAAACATGACTCAAAAACATTTCAATTGCCAGTTTATTCCCAGTTTCTGTAACTATGAAATGTTCCTGCAATGCCTTCAGCATGGCAGTTCAGAAAGAAGTCATCTGTGGACCACAGGGAAGTCTTTACAGATAGTGGTAGCAGTGGGAACAGCAGTTCTTACTGCTTAATGTCATTATACCAGGGACATCATTTGTCTCCCTTCCTCTCTGTTCTGCTCTCCTCTGCCCTGCCTTCTTCTCTTTCTGTTGATTGTAACTGTCTACAAGACCAAGCTTTTATGTGGATGACACAGAGAAGTCTGGAGAAATCTTGGGTTTATGTAGTTGATGCACAGTCTTTAGTGTCTGGAAGAATTTTTAGCCAAGGCTTTCAGCAACTTAGTAAGACATTTGCTTTAGCAACTTAAATGGATTATTTTTTTAGTATCTGATAGGATAAACTACCATAATCACTGAAATATATTAACATGCACTGAAATCCCACTTTATGCTTTCCCTTGGCTGATGTGGTTTCCCAAAGATATATAGCACAGAAGAAGGCAAACTGGACTTCACAAACTTCCCAACTGTCTCTATTCCATTTCAGAGCTAAATCACTACCAGGAGTCAGGATATCATAGAATCATAGAATCAACCAGGCTGGAAGAGACCTCCAAGATCATCCAGTCCAACCTAGCACCCAGCCCTAGCCAGTCAACTAGACCATGGCACTAAGTGCCACGTCCAGTCTTTTCTTGAACACCCCCAGGGATGGTAACTCCACCACCTCCCTGGGCAGCCCCACTTTAGTTTCCCAAACTAGAAGATAGATGTTTTGAAAGGAGAACTAAATATGAAGTCCAGCTCTGAAGATAATACAAGAAGCCCACCCCACCTTTCTGAATACTTCTGATATCCCTGAAGCAGTTCTTGAGCCCCCAAATAAAAGGTGAAGAAGACACTGCATCAACCTTTTTTATGAGCACTGTGACATTTGTTGCCCTCTCACTTCACTAGTCACAAGAGTTTCCCAAATTCAGAGGAACAATGAGCATGTTTTGAAACTTCATTAGATCATAATCTAATCACAACTATCAAAAAGGAAACTGCTTAAAATATTGCTGCTGATGGGAAAATCTTTTAAAAATACTCTCCAAAGGAAATCTTCTGTTCTGGAGACCATCTGTCCTTTCCTCCCTATGCACTCTGGGGAAATGCTATCCCATTACTCTGTGTTTCCGTTAGAATAAACACTAAGGAACCGGTGGGTAAAGGGGCATGAGGGTCTCAGGCTGGATCACTTCATACCATCAGCTGCACTCAGGAGACACATCCATGTAGAGTTTACAGCAGTTCCACCACAAGCAAAAAAAAAAACCAATCATGACCTCAGGTGAAGCTTAGATCAGAGGAGTTTGTACCTTGCTAAACAGAGCTAAGCCAGTATGATACATGTGTAATGTCTTATGAGCATCAAAATACAGCAGGGCAAGGGAAGTGATTCTCCCCCTTTACTCTGCTCTCGTCAGACCCCACCTGGAGTACTGTGTGCAGTTCTGGGGCCCCTAACACAAGAAGGACATGGAACTGCTGGAGCGAGTCCAGAGGAGAGCCACAAAGATGATCAGAGGGCTGCAGCAGCTCTGCTATGAGGACAGGCTGAGAGAGTTGGGGCTCTGCAGCCTGGAGAAGAGAAGGCTTTGAGGAGACCTTATAGTGGCTTTCCAGTATCTGAAGGGAGCCTACAGGAAGGCTGGGGAGGGGCTAAGGTCTAGTAATGTCAGGACGAGGGGGAATGGGTTTAAACTGGAAGAGGGGAGATTTAGACTGGATGTTAGGAGGAAGTTCTTTACAGTGAGGGTGGTAAGACACTGGAACAGGTTGCCCAGGGAGGTTTTGGATGCTTCCTCCCTGGAGGTGTTTAAAGCCAGGCTGGATGAGGCCTTGAGCAACCTGCTCTAGTGGGAGGTGTCCCTGCCTATGGCAGGGGGTTGGAGCTGGATGATCCTTGAGGTCCCTTCCAACCTAAACCATTCTATGATTCTACTTCTCTGGTAATTAAACTTCACTTATGCTGACATTTCATAAAGCCTGGAGATCTTACATTGCTATTCCTGATTTCTTTTGTCTGAGGAAAAGAAGTGAGGAAACCATCAGGAAATCAGGGACTGTTGCATAACACTGTAAAGCACTGACTTGGAACCAACACTGTAAAGCACTGACTTGGAACCAACACTGTAAAGCACTGACTTGGAACCATCCTGCCCGAGAACAATCAGAAATGTTATTGATTAAAAATTTAACTTAGTGACTGTACAGACGCTGATTTTTCCATCTGTAATTTATGAAGTAGTTATCAATACATACTCTGTTTGTGGTTGTACAAGGAACTACTGGAACTGTGTTTCAGTGCAGGCATTAAAATCTACACTGCAGTGCTAAGGAACTGCCTCTGAACCAAAGACAACATAAGGTTCAATGACAATATCCAAAGGCCAACAAACTGGTTTTCTGATCCACAAGTCTTTCTTGGTGAAACTTCAAGGAGCTAAGGACATATTGGCTCTGATTGGCCTTAGGCAGATCTCTTAATTTTGGACTTAGGTCTCTATGGAAAAATGAAGATTGTAAAATTCTGTTTATATTCCATTATGAACATTCACGTCATAGAAGTACAGCACAATAACAAAATGACATCATAAACCCCTGCTTTAATTGCCATTTCTAATTAATTTTTGGCCTTAACCCCCCCCATCTTGTGTTTCCTGAAGGTGGCAGCAATATTCAAGAGTTGCATGGATGTCTGACTTTTGAACCTATTGACCTGTAATACAGCAGCTCTTTCCATGTAGAGTTATTTGTGCTTATGAGTATTTATTATGTGCTAAAATCAACCTTTTGATGGCGTAGATGTTGGTTGTTGTGGACCTATGATGTACAATATCACCACAGAATAAGAAGAAAATATGTGGACCTGGGGTGATTGGATTGCTTATTCTTCTGCCTAGTAAAAATTGAGAAGCTAACAAAATATTGGTATCAAGTATTTTAACTTAATCATTTACTGTTGCTTGTAATGTCTTTGTTGGCTTCAGAGAAGCTTGGATCTTGCACATTTTCTGAAGTCAACTGTCAGCTCATTTGTGGGCACTGCATTAGCACTTCAAAACACTACAAATATTATCTGTGATTACTGAGGGGAGATTACAGACTGTCCGTAGGGCTTCTTTCAGTTCCATACCTCCATGTGATCTTAATCATTTGTAATCGCTGCTGGAGTCACTCAGGCCAGCTGTATCTCACACCAGCACCACAGGGGTTTCATTCAGAAAGAAGCTGTAGCACTTCTCCTTTTGCCATTAGAATCAGTACACTTTGCATGATTATGAAATGTTTCTGCTACTGAGGTGAGGCAATCACATCCACACCAGAAATAGCAAACAATTTAGAGAGCTCTCTTCTTTCATTTTGTTAGCAGTTGCCTGCTCAGGGCATACAAATCCCAGCTGCAGTCTGAACAAGAGAGTCATGGAAGCCAGACATCTCTGCAGCCAGACATCTCCCCCCCTGCCGCCTTCTTTCACTCCAAAACTGTGTAATGTTAGGTGACTGTCACACCTGCGAGTCTTCTGTTGGCTCCAAGTCTGCTTTCACAGTGGATGCAGGACAGGGGCCCAAGTTCTGGTACTGCTGTCCCAGAAAGGCCACTTTCGAGAAAGGGAATTGCACAGCTGCTGATGGCTGTGATGCCAAAAGAGCTGCAAAACAGAGGCAGAGGCTTCCCTGGAAGTGAGTCTTCATTGGTTCATATGGACTTGCCAAATCCTCTCATACCTTCAAACCTGAATGTCTCATCCTGAGAGAAAAGTAAAGGGAAAAAAGCATTTGTTTAGATGTAATCTCCTCACCTAAATGGGCATGGAAGACAAAAGCTACAATTTCCAGTTCTGCTAACAGAGTTTATGACATTGTGCCTCATAAGGAGTCCACTCAGCAAACCTAGTGGCCTTTTGAATACTCCTGTCCCTTAGACTTGTCTGGCTTCTTGTCCTCCCCAAGTCCTGTCTGTGCTACATTGCAGAACAATACTTTGATATCCTGAAGACTCAGAGGTTTTTAATTGCCTGATTTTGCACTCATCTTTAGCACACTGAAGAAACTTCCCTCAGGTTTTCTCCTAAGAATAGCATTAGTTCCTGCACCCATCACACTGCCATTTCAGACCTCATTCATCAGCTCTTCTGAGCTGCTGATGTGGTTATTCTGTTGCAGACACTGACTGCTGTTCTTTTTGGGTTTCTGTCTGTCTCAGCTTTCTCTAAAATGTACCACTATCACTTCCCTTATTATACCATCCTGCAGAAGTGGTTCTCTGTTGAGCTGCCACACCTTCTCTAGCCTCTGGTTCACATCTGTCTTCTGAAAATCATATCCATCCAGAATAAAGTACAGCTCTCTTTACACAATGGCTTATCCTGATAAAGCTCTGAATCCCATTATCAAACACAATGCAACTTCTTTTTTGCACCATTTTTTCCTCACCCTATGAGGAGAGGCTGAGGGAGCTGGGGTTGTTTAGCCTGGAGAAGAGGAGGCTCAGGGCAGACCTCATTGCTGTCTACAACTACCTGAAGGGAGGTTGTAGCCAGGTGGGGGTTGGTCTCTTCTCCCAGACAACCAGCAANTGTTCCATCACACCAAGTGCTTTCTGCAATCCAAATATTTTCAGGGAGTCAAATACTTGAGACATTTGCAATGTAAGCTATTGGTTTATATTCTTTTATTAACACACTTATAGGCCTATGTTTAAGAATTTCTTCAAGAAATATAGATTGATCTAGCCAGATGGGATGCACAGAAACCTTTATTCCCATCATTTGATTATTATTTTTAGTTTATATAGCATTCAGCTTGAAAAGAAAACAAATCCAGTTCTTTGCTGCTTATTTGATGCAAGTTGTAAGACTTGCCAGGGACAGAATTTGGTCTGTACTTTACAATGCTTTATTCCTCTGCATACTTTCAGCATTGTGCATTGTTTTTCACATATTTTGTGTCCTAGCAATCCTAGGTCAACCTTTGTGACCTCCTCAAATATCAAAGTAATGTTTTAAAGAACTAGTAAAAGCATTGCTTGGTAACAACACCATTTATTTGCATTCCAGAGAGCACATTTTAGCTTTCTTTTATTTCACTTAGGTAATGTCTGGGATCCTAACAGAATCCTACATCTAAGAAAAAAAGGTTTTTGAACTTCTCTGAACAAATAGCATGTCTGAAGTTAGGAGAGATGGATGAAGCAAAAAAATCGGACCTGAATGTTTTCACACCAAAACAATGGTCTCTTAATGAAAACTGATTTTAAGATTGTTGTGTAGTAGGATCTGTTGTGCAATTGGATCTCACTGGTAGTACACAGACAGCCAGATAATGAGTCTCATTTCTTTGAAGAGGTGAAAAAAAACACATTTTAGCTTTGCATTATTGAAGCCAATATGCCACCCTTATCTCTGGTATCATTCCAGTGAATTTTAGTGTTAAGGATAAATTTGATTCAGTAAGTCTGCAAATACATTTCTCTGACATGAATAATAACCTCTAAGTGACAAACAAAATGCTTAATATTTTCACCTTTATTATTTATTTATTTTGACATTTATCACAGTATCACCAAGGTTGGAAGAGACCTCACAGATCATCAAGTCCAACCCTTTACCACAGAGCTCAAGGCTAGACCATGNCCAGAACTGAACACAGTACTCAAGGTGTGGTCTAACCAGGGCAGAGTACAGGGGCAGAATGACCTCCCTGCTCCTGCTGGCCACACCATTCCTGATGCAGGCCAGGATGCCATTGGCTCTCTTGGCCACCTGGGCACACTGCTGGCTCATGTTCAGGCATGTATCATGTATCAATCATGTATCAATCAGCACCCCCAGATCCCTCTCTGTCTTCTGGCACAAGTAAATCTCCAGCAGAGACATGATTTTATCAGTCAAACTCTTTTCATTGAAGACTGAGACAAATAACTTCTATGCCTTGACACACCTCTGCAGTAACTGTTACACATTTTGGAGTGCATAATTTTCCCTGGCTAAATCACTGTCCCCAAAAGATACTGACAAGTAGGTAAAATATTAACCATGTATTACTGATTTTACTACTTTGGAAGCAAACAATCTTGAAAGCCATACAGCTTGTAGTAAAATGGTAGAATCTGTCCATGGAACAAGCATAGCAAAAATTATTAGGGATCTTTGCCAGTGCGAAGGTACCTTCAGTTGGCAACTCTTGCCTGCTGCTGAGCAAGACCTTAAATGTACCAACCCCTTTAACATTAAATGTCTTCATTTCTTTTATCTCACAACTCATTGACAGGAGGTTTAGTTGGGGTGGTGGTGGTCTCTTCTCCTTGGTAGCTAGTAATAAGGCAAAAGGAAATGGCCTCAAGTTGCACCAGGGGAGGTTTAGGTTGGATGTTAGAAGGAACTTCACTGAAAATCTTGCCAAAGACTGGAATATGATCCCCAAGGAGGTGGTTGGATCCCCATCCATGGAAGTATTTCACAGAGGCAGATATGTGGTGCTGAAGGACATGATTTGGCACCAGACTTGGTAGAGTTAAAGAATGGTTGGACTCGATGATCTTAAAGGTCTTTTCCAACTGAAATGATTCTATGGTTCTATCTGTAAACTGAAAGAAGAAAACTGAACAGCCTGCAACAAAGATATCCCCTCTTATCTTCAGCTCAGAAAACTCATGTTCTCAATCTGTGTTTTTAAGGGAGCCACCTCCTTCTTCCAGACAGTTGTACTTATGCATATATGTTTGGGGTGACTACCAATCAAAACACACACCAAGTCCCTCTTCTGAGTCAGAAGTTTTTTAAATCCACAAGATGGGACTCAGGTCCCTTGATTTAGGAGGTACCTTTTTCCAGACATGTGAATGGTCTTGTTTGCTGCACCAGTCCTGCAGTGGTGCTGAGTGGGGAAAGAGCTGTGGCTGTGGGGTGGAAGAAGACAGCTAGTGATGGGAGTCAGAACGTCATAACCTGGCTTTATGGTCAGAGAAAATGCAAGCATATTCTGTTTCAGTACAGCTGAGTGTTGTCTTCAGTTCCTTCACATACTGAATAGCTCCTCTGTAAAATGGGTTTTGTGGACTTGTAATCATAGAATCACAGAATCAACCAGGTTGGAAGAGACTTCCCAGATCAGCCAGTCCAACCTAGCACCCAGCCCCATCCAGTCAACTAGACCATGGCACTAAGTGCCTCATCCAGTCTTTTCTTGAACACCTCCAGGGACAGTGACTCCACCACCTCCCTGGGCAGCCCATTCCAATGCCAATCACTCTCTCTGTGAAGAACTTCCTTCTAACATCCAGCCTATACTTCCCCCGGCACAACTTGAGACTGTGTCCCAATGACTTGATTGAAGACTGATTATTCTGGATGGAATTCTTGGAGTGTTCCCATAGCAATGCAAAGTATTCTATTAATGTCATCATTACTGTTTTAAAGCTTCTTTCCTGTTTGGCACACTCTTCTTAACTCAGGTTCTTGGGCTTGCACTGGGGAATAATACAATAGCTGAAGGGAGGAATCCTTGTGGTTGTAGACTCTTAAGATGCTTTATATTGATTAACTTGATTTATGCTGATGGATTGTGATGGTTTGGGACCCCTCCCCCCCACACTTTAGCAATCACCCAGACTAGACTCAGTCGGCTCTGGAAATTTGAATGAAGCTTATATTTACAGCTGGCACAATTTACAAGCAGATATTTACAATATATACAGTTATAGACAGAAATATACAAGGTAAAAAAGGTAATACAGAAACACAACTCCCCTCCCAGAAACCTGAGTCCCCAGGAGGGGCTCTCAACCACCCCTCACCTTCCCCCTACCCCTCTCAACCTTACCCCAGTCCCAAGGAAGAATGGAGGTTCGGCCAAGAGGGTTAAGAAGCAAAGGTGAATCAGCCACAAAAGCAAATGGAGGGTGAGGTTAGAAAGCAAGATGGAGTTCAGCCAGCAGCCTCAGCTCCCCAGCAGGCAAAGAGCTGAGAGCAAAGCCCAGCACACAGTGCCCAAGCAAAGTGCAGAGCAAAGTCACTTTATCTTTGTTTTGCCTTTCTTCTTTACACATCTCAGCAAGACTGTGAGGGAAGTGGACCTCACCATTGTTCTCATTTCTCAGCCTATGATCTAATTCTTCTCACCAAAACATTCTAGCTAGGCTCAAACTAGCACATGGATCTATCTTAAATCAAATCAGTGGAGGATTCAGCCCTGGTGTTGAGGATGTACAAACAGCTGAGTAGTTTTTGGCAAAGTTCTCATGAAACTTTACCAGTGCATTCCTGCTTAGTTTTCAGAATAATTTGGCTAGCTCCTCTGATGGTTTATAGTGTTTATAGCACTAAATAATTGCAATGCCATTGGGTTTCATACTCTTTATTTTACTGCTTATGCGCCATATGGTCTTGTTGTGTATTATAGAGCATATAAGTTAAGGCAATAAACAGCATTACGAAACAGAGAGATGCTGCATTTGTTTGTTATTACAGGTAAGTTACATGCACTGATGCAAATGATATAAAAATATAGGGAAATTATTATTCCCTTTCTTCCTACTTTTTATTCAAGAGAGAACCCATGGTATATCAGCTGCAATTGTTGTGGAATTTTATACAAACATAGATCTTGGTTTAAAACAGTAAATAAGCTCTGCTAGGATTTTATGAGTTTTACACCTGGTTTTTAAAATTAGCTTATGTTTGCAATGCTTTGCCTCAGAGGTTACTTGAAGATCGGTCCTGAGGGTTTTTGCATATTCTCAGCTGTTTCTGAAGGCAATGGATGCCAAGAATCTCACTTTGCAGAAATGAACCATTTATTCTTTCTCTTATTTATCCATATGGAGATTTTTGTTGTTGTTGTTGTTTGCATTTTAACCAGGACACTCCATCAGAGACTGAAATACTTAGCTGAGCTCACTGAGATGAGCTGTCCTCTGCAGATAACTGTAATTACCTACAGAAATACACTGCATGGCTCTCATTTTGTGGGCTTCATTCCAGAATGGGATCTGGTATCCAAAATAGACCACTGAAATAGCATGTTTTAGGCAGTGCCTTGGAAAGCTCAGTGGCCCAAGGCCCTCAGCTAATTCTTACTAGGGTTTTTTTTTGCCTCTCTCAGCTCCTGAAAAGGAAGATGCAAGCAGAAAATACAAAACGTGGGACTGTCCCTCAAATCTTGCTCTAGAGCTTAGGTGCCTTTTTGAGGGCTGTTTTTGGTATCCAGAGTCCATATTTTCTCCTGAGGGTATCTGCCCCTCAAGATTGCTGGAATAAGCCAGGCAAAGCTCCTAGTATCTTTTTAGAACGTGCTCTAGCTCTGTCTGAGAAGAGATTAGCAGTGGTATATCTGTATGTTAGATGTTCTTCAGCCTGAGGGATACTTTCTTCCTCTCTCAGCAAAGTCTCTGTCAGCAGTCCTTAACAAGAACGCCTTAGGAAGATGAAGGAGTTTTCCCAAGGCAGTGCTAAATTCCTGCAGCTAGAAGGCACATACAGAGATGAAATGTGGCTAAGTACTGGTGGGGGAGTGTTGGTACATTTCCTTTTATTACTCTTAAATCCAGTAGCTGTTTACTATAAAACACGCGATCAGTCCTGACAACAGAGACAGTCATCTTGCTCCTGCCCCAGTGTCCCAGTGTCCTTCCCTCTGTGGCAGATCCTGGCATCCTTCACAAATCCCAGCAGGGCAAAAGGAAAGTTCTACTCAACCTAGCCTACTCCTCAGCAACTGTGAAACTCTCCTAGGAGTGTGTTTGTGTTGAATTCCCAGTTTCTAGGGCTGAGCTAGATAGCATCAGTGAGCACTGTGAGACCAAAACAGAAAGAGGAGTGCAAGCATTTGGGATCTTCAGAATCAAACAAGAGGCTGCAACCTAATAGTCAGCTTAGGTTATAAAGTGTACCAAGCCCTCTTTCATACCAGAGTTCTTTTTGAATCTGGTCTTAAATGCTTTTCATTTTCACATGTGCCTCTGTCTCTACTTAATTCTCTTTAACTCAATGACAGTTTTCATACCAAAGTGTGATGTGTGGGATAATATAATAGGATAGAATGTAGAAGATATAGTTTATATCTTCTATGATATAATGCTCTTTTTCCCCCAAATTGTCACTTATTTGGTATAAATAAAAGCCTTTTTATCAAACAGCTGTTACAACAAATTACAACCTACATGAGGTACAGAAAAGTAGAAGGAACTGCTTGTGTATGCTCTATTTTAGAAGCTTTCTCCCAAAAAAAGGAGGCATGTAGGAGCATTTCAGCCAGCCTTTCACAGCATCTGCCTGTCAAAGATGATTTGTGTTAGCAGAACCTATCATCTCCCAAGGCTGCATATTGTTTGTATCAGAGCACCAAAGCCTTAGTTCCTAACACATTGTGCAGCTCAATTTCTCCTGGAGACTTTGTTCCAGTATCAGTAACGGTGGCTTTGTTGGAACACTTAGGATTTTACAACAACACAGGACCAGTGCAGACACTTCACCTGAATCACTCTTCGGTTTTATGCTAATGTAAGTCAACTAGCAAAAAGAAATCATGCCTACCTACCCCCGTGTTAGTGACCTAGGCATGCTTGGTAATACAAAAGCATGCGGTGCATGTCCCACAGAAGGAGAGCCAGGACCAGGCTCAGGCTCCCTGCCATCATTACTATTCAGCCTGCTGTAACTGTGGGCCCCTCTAGAATTTTAAACAGAGACACTGCAGCAGCTCATTGGGAACCAGTGAAGCTGTTCAAGTGCTATTATTCCAGCAAAGCCTGAGCAAATTAATTAATAATTAGGCGTGAAATTAATGTACACCTTCTGTTTTCACTAGCACTTTCCCCATGTCGCTAATTTGCTTTTGAACTACCAAGAGACAAAGTAAATGTAAAAGACATATGTGGGAATGAGTTAAAAGTCTCCCCAGGTAAACCTTGTTACATTTTCTAGCTTTCTAGTATCCCTGGGCTGCCCAGGGAGGTGGTGGAGTCACTATCCCTGGAGGTGTTCAAGAACCTACTGGATGAGGCACTTAGTGCCATGATCTAGTTGACTGGATAGGGCTGGGTGATGGGTTGGACTGGATGATCTTGGAAGTCTCTTCCAATCTGGTTGATTCTGTGATTCAATGATTCTATGGTTTTTAGAGCTTTGTTTTAACCTTTTAAAATGTCTGACTCCTTAAATATATTTAATGTCTGTTTAAGCAGTACTTGATTTGCTGATGAGAAAGGCAAAGTAATACTTGTCTGTATTTTATATTGTATTATATATATCTTAGTGTATTATTGCACTGTATCTTATCCTGGATGTTTACATTTCAAATGCATTGTTTCAGGGTGTTTATATGGGATCATAGAATCATACAATGGTATGGGTTGGAAGGGACCTCTGAAGGTTGCCTAATCCAACCCCCCTGCCAAAACAGGATGACCTAGAGCAGGTCACACAGGAACACATCCAGGCAGGTTTTGAAACTCTCCAGAGAAGGAGACTCCACAACCTCTCTGGGCAGTCTGTTCCAGGGCTCCATCAACCTCAAAGTTTTTCCTCATGTTGAGATGGAACTTCCTGTGTCTCAGTTTGTATCCATTGCCCCCAGTCCTATGACAAGACATCACTGAAAAGAGACTGGTCCTCTCTTCTTGACACCCACCCTTCAGATATGTGTGAACATTAATAAGATCCTTTCTCAGTCTTCCTTTCTCCAGACTGAACAGCCCCAGGTTTCTCAGCCTTTCCTCCTAAGTGAGATGTTGCAGGCTCTTAATCATCCTTGTAGCCCTCTGTTGGATGCTCTCTAGTATATCCCTATAGCTTTTGAACTGGGGAACCTAGAATTGGACATAATACTCCAGATTTGGTCTCACTAGAGCAGAATAGCAGTGCTGGCCACACTCCTATGAATGCATCTCAGCACAGCATTGACCTTCCTATCCTCAAGGGCACATTGCTGTCCCATGGGTAACTTAACCTAGGAGGTGCTAACTGAAAACACTGCAAGTTGATGTTAGCACTGCAGTATTGTGCATAACATAGCCCAGTGTCCTTGGAGGGGTTTTACATGTTTTGGTATGTTAAGCAGAAGGTTTTACTCAGAGGAACTGTTTTGTGAATCAGTGCAATGAGAAATACATAAATTAAGGTGAGTGAAACTGACAGTCTCCATATGAGCACTCAGTTATTGACTGCACCAAAATGCAGTGTGAGTGTAACTGATATTTCAGTGAGATGAAAGCTTTGTCATCTGCAATATAGGATGTGTGAAGATGTCTTGGGAATCTGAAGTGGCATTAGATGAAATCTGAATGTTTGTTTCTCTTAAAGGTTGAGATTATGGACTTTTTGCACTAAATGGTCATCTCTGAGTCCTTTGCTAAGTATAAGCTTATAGCTATGCCTAGTCTTTGTTTTAGTGCTCGTTCTGTTAACTCAGACTTTGACTCTTGTTTTCTGTTGTCTTACTGCCTTCTTCAGCCCTTCCAGGCTGCTGGACAGGGATGAAAAATAGCTGTAGTGCAAGAGAAATAATGCAAATGTGGAAGCTTCTGTGAGAATAAGTAGAAGCAAGTTTCTTCAGAAGTTTAAGAATCATCTGTTACTGTAGGAACAACCCATGACATGTAAGAAGATGGAAAGTTCTTTCCATTTCTGTGTAACAGAAGAGGATAGGAAATCCCTCTTCCTAAGCAGAAGGATGTCCACAGTCCTCTTCCAAATCTTACCTCTGCCTGAACGCACTTGACTTGGTAGGGAAGCTTAGCAGGTCTTCACAAGATTCATTTGTTGCTTATTTTGGTTCTTTCCAGGTATCTCATGTCCCTTCCAGTTAAGAGTGGCATTTTTGTCAACTAAGAATATCAAAAGGTGAAATGACTTTTGACAATCTAGAAGTCTTAGAAGTAGCACACTTATGATGCAAGTAATTCCCTCCACTGTTCTTTGCATAGGATAAGCAAATGATCTGAACAAAATCAGGCTAACTCATCTTGTTCAGGTCAGTTTTCTTGACAGGATGTTAGCAGAGGAACTTTTGTGGTCCCCAACCCTGTTTATTTTAATGATGTACCAGAAGGTAGCACTTTTCCTTTCTTTGGGTGCTATTTACCATCAAAAGATCTAGGAGTAATCTGAAAGGAAAACAGTTAAGCTACTTGTAAACTGCAGGAGGAATATATGTGCCAACATTTAGGTTTTCAAAGGATAGTATTTGCATATAAATCCAAAGAACAGTTTATGTGAAGATTTTTTTAAAGGCTGATTCATCAAAAATCAGTTACAAAAATACATTAGGAATAAACAGAATCTAAATGTTATGGCTAGACTTAAGTGGCTTGATTATACTTTTAAATGCCTGGCACAGTGTTTTCACAGTCCTAATAAATTGAATTTCTCTTTCTTCCTTTTTTTTTTTCTTTACTGTTTACCCTATTTGAATAAATATTTGTGCTTGGACTGGCTGGCAGGAGGAAGGAGGCAAAACTCTTCTAGTGAATTCACTGCTGGTGAAAGCTCTGAGCAGCACCTGTTATGTGGAACATGGCACATGCCCCAGTGGGTGACTGTCCCCTCAGCAGTACTTGAAGGCTCGGTCTGTGACTGCCAAGGCTCACAACTGCCTGGGAAAAACAAATGTTAAGACTTTTTTCTGTGCAATCTTAGATTAAAACGCTGTTGATGTGAGCTTATTATTGTTATGCATGTCATCGTTTTTCTGATGTGCCTGTCCAGCAAAGGGCAATGAAGCTGATGAAGGGTCTGGAGAACAGATCTTAGGAGGAGGGGCATAGTGTCCTGGTGTACCCCAAATTCCTTTCTTCTCCCTCCCCCTCCACAGGTTTGAATGGGAGAAGAAGGCACTAAAACTGCTTCCTCTTCCCCCACACCCTGCGAGCTTGAGGGGGGAACAGCAAAAGTCACCTTTCCATTGGTTTGGGGGTGGGATTCCAGTAAAATAAAATAGTTCTATTTTCATAATTTCTGACTTGGCCATGTTAATTCCCTGCCTCCACAATACTGAGGGAGCTGGGGTTGTTCAGCCTGGAGAAGAGGAGGCTGAGGGGAGACCTTCTCACTCTCTGCAACTACTTGAAAGGAGGTTGGAGCCAGGTGTGGGTTGGTCTCTTCTCCTTAGTAGCAGGTGAAAGGACAAGAAGAAGTGGCCTCAGGTTGCACCAGTTCTCTTGACTGCCCAGCAGAAACACACCACTTGCCACTACACCAATTCTCATTCTCTGTTCTGATTCACTATTACATGATGACATCAAGTTGGGGAATGCATCTCTTGCTGACACCTAATGGTGACTGATTTCAGTGCTTAGATGAGAAAAAGAGCCAAATGTCATTATCCACTGATATACATTTCCCAATCTTTCCAGTCTCTAAGTAGTTCAGAGAAGCTTTGAGTTCCTAACAGCCTTGAAGTTCACAGTATTACAGCGTGTGCTACTATAGCAGCAGAATGTAAGACACTGTGTTTTATGTCTGTCATTCACTTTTTTTCCCCCCTAATAATTGGCCTGCTTCCTTCATTTTGTCACCAAAGCAAAGCCTTTCCTCTTTGTCTACTTAGCTTTTTAGTATTTGGGTTTGCTTGAATTTGTAACAGAAATAAGAATATGGGAGACATTCATAAGGTACTTGGAGCATCTTAAATCCCTGCAGCCCTTATCGGAGCTCTGTAGAAAGGCTGCCAGCTCTGTTCTTCATTCCCCTCTGCTGTGCCAGACTCTTCTTCCTCCACAGTATCACAGTATCACCAAGGCTGGAAGAGACCTCATAGATCATCAAGTCCAACCTGTTACCACAGAGCTCAAGGCTAGACCATGGCACCAAGTGCCACGTCCAATCCTGCCTTCAACAGCTCCAGGGACGGTGACTCCACCACCTCCTTGGGCAGCCCATTCCAGTGTCCAATGACTCTCTCAGTGAAGAACTTTCTCCTCACCTCAAGCCTAAATTTCCCCCGGCACAGCCTGAGGCTGTGTCCCCTTGTTCTGGTGCTGGCTGCCTGAGAGAAGAGAGCAACCTCCTCCTGGCCACAACCACCCCTCAGGTAGTTGTAGACAGCAATAAGGTCACCCCTGAGCCTCCTCTTCTCCAGGCTAAACAATCCCAGCTCCCTGAGCCTCTCCTTGTAAGGCTCCCTCTTCCTTCACCCAGCTTCCTGTGATTCCTCTAGCCCATCAGTTTGGAGTAAAGCCACAATATGTATCATTACATTAGACAGTGGGGAAGTAATCCCCAACATCGCTCTTCTTCTCCATAAAGCCTTCCTGGGCTCCTCCTTTACTTTTATTTTTTAACTTCTTTTTTTTTTTTTTTTATTGTTAAATCTTGTTCAGCATGGAAAGGTCAGGACCTTGTCCTCTGAGCTTTCCTGAACTTTGGGTGCTAGCCATAAGCTCATATCGCTATGTGAGAGCGTCAGAGTCTATTTAAGTCAGTGGAAAGACTGCTGATGACTTGGGAGAGGTTTGGCAAGTGGCCATGAGACCACAGGAAGGGTTGTGTCGATCAGAATTTCTTTCTGTAGCAACCCTATCCAACAACTTAAAGGGAAACCATGGCTCACCCCAATTCCCCAGGACACTTGCTTGCTGTTGTAGTCAGTGGTAACTACAGCAACAATGAGGAGCTCCACCTTGAATCGTGTCTGAGCTATTTGAAATGTAACTAACTTTTCAATGACACTGAGCTGGGAGGCTTGGCTGATACTGCTGTGCAGCCATCCAGCCAGACATGGACAGATTGGAGAGCTGGAAACAGAGGAAACAAAGGAGGTCCAACAAGGAAAAGAGCAGAGTCCTGCACCTGAGAAGGAATAATAA
>WAAF01003739.1:983-92434 GCA_013400475.1 Tricholaema leucomelas | reverse complement strand
AGCTAGGCTCAAACTAGCACAAGTGTCATTTAGCAGCTCAAGGGAGCTGAGTATTTCCTGGCCTGGCCTGCAGCTCCTCAGAGTAGGTGCACCCACTCCTAGTTTCAGGCTACATAGGAGTGTGTAAATAGGGCTGCGTTTTTTCCTCCCCTAGAACTTCATGGAATATGTGATCAGTGAGGGCCCCTAAAGCTCTTTAGAAGAGCAAGTGAGCTGTAGAGCTGCTGAGAGCTGGTTGCCTATGATTTATGTCTAGTGATTAGGTTATCTGGAATTTAATGTGTTCCTAGCGCTAGTGAAAGTACCTTCAGTAATGTCTCTCTCTGAGGTGTAATCTCTAGTGCCAAGAAAGACTGCAACCTCACCAGCAGGAAAACCATTGCAGTCTTTCTCCTCTCCTGTCTACTGGTTTTCAGGAAACTCACAAGAGTGCAAAACTCCTGAGACAGGTGGAGTGCCAAACTGGGCTGAAAAACAGCCAAAAGCATGAAAAATGACTAGAGAAGGGCAGGTAGAAAGATAAATACGCAGGGAGTGACTGCATCAGCCTGATCTGCTTGGCTAGAAATTGAGAGATGAACTGATGTATGTCTGGAACCTGGGATTGGAGGTGCTCCAAGACCTGTACTGTGTGTGCTAAAGACAATATTCATAGCAGGGCAGTTTGGAGGAGTTACAGAATCACAGAAAACATCCAGTTGGAAGAGTCCTCCAAGCTCCTCCAGCCCAACCTTCCACCCAGCACTGCAGGGGTAACACAAACCATGTCCCTAGGCAAAACTCCACTGGCTGCTGAAACACCTCCAGGGATGGGGGCTGCAGCACTGCCTGGGGGACAGCACTGGTGACTGGGCACCAGCCAGGCTTAGCTTCATCCCCAGCAGTCTCTGGGCCCAGCCATCAGGCAGTTTGCTATCCAGTGCAGAGCCATGTGAGATTTCTGGTGAGGCAGAGCCAGCATGGTTGGTGAATGGGCTGTGTCCTAGTAACAATCTCACTGGCAAGAAACCAGTTGGTAGGTGTCTGTGTGTGATCCCAAGCGTCTGTAATTATCCCAGTGCCCCTGGACAAGAAGTTCCTTCCACAGCAGTGCATTCACCTGGTGACTGGGCACCAGTTCTCCTCAGGGACAGTGTGATTGTCCTTGATGTGCTCCTAAAGAAGTCTCCCTGTAAAGATCTTTCTAAAGAGGGGTCATGTTGTGCCTTTGCTTATGTTTTAATAAGTGGGTTTCAGTCAAGATACAGAAACATATTAAGCCTGGTGCCATTTAGTTTTAATTGAAGAGGAGAAAAAAGCCAGCGTGATGGGGTCCTTGGGGAAATGGTGAGTTCCTGCAGCAATGCTCCACAGACACTCCATAGCCAGGGCTAGCAGCTGGTCATTGTAAACCATAGACAAACCCACAGCTGTGGTTTAGAGAGAGAGGCAAAAGGAGCTGGGCTCACAGCTAGAGAGAACGGTCAAGCGTGAGTCTTCTCAGAAGAGATTTGGGGCTCTAGAGGAACCCAAGGCTGTTGGGTTTCCTGTGCTTCCCCAGTCAATTACTCAGCCAATGATCAAAAAATGGTTCAGTCCCCACTGCAGGTGCCAGAATGGTGCTGTGCAATGGTAGCAGCACTGCCCCAGGACTTGAACCTGTCTTGGTGCTGAGTAATGGAGAAACTCTCTTTAACTTCAGTGACTTAGGAGCTGGGTCTTAAGACACTTGCAGTGTGACTCGGAGTGGAAATACACCTGCACTGTTTCCTTTTGTTCTGCTCAGCTCACCTGTTTCAGCTCAGCAGCTCTCAGCATTTCCAGTGTGTTCTCCCACCCACATGCTCAACACTTGAGACGTCAAAGTCTTCTCAAATAAATGATGGCATCCATGGCTTCAGAGACAGCTTGACAAAAGTGTAGCTGTGACTAAAGTATTTTCTGGGAAGTGTGCAGAGATCAGTTGAAACCACTAATTCTCATGCACTGAGAAGCTTCTTGGATTTGGGATCAAAAAAAAGCTTTTGAAGGCTCCAGCCAAACCACAGTTAGGTGTCTATCTCGGTCACCTAGGCACAAGTTTTACACTTTGACAACTTCAGAAAGAGTTTCTCCTCTGTGTGAGATTATGGCCTTCTGGGAAAACAGCGGAACTACTTTGCAGGAGGAGTGAGAGGATGTGTGGCACAAAATATTCCTGCAGTCAGTGCTCCATAATAACCTGAGTCTGTATGTTTGCAGGGTAGAGCTATGCTTTAGTTGGTGTGAGTAACCTGGAACAGTGTAAGCTAAGGGCTTGTCTCAACATCTTCATAGATGATCTGGATGAGGGCATTGAGTCAGTCATCAGCAAGTTTGCAGATGACACCAAGCTGGGGGCAGATGTGGCTGGGCTGGAGGGCAGAAGGGCTCTGCAGTGTGACCTTGACCGCCTGGACAGATGGGCAGAGTCCAAGGGGATGGCATTCAATGGCTCCAAGTGCTGGGGGCCGCACTTTGGCCACAACAACCCCATGCAGAGCTACAGGCTCGGGACAGAGTGGGTGGAGAGCAGCCAGACAGAGAGGGATCTGGGGGTGCTGATCGATACCCACCTGAACATGAGCCAGCAGTGAGCCCAGGTGGCCAAGAGAGCCAATGGCATCCTGGCCTGCATCAGGAATGGTGTGGCCAGCAGGAGCAGGGAGGTCATTCTGCCCCTGTACTCTGCACTGGTTAGACCACACCTTGAGTACTGTGTCCAGTTCTGGGCCCCCCAGTTTAAGAGGGACATTGAGATGCTTGAACGTGTCCAGAGAAGGGCAACGAGGCTGGTGAGAGGCCTCGAGCACAGCCCTACGAGGAGAGGCTGAGGGAGCTGGGATTGTTTAGCCTGGAGAAGAGGAGGCTCAGGGGAGACCTTATTGCTGTCTACAACTACCTGAGGGGTGGTTGTAGCCAGGAGGAGGTTGCTCTCTTCTCTCAGGCAGCCAGCACCAGAACAAGAGGACACAGCCTCAAGCTGCGCCAGGGGAAATTTAGGCTTGAGGTGAGGAGAAAGTTCTTCACTGAGAGAGTCATTGGCTACTGGAATGGGCTGCCCAGGGAGGTGGTGGAGTCGCCGTCCCTGGAGCTGTTCAAGGCAGGATTGGACGTGGCACTTGGTGCCATGGTCTAGCCTTGAGCTCTGTGGTAACGGCTTGGACTTGATGATCTATGAGATCTCTCCCAACCTTGGTGATACTGTGAGACTGTGAGACTGTGAACTCACCTGGGACATGTTCCCCCACATCACACTTAGGTTGGATGTTAGGAAGCACTTCCTGCTGGAAAGAGGAATGGAATGGACTGCCCAGGCAGATGGTGGAGTTGCCATCCCTGGAGGTAAGGCAAGCTTGGCTGTGGCGCTCAGTGCCATGGTCTGGTCGCTGTTAGATCATAGGCTGGAGGTGATGATCTCAGCTCCAGTCATTCTGGGATTCTGTGATCTCCGTGGAGTTGGTGTTGCTGTCTAGATAGTGTCAAGCAGGGAAGAGGACAGGTCATGCACCTCAGTGCTCTGCCATCCATTCCTTTACCAGTGCACAGTCACTGGCTGTGGTTTCCCCATGCTCAAAGAGCAGATCAACCTTTCCTATGTGCTTAGATAAATGTTCTGTTATAAACATCCTCCACAGCATCATCAAGTGAAGGGGAAAAAGTAGCAGGCTGTGTTTAATGATTAATCCCCCCCACACTAAGGGCTCTTCAGCCTGAATGCAGGCAGCTAGTGGGGTGTGGTGGCAGTTTGACTCACACTCTGTGGACTCTCACTATCAACACAGGGATGCTCTGAACCATTAGTAATTAGGTGACTTTTGAGCTGGGGGAAAAGCTGTGTCTCTTGAAACCACATTTTTCTGCCTCCCACCCCTCCAGCATTCATCTGGTTTTATTGAATAAGGTTAATGGATTATTTAGCAGGTTTCTGCAGCCATTAGCATGGCATAGGCAGTTTATGTGGCTGGCCTCCCCTCTTCTGGCAGCTGTCATAAGCTTCTCAATTAGAAAAGGAGAAAGAAAAAAAAGGTCTGAAATGGGTAGCTATGGTTACCTGTGATGTGGGGCTTAAAGAAGTGCTCAGAAACCTAGTGGCAACAGAGTTTGGAAGTTCAGAGCTTTAATTTATTCAAGAACTCTCTTGAATCAGGCTAGAAAAAGCATTTAGGATAAATGCAGAGCGTTTCCTTTCGTAGAACCAGCAGTGCAGGCCTAAGCAGAAGCCAGCATACAGACTGGCTGCTTGCTCTCCTTACATGAGGAGAGAACAGAGGAGTGGGAGAGAGTAAATATGTCCTTGTTCCGCTTCTTTCTTGCAGAGCCCAGCAGCCCTCGGCTGGGCAATTGCCTGTGAAGGAAAGCAGTGGTTTGTAGGAGGTGCAGAGCTTCCCTTGCCCTGCTGCATTCCTGGTTACACTGGAGTGATGATGTTGGAAGTGGTCATACAGAGTGCAGAGGAGGGCAAGGAAGCTGTGAAGGACCTGCAGAATAAATCTGATGAGGAGAGACTGAAGGAGCTGAGAATGGTTAGTTTGAGGAAGAGGAGGCTGGGAGGAGACCTCCTGGCTCTGTACAGCTCCCTGAAAGGCCCTTGTGGAGAGGTTGGTGCTGGTCTCTTCTCACAGGGCATTAGCCAGAGAACAAGAGGCAGTGGCCTCAGGCTGCAGCAGGGCAGGAAGGATTTTTTCCCAGCAAGAGTGGTGAGGCACTGGAATGTGCTGCCCAGGGAGGTGGTGGAGTGCCCAAGCCTGACTGTGTTTCAAGGTGGTTTGGCTGTGGTGCTTGGGGTATGGTTTAGGGTGAACCTTGCAGAGCAGGGTTTTGGGTTGGACTTGGTGATACTGAGGGCCTTTGCCAGCCTAAATGTTGCTGTGATGCTGTGATTCATCATTGAAGTCCCACCCCACTGTGGCTGTCTTAACATGTACACTGAAGAGTGAGTCCTGACACTGTGTGTGCTTCACAGACATCCTTCAGGTTGAAGTGTCTGCTTCAGAAATCCAGCCCCAGTCGGGTTGGCTGCTGGGAGACTGGGAAAAAAAAAAAGATGGCAAATTCATCCATGCTTCATTTAAAGGAGAAGCAGGAGAGCCAAGAGCTTTTCACTGTGCAAAACTACTCTGTCTCGAGGTTAAAACCTTGGGCTCTCAAGTGTTTTGAGCAGTGGCATTATGTACATATGTGCCTTTGGCAAAGCAGGCAGCTCTTGTGTGCTCATCTTGCAGGATTTTCACCTGAGCATATGTGATAGTAGCCACAGCAGTGTCCCCTGTATGCCCAGTGGGCACTGCCCATGAGAAAGGGAGAATAGGAAGTTTAATCTGTCCAACACATGGGCTTTTGTGAAGCAGCCAGCTACACAGCAAAGACTTGTTTGGTCAGGTAGTTTATTCTCATGGCATGCAGCATAGGCTGAATGCCAGAAATCCTTGCACCCAGTGCTGTCACAGCAGTGCACCAGTGCACTTCCAGTGGAGAACTCTTCTGTACTGCTGGCTGAGTGTTAGGAATAAGACAGAGAGACCAGGAAAGTTATAAACACAAACTGAATTATTCCACCTGGATCACAACAACCTCCCGATAAGTTAGGCTTAGAAATGTGCGCTTGGAAAGCTGTGGCTTGGAGAGGAGCCTGGGGGTGCTGGTTGGCAGCAATTAAACATGAGGAAGCAGTGCCCAGGTGGCCAAAAAAGCCAAAGGCATCCTGGCTTGGATCAGAAGCAGGGTGGGCAGCAGGGACAGGAGGGGATCATTCCCCTGTGCTCAGCACTGCTGCAGCCACACCTCAAGTGCTGTGCTCAGCTCTGGGCCACTCACTCCAGGAAGGACACTGAGGGGCTGCAGCCTGTCCAGAGCAGGGCAGTGAGGCTGGAGAAGGGCCTGGAGCAGCTGGGCTGTGAGGAGGGGCTGAAGGAGCTGGGAGTGTTGAGGCTGGAGAAGAGGAGGCTGAGGGCAGAGCTCATTGCTCTCTGCAGCTCCGGGCAGGGAGGTTGGAGTGAGGAGGGGGCAGCCTCTGCTCCTTGGTGGCAAGGGACAGGAGCAGAGGAAATGGTTCCAAGCTGCCCCAGGGGAGGTTCAGGCTGGATGCCAGGAAATCTTTCTTCCCAGAGAGGGTTCTCATCCATGGAATGTTCTGCCCAGGGCAGTGCTGCTGTCACCATTGCTGGAGGTGTTTCAGCAGCCTGTGGAGCTGTGCTTAGGGACATGGTTTGGTGTTGCCCCTGCAGTTCTGGGTGGAAGATTGGACTGGAGGAGCTTAGAGGTCTCTTCCAAATGGATGTCTTCTGTGATTCTGTGAGTTACTCTTAGATCTGCTCACCTTCTAGTACAACAGAATTTATAGGTTTGGTCTTCAGTTGAGAACTTCTGTTAGAGCTGATCAGATTATCAGTTGGAGTATGACAGTGTTTGGAAAGGTGAACCAGAACTTGCTGCCACACTCCTCTGAAAAGAAATAATAGAGATCTCCCCAGAAATATCCTCAGGAAAGCTGCTTTGCAGAGAGAGTTTAGGTTTTTTTAAAGTCCCTTTTTTGTAGAGAGATTCTCCTAGCTCTGGGAGCTGCTTTCCATGAGGGGAGAGAGAGCACCAGAGCCTCCAGAGCACAGAGTTCTCCCAGCAGCACCCCAATTTTCAAGCCTCTGGAGATCTTCCATCCCAACCCCTCTGCCACAGCAGCACCAGAGAATCCAGCACAGGTCACACAGGAACACATCCAGACAGGGCTGGAGAGGCTCCAGAGAAGGAGACTCCACAACCTCTCTGGGCAGCCTGTGCCAGGGCTCTGGCACCCTCACAGCCAAGAAGTTGTTGCTCCTGTTGAGCTGGAACTTGCTGTGCTGCAGTTTGCATCCCTTGCCCCTTGTCCTATGGCAGGGCACAACTGAGTAGAGGCTGTCCCCGTCCCTTCCTTCCTGACCCCCAGCCTTCAGCTCTTGATAGACATTGCTCAGATCCCCTCTCAGCCTTCTCCTCTGCAGCCTAAGCAGCCCCAGGGCTCTCAGCCTCTCCTCATCAGGCAGTGCTGCAGTCCCTTCAGCATCCTTGTAGCTCTGCCTTGGGCTCTCTCCAGGTGATCCCTGTCCCTCTTGAACTGGGAAGCCCAGCACTGGATGCAGTATTCCAGGGTTTGTAAAGGTACTGTTTGTCTCATATCTGCACTGGGGCTGTGTGTTCTGACACTGAGGGAAGGCCCTGCTGGTATCTGTTCATCTGGACCATCCTTATTAATGGGCTGCACACTTCATTGGTTTTTAATTAATTTCTGAGGAGACACTGAGGATAAGTGCTGCAGCCCCCAGGCGGCTCAGCACCGACTGCAGCCCACATCTCTATTGATCGCCTGCTTAAGGAGCAGAAGTAATCCATTTTAAATGCACTCTCCTGGACAGAGTGAATGCACTCCAGAATGGACTCCTCCAATGGTAATTGTCTTGGCAAGAGGTCAGTGGCTGGGCTGGCGGGGAGGCAGCTCATTGTTTAGTGTGCTGCTGGCCCTCCAAGCCAGGCCTCTCTGCAGCCTTTGTTCCAAGCTACCTCCCTCATGGGCAGTTTGTAGCTACAGAGTATTAACAAAGCACTGGTCCCAGCTCCACGATGAAAGCTAACTGGGAGCTCCTTCACAGAGCACATCTAACCTGCCTGCCTTCTCAGGGGAAGGAGCGGGGCCTAGGCTAACTGCAGCAGGCAGGCTGAGAGAGAGCAGCACTGTGAGAGCCCTTTCAGATCATTAATGTGCTAATACTTCTCTCTTTGCTTGCTGCTTTGAAAAGCATCAAACATTTTCCCAGAGTATGTGATCCACTGGGAGCTGAAGCCTGAAGTCTCTGAGCACTCCCCAAAGCAGAGGATTGGCACATCCTTCCTGCTGCTATGTGTGGCACAGGTTACTGGCATTCACTTTGGAAGCAGTAATTGACAGCCTTTGCCGTAAGAGCTGTGCTGCTGCCAGCCTCTCAGCTGCTGTTACTGTGCAGGGAGTGTTTCTGGCCCAGCAAGGGGAGTTCTGCAGCAGTAAGTTGGTTATGTAGGCAGCTGGTTCTTATTTAAAGGCTTCTTTAGATGGTAGATGACAGGGGACAGGGAGTGTTGGTCTGCTCAAAGGTAGGGAGGCTCTGCAGAGGGATTTGGGCAGGCTGCATTGATGGGCCAAGGTAGTTCAAGAGGTTCAGTAAGGCCAAGTGCTGGGTGCTGCACTTGGGTCACACTGACTGGAAATAGACCTGGTGGAGGCTGTTTGACATCCAGTGAGCCAGTGTGTGCCAGCATCCTGGTGAGACTGCCCCTTGAACAGTGTGTTCAGTTTTGGGCCCCTCACTGCAAGAAGACATTGAGGTGCTGGAACACATCCAGAGAACAGCAGTGTAGGTCAGGAGAGAAAATCTTACAAAGAGTAGCTTGAGGGACCTGGGGCTGTTCAGTGAGTGGCTGAGGGACCTGGAGCTGTTCAGTCTGGGGAGATTCAGGCTGGGAGGGTTCAGATTGGATGCTAGGAAATATTTCTTCCCAGAGATGCTCCTCAGCCTGACTGGGTTGTGCACTCACCTTCTGGAGCCCTTGTCAGAAGCAGATACTGCAGAGCTAGCAGAGAGGCACCAAATTCTAACTGCTTGATCAGAATGTGGGGGTGACCCTTTGCACACAAGTCCCTGGCTTTATTAAGCTTCTCCTGTTACAGCTCTTGGACCTGTTCAGCAATTGGAGGGCAGAAACTCTCTCGGTGTTTTTGTTGCAGGCTGTATTTTTGCATTCCACCTTCTGGCCCAGTCAAAGGGATGAAAGGAGCTGCGAAGCTCTATCCAGGTGACTGTGTCCTTCCTGCTGAAGTGTTTAGTATAAGTGCAGCTGCAAGCTACAATTTCTCTCACCTCTTTGGGCTGCAGTAAACTGCACTGTGATTTTCTTCAGAGATTATAGGAGAACATCCCTGTGCTTTTGCTAATAAAGAGAAGATACCGAAAGAGGCTGATGCAGCCTGTGTCCGCCCAACCCAAGGCGAGTGCTAACACAGCCATTATGAACCGGTTTGACCACAGAAGGCATAGGAGAGCAGCTCGCATGTGTCTGCCTTAAGGAAGGACTGTAGCAATAGCCTCAAGTGCAAACTGGAGCTTAGCAGCAGCTCCACAGCTCCTTCCCTCGGAATTGTAATGCATAGGAATGAACCAGTTCCTTTCTGCTGTCCCCAGCAGCCCATGCAGCAGCTGCAGAGATGTGGCTGGAGGTAGCATCAGAACTGGGAGGCACAGGCAGTACAGGCTTAGACCTGAAATACCTGTTCTGCATCTCATTGCTTATGCTACTTAATATATGTTTCTGTGCCATCTTTCATCGGGAGAACATAAAGTGCTTCTCTTTGTGTTCAGCACCCCCTAATCTAGATGTCTGCTCCATTTGAAGGAGCCATGTGTATTCCACAGGAGTTCAGCCAAAGGGCACGTTTGATGATGGCAGTGGAATGACCTCCCCTTCTAGTGAAGCCTGAGGAACTTCAGGACTCAGCCAGGATATGCAGCTTCATTTGAAAGACCCCACAGCCTCCATGTTGCTGGCCAGTCAGTTCAGCAGTGACCCATTTGTCTGTGCTCTGGCTGGCTGAGGAGGCTGTCGCGGAGGGGGTGAGATAATTTTATATAAAAATACATGTTTATTAAAGTCAATATTCTTAACTCGACACCCCAACCACTGTATTAAATATGATTCATTCAGGGTTATGAAAGACCTTATGGGTAAATATCACAATAAACGGCTGTTAATAACTCTATTCCAGTGACTGGCATAGAACTAATAGCAGAGAGAGTTCTCCCCGCGGCTGCTGCCACTTGGGGTCTATATACTGTCTGCCCAGCAGAGTGGGCTGCCAGCTTTCTGCTCTGTGGCAGGCACAACAGGAGTTAAGAGAAGCATTTACTCACTATTTGATCAATTTTAAGTCACCCCCCGGGCTATGCCACAGCCTCTGTAAAGTGTCCAACTCCTCAGGGTCTCCGCCCGTGGACTCCGAGGCTGGAATACTCCTGGCTCCAGGGGCAGTAGTCTCTGACCACAGCTGCTGGGTCCCTCCGGCTGCTGTCCCCAGGGAACTCGTGGGCAGGATTTGCTGGCGGGTCAGAGGGAGGACGAACCCCTGCAGACAAGTGGGTCTGCCCCTGGTGACTCGTGGCTGTGGCACACAGCAGGCACTAAGGCAGTGGCGTGCAGTGGGGTGCACAGCTGCATGGGGAGCCTGAGCCCCGCAATGGCAGGCTTGAGTGAGTGACTGCACCGGCCAGAGAAAGGGGAACGCTGGCACCTGAGTGCACCTCTAGTTATGAACTGTGGGCCCAGATCAGTGGTCTCATTGGCCACCAATAACCAATCAGGCTGGCAGTCAGCCAACCCTGCCATAATAGGCAAGGAGCCACAGGCCTGGACTGTCCAAGTATGGGGCTCACATGGGCCTAGCACCCGGCAAGCGTGAGCTGAGCATGTGGGGCTTACACAACCTAAAGCCTGGGCAGGCCAGACTGCACGTGGCACCAGGCCTCTTGTGCCCCTCTGTGCTGGCCATGTGCTCACCCCTGACTACAAGCAGGAAAAACATGTCCAGGCAAGGCAAGGCATATGCAGGTCCGTTTTCGGGCCTATGGGCCCTCCACGACAGAGGCACTCCACAGATTGTGATTTAGGACCCATCAGAACATCTGCTCAGCCTGGGCAGTTGACTCTTGAAGTGCCATAAGCTTGTAAGCTTGCTTCTCCTCTCATTTCCTGGTGCTTTCCCTCTGTGTGAGCCTTCTCTGGGTTTGATGTAGCCTGTGTCTTCCCTGTGATTCCCATCTACATTTTAACTTCATGGCTTCTTTACATTTTGCTTCGCAGAATCACAGATTGCTCTGGATTGGAAGGGATCTCCAAAGCTCATCCAGTCCAACCCTCTCTGTACTCAGCAGGGACAGCTTCAACTGATCAGGTTGCCCAGAGCCCTGTCCAGCTTCACCTTGAATGTCTCCAGAGATGGGGCCACAACCACCTCCCTGAGCAACCTGTTGCAGTGTTCCAGCAGCCTCCTGGTGCAGAACTTGTTCCTCACATCCAATCTCAATCTGCTCTGCTCTAGTTTGAAGCCATTGCCCTTGTCCTGTCCCTGCAGGCCTTTGGGAGTAGTCTCTGCAGCCTTCTTGTAGCCCCCTTCAGGTACTGGCAGGTTGCTATTAGGTCTCCCTGGAGTCTTCTCTTCTCCAGGTTGAACACTCCCTGCTCCCTCAGCCTGTCCTCGTAGCAGAGCTGCTGCAAACCTCTGGGCATTTGCATGGCGTCCTCTGGACCTGCTCCTGACTTTGTTTTGACCTGTTAGGCTTTAGCATATTTTTTATCTTGTCTCTTGGGCCACAGCTCAGCAGTGCAGTAAACTGTACTTTAAGACCTCTAGTTTGGAACAAAACCACTGCAGCAACCACAGAGACCTGGTGTAGACTGTTTATTTTTTTTCTCCCCCATCCTTGCTCTTTTGATGAGTAACTGGCATGTTTGTACTGCCACAGGTAGTGTGTGCCCTCCTGTGCTTGGGATGAAGCCAGGACATGGCAGTTTTGTGCTTCAGCTAAGGCAGCCAGTGTGTGATCACACTCCCGAGTGTGAGCAGAGAGCATTTCTCCTTCTGAGTGTTGCACAGGTAGAGAGAGGTACGCCTGACCTGCGCGCAGAACGTCCGTGCTAACTCTTCTCACAGCAGAGCCAGTGTCAGGTACCTCTGCAGTTGTGCTTGCACTGGTTGACTTTCCATAGGAATAATAATCCAGCTGAGCTGGCATCCTGCCTCCTAAGTCCAGTACAGACAGTCCTGGCTTTGCTTCTCTATACTCTGAACCATTTAGTCCAAAACCAGAGCAGCATCACAGCAGGACTGCGAGGAAAGGGCTGCTGTAGCAGGATGAATACACAGCCAAGCACCCACACTGCTTCTCTCATAGAATAGTGGGGCTTGGAGTGGACCCCCAGAGATCACTGACTCCAAACTCCCTGTAAAGGGTTAACCCTCCTGGGGGAGTGGTCTTGATCCTGACCCCAGGTCCTCCTGACTCCTGTTTATCCCACTCCCACTTCCTACAAAACCCCTATAAAACAGAGGAACTTCCTGCTCCTTCTCTCTTGCCCTGCCTCCCTGCCTGCCAGCACCACCCTCTGTTCCTGCTGCTCTTTGTTTTACCGGGTGGCCATCAGTGCAGGAGGTGGTCAGACCCACTGCCATCAGACTGGTTGTATATATATATTTTATATCTTCTTTCCCTTCCCTGCACCTTTTAATAGCTCCCCTGCCTCAAATACCTTGCATTTACTGTTAAAGATTTCTCTCTTAACTTCTAAATCAAAGTGGGACTATTTATTTGGGTGTGCTTTACCTTTTCCTCTTTACATCTAATTCCTGTTCTTTAAAAAAAAGAAAAAGGGGGAGAGGGAAAGGCATCCTATAAATTGTTACTGGTTCTGTTAACTGGATTTGTGTCTCTGGGGAATTTAACCTAGAGCCGAGACACTCCTTTGCCAAGGCAGGGTCATCTGGAGCAGGCCACACAGGAAGGTGTCCAGACAGGTCATGAAAGTCTCTACAGAAGGAAACTTCACAACCTCTCTGGGCAGCTTTTTCCAGTGCTGTCACCCTCACAGGAGAGAAGTTTGTCCCTTCCAGTTTGAGTCCATCGTCCTTCACAGGGCACCAGTGGCAAGAGCCTGGCTCCTTCTTGGCACCCACTCCTTAGATATTTGTAAAGGTTAATGAGATCCCCTCTCGGTCTTCTCAAGGGTTCAGATCTCTCAGCCTTTCCTCATTAGACTGATGTTCCAGTTTCTTAATCATTCTCAGAGTGCAGGCCTTGGAAAGTTTCAGTTGTCTGGTCCTGGTCAGGGAACAGGTCCAAAACAGCTGTAGGAAAATGCAGCTACTTCTACCAGCTTCATGTCCTAAGGCTGCGTCTGAAGACAGGCAGCTTGAGCTGAAAGCACTTCTGCCCCGAGATACAGCTTGCTGCACGTGAATAGCTCATTGCTGCAAACTTACACTGGCCAGAAAGGAACCGTGAGAGGAAGAGAGCTCAAAAGGAACCGTGAGAGGAAGAGAGCTTGATCAAAGGAAGAGGAGATGGGAAGAAATACATTGCTAGCACAGAAGCTTGCTCTGTCTACCCTTTGCCAAGGAGAGAGAGATGTTAACTTACTCATAAAAACTGGAGTTAATTTAACTCCTCAATATCAGGGGGATGCCACAGCACAGGAGGCAGGAGTGGCCTCCCTGGGCAGCTTTGCTCTGGACACTCAGCGCTCCTTGGCCGCTCAGCTGCTGGAGGTGTGCGCAGCGCAAGCTGTGAGTCCCAGCTCGCTACGGCAGCACTGGGCTGCAGCAGCATCCTTCAGCTGTGAGGATGACCTCCGGTCCGAGGTCCCAGGCAGAGCTACATAACAAATCACACCTCTGCAGCTGAGTCGCTGTGTTTCTGAGCAGTGTTGCTTCCCCCTCCCGCTGCTGCCTCTGGAGTAACAGCTACTGGGATGATTCTGGTTGCTCCTGACAACAAAGGGCACAGCGTTTGCCTTGAGAGCATATTTAGCCCCGGGTGAAATTGCACTTCTTCCATGGGGTAAGTGGGGGGAAAGATGATCATTTGAGGCTTTCTGCCGTGATTCCTGTTATTAAGCTAGCCTTGAGTTATTAGGATGAAAAGAGGGCAGTCTCCAGGCCTGGAGATCATTGTCTGTAAGACTGAAGATGAAATGTTCTTCCTTCACGTGCCTGCTTGATGCCAGGCCTGCTGCCTTTGGAGGCTGTGAGGTATTAATTGAGAAAGGCAGCCCCCTGAATTGCTGCTTGAGGAAGGATCCACACTGCTCTGCTTTGGGAGAGGCTTGTAAAACCTCCCCCTGCACAGCAGTGTTTCCAGGCCCTTTGCCTTTGCTGCCATTGCTGAGTTCTCAGGGCAGGGGAAGGCTTTTACACTTCCTTTTGAAATGTTAATTGTCTTGCAAAATGCTGCCTGTTGTCCTGCAAAGGCTTCACTCAGCTTACACTGCAGTTCTGCTTTGTGCTTCCACTAACTTCAGTTCATCTCTGCTGATTATCCCAAAAGGACTATGCATAGAATCATTGAATCATAGAATGGGCTGGGTTGGAAGTGACCTCCAAAGCTCATCCAGTCTAACCCACCCTGCACTCAGCAGGGACATCCTCAACTAGATCAGGTCACCCAAAGCCCTGTCCCGCCTCACCTTGAATATCTCCAGCCATGGGGCCACAACCACCTCCCTGGGCCACCTGTTGCAGTGTTCCAGCACCCTTCTGGTGCAGAACTTGTTCCTCACATCCAATCTCAATCTGCTCTAGTCTGAAGCATTGCCCTCGTCCTGTCCCCGAAGGCCTTTGCAAACAATCTCTCTGCAGCCTTCTTGTAGCCCCCTTCAGGTACCCGCAGGTTGCGCTTAGATGTCCCTGCAACCTCCTCTTCTCCAGGCTGAACACCCTCAGCTCCCTCAGCCTGTGTTCGTAGCAGAGCTACAACAGCCCTCTGATCATTTTCATGGCCTCCTCTAGACCCTCTCCATCAAGTCCATGTCCTTCTTGTGTTGAGTCTCCAGAGCTGGGCACAGAATTCCAGGTGAGAATCTCCTCTCTGGATCTGCTGCCATGCTGCTTTTGATGCCTAAAATGAGAGAACCATTAAGGCTGGAAAAGACCTCTAAGATCAAGTCTAACCTTCTACCCTATACCACTAGACCCTGTTCCTAAGTGCCATGCCCACACGTTTCTTGAACACCTTCGAGGATGGTGCACACCTCCCTGTGCAACCTGCGCCAATGCTTGGCCACTTTTGCAGCAAAGAAATTGTTCCTGATGTCAGATCTAAACCTCCCGTGGCACAATTTCAGGGCATTTCCTCTTGTCCTGTCCTTGGTTACTTGGGAGAAGTGGGCAAACCCAGGGCAAGCCAAAACACCTGCTTGTGTTCAGTCTTGAGAAGTTACTGTTGTTTTCCGGGGAATAAGGTACAGGCTCCTTGTGGGAGGGTCCATGCACTGCAAAGAGTTGGACATCCCCAGAGCAGCAGCTACTACCTTTGAAACAAATCCAGAAGCATCCTGAGTTGCGAGGTGAGACTTTGCACAGCCCAGAAGAGTGAAGCAGCACCTGCAGCAATCAATGCTTGCAGCTCTGGCACTCGGAGCTGTGCCCAGGAGCTGCCTGCAGAAAGCAGGAGACAAACAGCATCAGCAGAAAGCAGCACTGGCAATAAAGCAAGAAAGCAGCAAATGTTAACCATGTCTTGAAGGCAGAAGTCACAGGGGACAGACCTATGACTTTCCAGAAAACAGCCTTCATTTTGTTTCCTTTTTAACAGCCACTTTACTCTTTGATTTGCACCTCCAGCCCACTGCAGTGCTGCTCCCCTATCGATGTCCTGGTGCCTTAGGAGCCTGATTTGGTACTTAACAGCAGTTCTGCACCTAGGGATATCAGAAAACTGTCCCATCTGGAACACCTCTGCTATGGGGACAGGCTGAGAAACTTGGGGCTGTTCAGTCTGGAGAAGAGAAAGCTCTGCAGAGACCTTATTGTGTCTTTCCAGTGTCTGAAGGGGCTACAAGAAAGCTGGGGAGGGCCTTGTTAGAGTGTCAGGTAGCAATTGACTGGGGGGAATGGATCCAAGCTAGAGGAGGAGAGGTGGAGATTAGACATTAGGAAGAAATTCTTCCCCATGAGGGTGGTGAGACACTGGCACAGGTTGCCCAGGGAGGTGGTGGAAGCCTCATCCCTGGATGTTTTTAAGGCCAGGCTGGATGTGGCTCTGGGCAACCTGATCTAGTCAACCTCACACTAGACCCTGTGGCAGAGGGGTTGGAACTGGATGATCCTTGGGGTCCCTTCCAGCCATGACAGTTCCATGGTGCTGTGATCTCACTATCTTCTCCCATGAATCTTTTGACACAAAATTTCCTTTCCACTGTCTGACTGGAGTTTGTTGCCAGCAGATGTTGTCTCCTTTTCGAGTCTGTCATTCTTCTTGTGAGCAGTGTGGGCATAGCTGACCATACTTGACATGCCCACACTGAATCTGTCCATCATAACATGGGGGAAGGCTTTCTTCTTTTACAGTTCTTACTGACTAAATTTTAGTCTGTTCAACAAGACCATTTTTGTTCTGTTATTTCTTGCCAGTTCCAAAAGGAAACTGATGGATAGAGCCGAATCCATCTAAGGTAGAAAAAGTGCTGAGGTTTCCTTGCCAAGTCATTGCATAGAAACCTTTCAAGGCTGAAAGGTGACAGGCAGGAAATCCATATTAGTGTTAAGTTCCTGGTGGCAATTTGCATTCTTACTGTCCACCTTCGTTCTTTGAACAAAGCCATCTCCTACCCCACAGCAGTGCTCTTGGTTTCCCTGTAGCTGTTGCAAGCCTCATGTGAACTGTAAGAGCAGGTCAGAAATTGCGCAGGCAAAGATAAAAGACCTTTAGCACTAATCAAAGCCCTTGCAAGAGCATTTGCCTCTGCTTCTGAAAGGAAAATTTAGGTTTTCAGAGCTGCACAATCATCCATGTGGAAGGGACCTATGCTACAGAGGCTTTGACTGCTGTGTGTGTCTAAGTAAAGATCCGTCTAGCTCAGATTTGTCTTCATCCAGGACTCTGGTAGTGGGTGAGGATGAGGGCTGCAGTTGTGAAAGATGAAAGGCTATTCCTCACTCTTCTTCAAGTTCCAGAGGGACTTCATCCACTCATATGTGTTATAGCTGTCTGCAGTGGCTGTTTGACTTCTTAACAGCAGTAGGCACTGATTCAGAGAGTGTTTTTGTGTAAAAGCATCTCAGCAGTAATTCAATTTCTAATGACATTCTCTTGTCCTGCCTGTGATGATCTGCCTGTGATGAAGAAGTGTCAGTGACAGGTAGGTTATGACTGATTATTGTGTTTGGGTGAGACAGTGCTGGGCTCAGACATAATGGGGCACAATGATCCTTAATGGCTTCGTGTTGCATTTTTTTCTCTTGGGGGTTTGTGGCTGGAAAGCTGCCTGCAGAAAGGGACCTAGGGATGGTAATGGACAAGCAGCTGAATGTGAGCCAGCAGTGTGCCCAGGGGGGCAAGAAAGCCAATGGCATCCTGGCTGGGGTCAGAAATGCTGTGTCCAGCAGCAGCAGGGAGGGGATTGTCCCCTTGGACTCTGCTCTGGTGAGGACACACCTCGAGGGCTGTGTCCAGTTTTGGGCATCTCAATACAAGAGAGACATGGAGATGCTGGAGCCAGTGCAGAGGAGGGCAAGGAAGCTGTGAAGGGCCTGCAGAATAAATCTGGTGAAGAGAGACTGAAGGAGCTGGGGATGGTTAGTGTGAGGAAGAGGAGGCTGAGGGGAGACCTCCTGGCTTTGTACAGCTCCCTGAAAGGCCCTTGTGGAGAGATTGGTGCTGGTCTCTTCTCACAGGGCATTAGCCACAGAACAAGAGGCAATGGCCTCAGGCTGCAGCAGGGCAGATTTAGACTAGACATGAGGAAGGTTGGACTGGATGAGCTTGGAGGTCTCTTCCAACCAGATGTTCTCTGTGATTCTGTGATGTATATACGTTTTCTCTTCTACTTCTGCCATCCACCTTTAAAAGGTGCTGATATGGTATCAGGAAAATCAAACATTTATAGAAAGGATTCCTAAGAATTACGTTTCTGCAGGCCATGGACCTGCAGAGGATTTTGCAGCTGTGAAGACTGCCCTGGATTGGCTTTAGCTTTGCAATAACACAGGTGGAAAAAGAACCTGGGAAGCTTGTTCGAGGGAGGTGAAGTGAGCTCTAAGTGCATTGCCACACAGGCAGCTACTTTTGGAGAGAAAAGAAAACCAGGCGTGGTAGTGGTTGGAAGCAGTGTTCAGGTGAGCAATTGACATCATCTACCAGGACCTGAGCAAACCCTTCAGCACTGCCCCACATGATATCTTGGTATCCCATCTGGTACATCGTGGGTTTGATGGGTGGACAGCTCTCAGTGGGTAACAAACTGGCTTGATGGCCACACCCGAAGAGTGGCTGTCAGTGGGTGCATGCCCAAGTGCAGGCAGTGCCAAGTGCAGTCCCTCAAGGATCAGTACTGGCACTGTCTTGTTCAACATCTTCATCACTGCCATGCACAGTGGCACTGAGGCAGCCTCAGCACCAAGCTGTGTGGTTGTGGCTGACAGCTGGAGGGAAGGATCCATCCAGAGGGACCTGCACAGGCTGCAGAGCTGGGCCCAAGCCAACCTCAGGAGGTTCAACAAGGCCAAGTGAAAGGTCTTGCAGCTGGGATGGGTTAATCCCAGGCACTGATACAGGCTGGGCAGTGCCTGGCTTGAGAGCAGCCCTGAGGAAAAGGCCTTGGGGGTGCTGGTGGATGAGAAGCTCAGCATGAGCCAGCAGTGTGCACTTGCAGCCCAGAGAGCAACCAGAGCCTGGGCTGCAGCAAGAGCAGTGTGGGCAGCAGGGTGAGGGAGGGGATTCTGCCCCTCTGCACTGCTCTGCTGAGACCCCACCTGGAGCACTGTGCCCAGCTCTGGAGCCCCTGGGACAGGAAAGGTCTGGAGGTGCTGGAAGGTGTCCAGAGAAGGGCCATGAGGATGATGAGAGGGCTGGAGCTGCTCTGCTGTGGGGACATCTGAGGGAGTTGGGGTTGTTCAATCTGGAGAGGAGAAGGCTCTGAGGAGACCTTCTTGTGGCCCTGCAGTGTCTGAAGGGGGCTACAAGAAACCTGTGGAAGGACTTTTTGGGTAGTGATAGGAATGGGGGGAATGGATCCAAATGGAACAAAATAGAGGAAGGGAGATTGAGACTGGATGTTAGGGAGAAGTTCTCCCTCATGAGGGTGGCGAGACACTGGCACAGATTGCCCAGGGAGGTGGTGGAAGTCTCATCATTTTAAGGCCAGGCTGGATGTGGCTGTGGCCAACCTGCTCTAATGTGAGATGTCCCTGCTTGTGGCAGGAGGGTTGGACCTGGATGATCCTTCCAGCCCTGAGAGTTCTGTGATTCTATGATAACTTGGTGAGCTTTCTAGTTCATAAGATAGTTTGAGATGAGTTGAACTCAGTATGATTTTACTAAGGCAGTATCCAATAACAGCACAAGATTGAGCTAAATGGAAATGAGTGACTCAAGAGTGACACATCCTAAAGCGTTAGCTTGCATGGTTACAGAATGCTTGGAAATTAACTAGGTAGAGAAGGTAGAATAAGACCAAGGAGGCATAATTCAGGGTTTGGTTGTTTAACTCTTTCAGTGGAGGATATTTCTATACACCTTGACATTAACAGCCTAAGACAGGAGGCTAAAGCCTGGGTGCACATTGCCCGGTTTGAACAAAACAGACATTCCTGCCAAAGGAGATCTGCAATACCTCTTCCCATTCCCATGCTGATAGCTGAAAACTGATCTATTACACATGACAGCTTTGTTTGGGCCTAGTGTCCGCTGATACTTACAGAATTCTCCCATCACGTTCTCTGGATTCTTCTCTCTTCGTCATATTCTGCCTGCAAGGATCTGCTTGCAGATTTGGACCTTCCTTTCCTCCTTCCATTTTAGAATAGAATAGAATAGAATAGAATAGAATAGAATAGAATAGAATATTTTGGTGAGGTATTGGGAGGTTTGCTCAAATAAAGGTACTGGATGTTAGAGAACTACTTCTGTTCATTCTGAGAACCTGAGATACTTCCTAAAGTAGAAAGGAAGCATAAGCAGCACCGTAAGGTTTTTTCTTGGATGAGGAGCTCTTTTGCAGTCAAAGCTGTAAGACTGGAGTGTGGTGCTTAACCCTGTGGAAGATGGAAGAAGAGGTTGTGAGCTGCAGGAGAAAAGCACAAGGGTGCCTGTCTGCTTGTGACTATAATCCTGCCTCCAAGGGTAGGACCAGCAAAGAACCAATGTGATTTTAGATGTGTGAGGAAGGACAATGTGGCAGAAGTGGAAGATCCTCCTTACGAGGAGAGCCTGAGGAGCTGGGGCTCTGCTGCTGGGAGAGGAGGAGCCTGAGGGGTCACCTTATTCCTGTGTAGAAAGATGTGAATGGTGAATGCCCAGAGGCTGGAGCCAGGCTCTGCTGGGTGATGCCCAGTGACAGGACAAGGGGCAATGGTGGAAGCTGAGGCAGAGGAAGATCCATGGAAACATGAGGAGGAATTATTTCCCTGTGAGGATGACAGAGCATGGAACAGGCTGCCCAGGGGAGTTGTGGAGTCTCCCTCTCTGGAGATATTCCAAACCCACCTGGATGTTTTCCTGTGATCCTGCTGGATGAGCCTTTGAGGTCCCTTCCTGACCCTAACACCCTGTGATCCTGTGGTGCTTGTTAGGAGCGGTGTTGATGCTGCCTTGAAGCCCTTTCTGGTTTCTTGTCAGTGCTAGAGGTGTGACAGAAGGTCTGCATGAACTTCTAATCTACCTGAGTTTTACAGGGCCACTCTGTAGTCCCTCTTCCTCCATTCCCCACTGTCATTGCTGTTAACTGTGTTTTGGATTTCTTCAGATGGGCAAATCTTGCGCTAGTCATGGTGCCTCTGGTTTTCAAGCTGTGTTTGTTGTGTGACTCACAGTTGCTTGACCTAAGATTTATTATCATCCCTATTCTACAAGTTTTAATTTCCTGTCAAACACACATATTTTCAAAGACTTGGAGTTCTGATGTTCAACAGCCAAAAATATTGATTGACAATTGGCAGGAGAATCTGCTAGCTTCAGTTAGCAGTGCATTAACAAGTAATGGAATTTGCTTTGTGCCAGAGCCCCTCTGCTCCTTTTCAAAGCACCTTCGTCTTGGCAGCAGCAAGGTTGAAATGACATAGTGTTTATGCCAAACACTCTCCTACATCTTTCCACAACTTTTAGCAGTGTCTGCACTGAAATCTTTCACCTGAAACCCACAGCAGTTCAGAACTCCATGGGCAGGGATACCTCACACTAAATCAGGTTGCCCACAGCCACATCCAGCCTGGTCTTAAAAACCTCCAGGGATGAGGCTTCCACCACCTCCCTGGGCAACCTGTGCCAGTGTCTCACCACCCTCATGGGGAAGAACTTCTTCCTAACACCTAATCTCAATCTCCCCTCCTCTAGCTTGGATCCATAACCCCCATTCCTATCACTACCTGACACCCTAAAAAGTCCCTCCCCAGCTTTCTTGTAGCCCCTTTCAGACACCGGAAGGCCACAAGAAGGTCTCCTCAGAGCTTTCTCCTCTCCAGAATTAACAGCCCCAACTCCTTCAGCCTATCCCCACAGCAGAGCAGCTCCAGCCCTCTGATCATCCTCATGGCCCTTCTCCAGACACCTGTCCCAAGGGCTCCAAAGCTGGGCACAGTGCTCCAGGTGGGGTCTCAGCAGAGGGGTGCAGAGGGGCAGAATCCCCTCCCTCACCCTGCTGCCCACACTGCTCTTGCTACAGCCCAGGCTCTGTTTGCTCTCTGGGCTGCAAGTGCACACTGCTGGCTCATGTTGAGCTTCTCATCCACCAGCACCCCAAGGCTTTCTATCAGGACTGAGCTACACTCTATGCCTGTGGCCATGTGTGGTGACTTAGCCATATGCATTGTCTCCCTGGTATGTATGGGGATAGGTGTGTGAAATTGTTATGCTGTGAAGAGAAGAGCAGCTGGCCCATGGCACTGACTAATTTGGTTATTTGAATCACTGTCTGTGGCTGGCTGAATTATCAGCTGTGTTACTGGGTAATGTCATCTCTCTGGTGCTCAGCAGTGCCTTTGTTTTACATTACCATATAGATTATACAGAGCTAATGTATTAAAAAATACCATAACAGTAATTATCAGATGTGTCAGTTCATTTGTTGGTTCTGATCAGGATGCTTAATGTCATAAATGCCTTTTAAAGAAATGATAAGCTTGTAGCCCTGCCTGGCTATCCTTTGTGTGTCATGTCAGTAATAAGACCAGGCTTTTTCATTCATCTCAGCGTCACAAAGCATCAGGTAAACTTCCACACTGATGGGAGTCTCCCATCAGAGTAAGAATAAGGTTAAGGGGAGGTAGATTGAGTGTATGTTACATTATGCTGGGGTGCATTAAGAAGAGTGTGTCCAGCAGATCGAGGGAGGCTCTCCTCCACCTCTACTCTGCCCTTCTGAGACCTCATCTTGAGTATTGCATTCAGTTTTGGGCTCCCCAGTTTAGGAGGGACAGGGATCTGCTGGAGAGGGTCCAGCGGAGGGCTATGAGGATGATGAGGGGACTGGAGCAGTGCCTGATGAAGAGAGGCTGAGGGACCTGGGGCTGCTTAGTCAACAGAAGAGAAGACTGAGAGGGGATCTAATCAAAGTTTGTAACTATCTGAGGGCTGGGAGTCAAGAGAGGGGGGACAGGCTCTGCTCACAACTCCCTGGGATAGGACAAGGAGCAGTGGATGTAAGCTGCAGCACAGGAGGTTCCAGCTCAACACAAGAGGGAACTTCTGTACTGTAAAGGTCCCAGAGCACTGGCACAGGCTGCCCAGAGAGGCTGTGGAGTCTCCTCTGGAGACTTTCAATGCCTGTCTGGATATGTTCCTGTGTGCCCTGAGCTAGATTGTATGGTCCTGCTCTGACAGGGGAGTTGGACTCAATGATCTCTTTAGCTCCCTTCCAACCCCTGACATCCTGTGATGTTTAAAGGCAGTTGGATGGGCTCGTTAACTGTTACAAGTTATGCAAAATTAATAATCAATATTAATTTTGACATCCAGGCAAAGATTGTTAATAACTATGGAAACTGTTTATTAACATTAAATCTCACCAGAAAACTTATCTACATGGTTTAAAATGCACAATTTGGACACTTATAGACACAGGGAACAGGCAAAACTAGAATGCTTTAAGAAATAAATAGCAAATGCAAACATCATACTGAAAAGAGATTCTTGGTTTCAGTTATACCTCTCACCCACCAGGGGACTTGAGAGGCTCCTTTCTGCTTATGGCAGAAGGCAATTAGTGAATTACAAGAGGCTACAAGTATTTACTCACAAAATATTATCACCCAACTTGCAGGGCTGTCTACAGCTTCAGACAGTACCCATATGCTTTCAGGGAACTCTGTTACTGTCCTGTCAGCTGCTGAGGCTTCTGATTCTTCCCAGGCTTCACAGTGCTGGAGAAAGGAGGCAGACAATCTCTGACCTGGTCCTAGCATCTCTGGATGATCTGTGTGTCCAGGATTTCTCGTCTTGGCAGGAGACTTTCAGGTGCAGGCAGGATGTCTTGTGATGTGCAGTCTTAGCACAGTGTAATGCTGGCTATGCAGGCCAATTGTGTGGAGGTGTTTAGAGCCTGTTCCTGGTAAACTTGAGGCAGTGGAGTTTCCAGGCAGTTCAGGATGCACTAAGGCAGTGAGCAATGGCAGCAGGCAGCAGCAGGCAGCAGCAGGCATGAATACAATGGCAGAGCACGTTGTGTTACCTGCTCATCTCTTTTTATCAATACAGCCTGAGACTGATGGGCCTTTGGACATAGATTAGCCAATAAGAATGGCACTTTAGCAAGCTTGACCATATTAGGTGAAGCCAGAGCTTTTGTTTTCATTTCTCACAGTTGCTTCCCCCAGCACAGAAGGAGGGGGAGCAGGGGAACATGTCTGGCAAGCCAGAGTCCTTAAACTCAGTGGCTCCAGGATTTTTGTCCTCTTTCCTGTGGTTGCTTCTCCCCATAGCAGAAGGAAGGAGAGCAGAAAAACATGTCTGGGCGAGCTAGGACATGGATAAGCCTATTTTGGCCTATCCAGGCCTACCACAACATAACAAAAGCACTTCCAGCAGAATCTATCTGCTTGTTTGAAGGATGCCATCGGTCTGCTGCCTTGTTCTAATGCTACCTGCAAAGTTCTAAGGGAGAGAAGAAGCAGCAAGTGGGCTGCAGCACTTGGAATAAATAACTGTCCTCCTTCTAATCCACTGAGGGTAGTAAAAGTTTGTGTCCTTCTTTAAAAGCAGGAGATGGCTAAGAAGCTTCATCTTTGGTTGCAGGCAGTTAGTTGGAACGCAGAAGCGCTGGGATTGTTTCCAGGCTGGCCTCATTTCTGTGGGTCTCTGGCTAAGCTGATTACTGTTTATGGCCTTCACATTTCCTGTCTGAAGAATAAGGGCCACAATATTTCTTCTCTTCGTCTCACACTTCCAGACTTTAAACTCGCTGGAGCAGAAGAGATACCCATGTGGGATTTTGTTGCTTTCCTTTTTGGTTGCTCCCCACCCCCCACCCCCCAGCCTTGGTAACTACCGTAGAGCCTTAGAGAATCATCTATGTTGTAAGGTACCTAAGGTCATGTAATCCTACCCCCAGCTCAGAGCTAGGGCAGTGCTGAACTTCTGCTCTTTCTTACTGTGAATAGTAATGAGGGAACTCAACATTTCACATATCACCAGTCAAAAGTCCTCCTAAAAAATATTCAAGACTCATTAAGATCACTTTACCATTCTTTGTCTTCCAGGGAATGATGTACTTGGAGGAGAGGAGGCTTGTCCACCGAGACTTGGCAGCCCGGAATGTCTTGGTGAAATCACCGAACCATGTGAAGATCACTGACTTCGGCTTGGCCAGGCTTCTGGAAGGGGATGAGAAAGAGTATAATGCCGATGGAGGAAAGGTGAGTCCTGGACACCTCTGGAAGTAAATGTAGATAACACCTTTGCAAACCTCCTGAAGTTGTTCCCCGGGGCAGTGTATCCCTGTGGCCTGTTAGCTGGGTGAGAAAGTCTGTCGGTGACCTAGCCATGTGCTGTCTTCTAGCAGAGCTGTGTTGTGACAGCACACATAAAAAGCTGCTCATGAAATAAGCTCTCTGAGCTTCTCCAAGTGCTGAAATTCAATTGCCTGAACAGTTTTCACACTCACAATTAGGTTTTGTCAATGTGCTCCATTTTGTGTCTCCTTCTGAAGACTTCTGAGTGATGTATGCTCGAGGGCATCTGTCGTGACCTAATTATCCTGTACCAGGCCTGGGCAGCAGGGCTGGGGTCGTGCTATGATTCAAATGATTCCCATGTGTCGTAAAGGGGTTTAATTTGAATTCTGGGGAGATCCGAGGCCGATTTGATTATTATTAAATAATTTATTAATATACACAAAAAATTTCCCCAAACTTATATGCAATAAACCCACACAAATCCTTTGTACACTGTTAGTGAAATCACTCTACAGAATGTCCATTTACAGTTGAGTTAAACAATTTAGTATAGGTTTTAGGAAAACTCCAATCAGAGAGTCTGATGGCAGAAAGTGCCACTGGTGGAGTCAGTAAAGGTCCTTTGCAGCTTGAAAAAGAGAGTTTGAGTACTCACAAATCAGAGTTTTGGTATCTGTGGTCCCCAAAATGAGGTGAAGGCAGTCACGGAGTTGATCCACAGTTCTTGGGGTTCTGGGGTGCGCTGTCTGAGCAGATCAGGCTGAATCGCTGCAGGTCGTCATGGGACAAAGGCAGCAGCCTCAGGCAGAAGTCAGACGGGTGGAGAATAGAAAGGGTGGCGAAAGCCGAAAACAGGAGGCAACAGGCAAAAGCCAAAGGCAAAAGGCAGGTCCCCAAGGCAAAGGAGGGGGTGTCCCACAGGCAAAGGAGGGGGTGTCCCAAAGGCAAAGGAGAGATTATCCCAAAGGCAAAGGAGAGATTATCCCAAGGCAAAGGAGAGATTATCCCAAAGGCAAAGGAGAGGGTGTCCCAAAGGCAAAGGAGGGTCCTTGTTTGCTCAGATTGCCCCATGTATAAGCGATGTGTGGGGATGGATGGGTTTGTTGGCCATAGCACTGCCCAATAGGCTTCTGTCGTCAGGCAGGGACATGCCATATTTGGAAAGGTCCCCAGGTCCTGTACCCCAAATATGGGAAGAGCAGGAGCAAGCCACATGCCCAACGCCTGAGCTTATGCAAGGTGACTACGCCATGGGTCTGAGCAGAGCAGACAGAGTGGCACCAAGGCCATTGTCCCCCAGTGTGCCTTCAACGTGTTTACCTCTGTCTGGGGTATGCCAGCATGTCCAGACATGGCAAAAGCAAGGTGAGGAATAGAAATAAGCCTATTTTTCGGGCCTACAGCCCCTCCATGACACCTTGGAGTAAATAAAGGCAAACCAAAGCCAAAGATTAATTTGGTATGTTAAACTGGACTAGAGCAGAGGGGAAACATGAAGGAAAAGGAGAGGGAAAAGTAGAGAAAGAGAGGAAAAGAGAGAGAGTCAAAGAGCAAAGGAAGGGCCGTCAGCATTCCCTGGATCCAGCTCCTGGAACCATTGCAGGGCAGTCCCAGGCTCTGGGTGGCAGGTGCACACTTCAGGAAGGGAGTCCCTCTGCTGCACCAGCAGCACAGACAGAGGCCTGGGGAGGAATGATGTGGAGCTGGCATTTGGTGCGGGCAGTGTGGAGCTGTGCAGGGCAGAGGTGCAGCAGGGCTGCCTGTGCTCACCTGAGTGCTGCTCACCGGTGCTCCCCTGGAAGTGGCCATTCCCCTATCACCCCTGGCGCGGCAGGGGCAGTGCCTCCAGGGCTGTGCAGTGTGTGGTGCACACAAGGGCCTTGCAGGGGCGCTGCTGTAGTGCTTTGAAGCTTTGTCACAGTATCACAGCCTCACAGATGTCAGGAGTTGGAAGGGAGCTAAAGAGATCATCCAGTCCAACTCCCCTGCCAGAGCAGGACCATACAATCTAGCTCAGGGCACACAGGAACACATCCAGACGGGCATTGAATGTCTCCAGAGAAGGAGACTCCACAGCCTCTCTGGGCAGCCTGTGCCAGTGCTCTGGGACAGAGCCTTTAGGTACATTCCACTGCCAGCTCCTCCCCAAGAATCTTGAAATTCCCATTTCAACTTGTCACAAAATCCCAAGGGATTCTACCTCTCCTGTCATTCCCTTTCCTCAATGTTCAGTTTGCTTTCCATCTTCTTGCTACCTGTGTTTTTTGTGCTGCTTCTGCCCTTGTCTGGTACCAGCAGCTGTTGCCATCATGTGCCTTGCTCCTGGATGAGATGCTGCCACTCTCCTGTGGCAAGCTGTTGCATAGCTTGCGGCAGCTTTTCAGTCAGTGAGGTGAACAGCTTGAAAGGAGTCAGCAGTGCTCTCCTGTTTCCCCAGTAAAGGACCTCCTGGCAGGGAAGGTGGAGTTTTGGCAGTGTTCCTTGATTCCTTCAGTTGTCTAATCTCCTCTTCAGGAGCCACTCTGCCTCTTCCCTTCAACAGCCAGTGAATGACAGAAAATGAGCTGGTCTTTGTGAACTAGCTGTTCCCTGGCAGCTGTTAGATGATGTCTTGGTTTTGTGAGGCCAATCACACTGATGGGGGTTCTGGAGCAGGATTTACATGTCAGGTGTCTCACATTCCCGTTCCAGAGAAGCATCCTGTGAGATCCAGAAGACATTTGCAAATCAAACTAGTACTGAGAGTGTGCTGAGACAGATTCAGACTAGAAAAAAGGGAAAAGTTTTTCACCAGGAGGACAATCAAGTGGCGATCAGGTTACCCAGGGTGGGGCAGTTTTCAGCCTCAGAGATTTTCAAGTCCAAAGTAGATGAACTTGGTCTGATCTCATAGCTGAAACTGCTTTGAATCTGAGGTTGGACTAGCTACTGTTGAGGTCCCTTCCAGCCCGAGTTGTCCCATGATCAGCAGTGCAGCCTTGCTACTTCAACAGTGAGAGAATCCTCTCTTGAGCAGGTAGATCACCTGGGGATGTGGTGATCACAGTAAGAGCTGAGGACTGTCTCAACAAAAATAAGGTCATCCTGAATGCCCCTCCTGATGTGTCAGCTCTGCCTACCAAGGCGGCAGCTGCCCACAGGGTGTGGTGGAATGCAAAGACAGGTGGAGGCTGCTCGGCACCAACCCCTGCAGGCACAGGAAAGACTCTCTGGGATGTGACAAAGGTGTGGGCCAGGAGGAGCCCATGTGAATGAACAGGAACAGTATAAAAGCCCTGGGCTATGCCAGCGTACTGGAGGAAATATCACTGGGGGCATCTCAGGCTAGAGGCAGCTGTCCACGGCATCTCTCTCCTCTCCGCCCCAGCCCCCCCAAGAAGGACCATGGGGCAGTAATATCTTCCCTGCTCTCTCCATTCTCTCTCTGCCTATGTCTCCCTTTTCTTCCTTTCTGTTTGTTCACTCTGTTCTCCTTCTCTTTAATAAATAGTCTCATCTTGATACATAGTCTGGTTTGAGCCTTAATTTCACTCACAGGGATGTTGAAGAGAACTGTGTCTCCTTCCCAGCTTTTGGACTGAGACAGGCAGTTCTTCCAGTTTGGAGCTACCCAGTTGTATTTAATGGGGAAGAGGCAACAGAGTTGTGCAGAGTTTGGTGGAGGAGGTTGAGCTGTCTTTCCAAGTGCTAAGCCACCTTTTCTTCAAGAGAGCTATTTTTGCCACGAGTGGATAGGTTATGCTCATTAGTCAGCTGCGTGGAAGGATTTGAATGAAGACACATCCTCTGCTCTTACACCCACTACCTGCTCACATTGTGCACGCAGCTACCGAGCTCCCTGCTTCATTCCAGTGCACCTTCCATACCTTCAAGCTAGAGGCAGCCTGTACAAGTTCATGCCAGGTGAAAAGCTGATTTTGATGTATGCCCATTAGAAATTGCTGGGCTGCAGGGCTGTGCCTCACAGGCCCAGCTCAGGAAGAGGAAACACTCTGAACCTTATTTTAACATAAGTGCAGGAGGGGGAAGCTTCTGCCACACTTAGGGTAGTGTTTGCTTGTCAGTCAGAAGAGATGAGCTCCCTGCAAGGCTGATTCAGAGCCAAAGGGTAGCTTGTGACTTGTGGCCTGTGGCTTGTGATTTTTGCTTCTGGGCACAACTTTCCCCACAGCAGTAATAACACAGAGAACTGGGAAGCCTGAGTTCCTAATGAATATCAGGAACTATAAGTTAAGTACTATAAATTCTTCCTATTGCCTGTTTATTCTGATATTGATGATCTGGACTGTGAAGTATTATGGACACTGCATTAGTACTTAGCTTTATTAGAGAGCAATCAAGACAGCAGCATCTGTTGTGAGAAGTGTTGAGGCAGAAGAGCTTCTTCATTCCACCTCCTCAGCTGCACTTCAGATTGTGGAGACCAGTGGCAGAGAGCTCCTCAGTCTCTGCTGTGGGCCCAGAGCTACACAGCAGCATGGACAATGGCATTGAGTGCACCCTCAGCAAGTTTGCTGATCACACCAAGCTGTGTGCTGTGCTGCACTCACTGGAGGGCATCCAAAGGGGCCTTGACAGGCTGGAGAAATGGTCCAGTGCCAACTGCAGGAGGTTCAGCAAGTCACAGTGCAAGGTCCTGCAGCTGGGTCAGGCCAGTCCCAGGCACAAATATGAACTGGGTGCAGAGTGGGCTGAGAGGAGCCCTGAAGAGAAGGACTTGGGGGTTTTTGTTGCTGAGCAGCTCCCCAGGAGCCAGCAGTGCCCTCGGACAGCCCAGCAGGCAGCTGTGTGCTGGGATGCATCAGGAGGAGTGTGAGCAGTAGGGCAAGAGAGGGGATTCTGCCCCTTGGCTCTGCTCTGCTCAGACCTCACCTCCAATCCTGCCTCCAGTGCTGCTGTCCCCAGCATAAGAGGGACACAGACCTGTTGGAACAAGTGCAGAGGAGGCCACAAAGGTGATCCAGGAGCTGGAACACCTCTGCTGGGAGCACAGGCTGAGGGAGCTGGGGGTGCTCAGCCTGGAGAAGAGAAGACTCCAGGGGGACCTCAGAGCTGCCTGCCAGTTGCAAGGATGGATGTGGCCTTGAGTAAGCTGGGCTAGCTGAGAGGTGTCCCTGTCGTGGCAGGGAGTTGGGTTAGATGATCTCTGAGGTCTGTTCCAGCCTAAGCCTTTCTATGACTCTGTGATTTAGAGATTAGATGTAGTATTTGTGCTGGTTGTGTCTTCACACAGGTATGATGGAAAATTGAGCTGTCACATTACATCTGAACCAGTAAACTCTGTGTGGTGTGAGAAGCTCTGCAGACGACTGGTCTGTATTGCTCACCTCCAGGTGTTTTGTGAGGCGCAGCCCCATTCTAGAGGACAGGAGCAGTCATTTCAGTAGGTTTGCCTTATTTTTTAAGCTGCAGCTGAAAAAGGAGCTGGAGCCAGCTGATGTCTCCATGCCGGATCTGACTGTCTGGCCCTATTGTCTCGATGCTGTGTTTCTCAGGTTGCATTTCTCTTGTCTTTCCCTAGATGCCAATTAAGTGGATGGCTCTGGAGTGCATACACTACAGGAAATTCACCCACCAGAGTGATGTCTGGAGCTACGGTAAATCCTCATCTCTTCACTTTAAAACTTAGTCTCTATATCATTATCACAGAATGGTAGGGGTTGGAAGGGACCTCTGGAGGTCATAGAGTCCAACCTCCTTGCCAAAGCAGCTCACCTTACCCCACTCAGTACAAAGGAGGAGGATGTCACCAGACATAGAATAGTGAAATGGTTTGGGTTGGGGAAGGAATCACAAAGATCACTGGGTCCAATTGCCTTGCAGTGAGCAGGGACATCTTTCAATGGCACTTTTGAACCTTGACATTATGGCAAACATCCACCTGAGAAGCAAGGTGCAAGCCAGCACACTGCCACCATCACATAGCACCACCAGACAGAGCTGTGCTGCTGTGGCAAAGACATCCTCTTTTCTTAGAGGATTTCATTCTGCTGCGTTTTGCTCTTCCTTTTTTTTTCCTCCTTCCACCCAAAAAAATACTCTTAAACGTGTAAGTCTAAGCAGCAGTTGTCACTTGTCTGCTGGGTTAGTTCCCTGCTCTGCGGTGTATGAGCTTGCTGTCCCTGCTGGGAAGAGTGCCCTAGGGGCTGGGCTGCTGGCACTTCAGCTGATTGTTACGACAGAAGAAGACCCCTCTGAGCACAGCCACAGAGTCCTAAAAACACAGCCACAGGTCATAACTTTCAGCAGTCCTTTGAAAACCTTACCTCTAAAAGCCACAAATGTCAAAAAACCTTTTCAAGCTGATGGAACTCTCTGTACCAGCAGTCAGATGAAAGGGGATCTGTCGTAATGCAGCGCAAGAGAATGGAGAGGAAAAGAGGAAGAGACGAACGCTCCAAGCCAGCTAACAAGTCAGCTCACCTGGGCTCCACACAGCCCAGAGCAAAAGTCACCTTTCATAACAAGAGATTCATTTACTGTTATTTCCTTTCTCCAGACAAGCTGCTGTGGCACACCTACTGAGCTGGCTGCCTGTTTATCCCTTAGAGCTGCTATTACTGTTAGAATCGCAGAATCAGTCAGGGTTGGAAGGGACCACAAGAATCAGCCAGTTCCAACCCCCCTGCCATGCCCAGGGACACCCTACCCTAGAGCAGGCTGCCCACAGCCTCAGCCAGCCTGGCCTTAAACACCTCCAGGGATGGGGCCTCAGCCACCTCCCTGGGCAACCCATTCCAGGATCTCACCACTCTCAATGCTGAACTTCCTCCTCACGTCCACTCTGACTCTCCCCACCTCCAGCTTTCCTCCATTCACCCCAGTCCTGTCATTACCTGATAGCCTAAAAAGCCCCTCCCCAGCTTTTTTGTTTACCCCTTAGAGCTGTTACTAACGAAATCATGCACACCTTCCCAAGTGGAAGTTTTCAGCAGTGTCTGTGTTTGCATTTCTTGTTGCCATATCACAGAATCAATGCTAGAGGTTGGAAGGGACCTCCAAAGATCATCCAGTCCAACCTCCCTGCCAAAGCAGCATCACTCAGCATAGTTCACACAGGAATGCATCCAGGTGGGCTCTGAAAGCCTCCAGAGAAGGAGACTTCACAACCTCTCTGGGCAGCCTGCTCCAGGGCTCTGTCACCCTCACCGTAAAGAAGTTTCTCCTCCTGTTGAGGTGAAACCTTCTCTGTTCCGGTTTGTATCCATTGCTCCTTGCCTTATTGCTGTGCACCACCGAAAGAAGCTTGGCCCCCTCCACTTGACATTCCCCCCTCAGATGCTGATAGACACTGATCAGATCTCTTCTCAGCCTTCTCTTCTCCAGACTAAACAGCCCCAGAGCTCTCAGTCTCCCTTCATAGGGGAGATGCTCAAGTCCCCCAGTCATCCTTGTGGCTCTGTTGGACTCTCTCACCAAGGTGTGCAGTTCTGTTCATTACTTTTAATCTGTGGGTAGCAGGAGAAGACACTGTTTGCTGTGTCTGGTTAGCTGCCATCTTCCATTCAGCTGAGAAAAACATAGGGAAGTTAAATCAATCATGTGAAGCTGCTCTTTCTCTTCAAATTCTCTACACCCTGCATCACTTAGTAAAAAACATGCCTCTTTATAAAGCTGACTTTAAATGCATGAGGCCCAGAATATCTGTAACCAGAAAGGACGAGCAAGAACAATTGGCGAGCTGCAGTTACTGAGCGTCCCAAAAGACAGGAATGAGTGAGAAGTGGATGTGTGTTCCACAGAGATGGCAGTTTTGCCCATCAGCCTTCACATTAGCCTGACAGATGCCACAGTCTGGTTCCTGATCTGGAGGCCTGCTGGAAATGACCTTTGCAATAAAAATAAAAGGGAGGCTGTTGTGAGGGCAGCTTTTGCAGCGGCTGAGATTTTGGTGGGGGATGAATTCTGTTACTCATGATATATGGTCTTCATTTCCAGCTCTGATGCCAAAACAAATCCTATGGCTATTCCACAAGATGTAACTCAAATCCCTTCTGCTATTTAAGGGAAAAATAACACCAGTGGCTGCCAATGACTGCCAAGGCACAGACAATGACATCATGTTACAGGGCTCTACCTCTGTGGGAAACTGATGCTCTAAGTTAGGGAGCATCTGTGGGTTTTCCCCTTGAAATAACAGAGTGCTTCAGCCTTTGGTTTTCCCTGCTGATGCATGTTTTTTGCTCCTGCGTCCATTTCCTTTAGTACCATTTCTTTGTCTTAGACCTTCCTCTTGTGCATCACCATGACCACTCTGCTTCTTATGCCAACAAAATGAAGAAGAGATGCAGTGCAGCTCTTGGCCAGGATGATGTAAGAAACTCTGAAGGAATCCAAAGAGAATGACCTCAGTTATTTCTTTTTTGTCTCTTTAGGAGTCACTATCTGGGAGCTTATGACCTTCGGTGGGAAGCCATACGATGGAATCCCCACTCGAGAGATCCCTGACCTCTTGGAGAAAGGAGAGCGGTTGCCCCAGCCTCCCATCTGTACTATTGATGTTTATATGGTGATGGTGAAGTGTAAGTGCTTGCCACTTTTACAGTCCTTACAACACCTGCAGCTGTAGTCTCTGACGGTGCTGGGTAGCAGGGCAGGCTGCTTCAAGAGAGAAGCTTCCCAAGACGCTGTAAATTCCATTTAAATGCTGCCTGCACATTTGTTGCAATTGCAACAGATAAGAATTGAGCCACGAAGGGTTGAGTTACCTCAGCTCCTTATTACTGTCAGATGGTATCTCCTCTGCTTACTTCGAAGTCAAAATGGTCTGATTGTTATTGCAACTCCTTGCCATTTCCATGACAATTGATGCTGATGTTAAAAATAGATAGCATTAGACATAATTATGCTACATGGATGCCCAGCCAGTGAAGGTGGTGAGGGGGGATGCTGGTTCCAAAGAGCGAGGAGAGAAAGCACAGATGGTTTATTGTTAGCAACAAGAATGATGATTGCCATAGTAATAATAAAAAGGGAAATTAAATTAATACAAGAAATGCTACAGAGAGGATAAATTTTTATCAGTTTTAGTCCAGAACAATAATTTATGAATATTTCTACTTTAGCACAAAATGAAAACAGTCTGCAGATGATTTCTTCCTACCTTTTTACTTCCCAGATAGCCACACTAGTGACAGTATCCTCCAAGGCCGTGCTTCTAATTTAAAAGGAATTAGGAACATCTCTCTGGTGTTTCTAATTTAATTTAGGTGAGATTAACATGCAGACATCTCATCCATCTTCTGTGCTCCTTTCCCTTTTGCTCCGTGCACTGAAAGGAAGACAATAAAACTGGGAGAGATAAATAAAACCTTCTGAAAGCAGTTGTACAGTGTGTGCAGCTATGGACACTGCCTGAGCAGTGCAAGGGCTGCATGGTGGTTGGGTGCAGAAGTGCTCCGTCTAACAGGATTCCCGGGGGGGGAGGTGGATGCCGGCAGTCTGACGAAGGTTACAGCTCGCCCTGTGGACTGAAGCCTGCGGTGTCTGTGTGAAATCCTGTAGCAGCTGTGGTAGCTTTGTTGTAACTCGGTTGGACGCTTCTTCAGCTCACTGGCACGAAGGAGATAAAGTCTCCTTCCTTTGGCCTCCCTGGGAAATGAGAACATCTTCTTCACACAGCTGGCAGCATTGGAAGGAACTCCAAGGATTATCCAGTTCCAGCTCCCCTGCCATGGGCAGGGACACCTCCCACTAGATCAGGTTGCCCACAGCCACATCCAGCCTGGCCTTAAAAAATGCCACCGTCTCCCTGAGCGACCTGTGCCAGTGTCTCACCACCCTCATGGGGGAGAACTTCTCCCTAACATCCAGCCTCAATCTCCCCTTCTCTAGTTTGGATCCTTTCGCCCTGCTCCTATCACTACCTAACAAGTCCCTCCCCAGCTTTCTTTCCTTCAGACACTGCAGGGCCACAAGAAGGTCTCCTCAGAGCCTCCTCCTCTCTACACTGAACAGCCCTAACTCCCTCAGCCTGTCCCCACAGCAGAGCAGCTCCAGCCCTGTGATCATCCTCATGGCCCTTCTCTGGACACCTTCCAGCACCTGCAGACCTTTCCTGTCCCAGGGGCTCCAGAGCTGGGCACAGTGCTCCAGGTGTGGTCTCAGCAGAGCGGTGCAGAGGGGCAGAATCCCCTCCCTCACCCTGCTGCCCACACTTCTCTTGCTGCAGCCCAGGCTCTGGTTGCTCTCTGGGCTGCAAGTGCACACTGCTGGCTCATGCTGAGCTTCTCATCCACCAGCACCCCCAAGGCCTTTTCTTGGGAAGTTACTGCTAGGATCTCCCATTAGAAGAAGCTGACATTAAGCTATAGTTGCTGTTGGTAACTGCCTATGCTACTTGCTTGTTTTGAATAGAATAGAATAGAATCAGCCAGGTTGGAAGAGACTTCCAAGCTCATCCAGTCCAACCTAGCACCCAGCCCTATCCAGTCAACCAGACCATGGCACCAAGTGCCTCATCCAGTCTTTTCCTGAACACCCCCAGGGATGGTGACTCCACCACCTCCCTGGGCAGCCCATTCCAATGCCAATCACTCTCTCTGTGAAGAACTTCCTCCTAACATCCAGCCTATACTTCCTCCAGCACAACTTGAGGCTGTGTCCCCTTGTCCTGTTGCTGGTTGCCTGGGAGAAAAGACCAACCCCCACCTGGCTACAACCTCCCTTCAGGTAGTTGTAAACAGCAATGAGGTCTGCCCTGAGCCTCCTCCAGGCTAAACAACCCCAGCTCCCTCAGCCTCTCCTCACCTCAACCTTGAGAGTTGTTGTTCTTAATGAAAGCTTCTGGAAGAGTGGAGGACAGAAGATTCCTGTTCCTGAATTAAAATATCATCTAGTGCTTTGTGTGAGGTCTGTGTGCAGGATGCAGACACACAAGTGCATGTGCCAGGGCAGTCATCCTGTGTCACAGAATCAGAGTGTTAGGGGTTGCAAGGGACCTCCAAAGATCATCCAGTCCAACCCCCTGCCAGAGCAGGATCCTCCAGAGTTGAACAGATCATTTTTCATCTAAGGTAGATCAGTAGAAGTCAAATTGCATTTAGTAGTAACTTTGTAGTAAGCCTCGGAGGCCGAGATCAGATTCGTTCTCCTAGCGGTTGGGCAGGTAAGAGAAGGCAGTCGGAGCTGCCGCCTCAGCGGGCCAGACAGACAGTGCAAGTTGCAAGGCATTGCTGTTGGCTGTTTTGGGGGTGGGGACAGGAGCTGAGAGCAAATCGGGAAGAGATCCCTGCCCTGCAGAACAGCCCAGGCACCTCTGGCCCAACTCAGGTGTTTTCCATTTCAGATGCATGACTGTTCCAGCCTTGCATCCTCCTGGGCTCTCTCTTGCAGCCTTTGTGCAGAGCTATCAGCGCATCGCACTTGTGTGTGCGGTTGACTTCTTCCCTTGACAATTAACTTCCCCTTCTCGCCTTTCCTCTGTCCCCAGGCTGGATGATCGACGCAGACAGTCGGCCGAAATTCAAGGAGCTGGCTGCTGAGTTCTCCAGAATGGCTCGGGACCCTCAGAGGTACCTAGTGATCCAGGTGAGCACCAGGGGAGAGGGAGGAGCAAGCCACCACTTCGCCTGCCCACGCTGACTCTTCAGGGGCTTGCCTCTCAGTCTCCTGAGTGCAGGGTGTGCTTGATTTTCAGGCCAGCAGTGACTGTGACACTGTACCAGAGCGAAGAAGAAGTAGTGTCAGTACCTCCAAAACAATAATCCTAGACTGCACTGATTTGGCAAGGGCATCTGGAGATCAGCTAGCCCAAGCCCCCTGCAGTAAGCAGTGACGTCTTTAACAGACCAGGTTGCTCAGAGTCCCATCAAGCCTGCCTTTGAATGTCTCCGTGGATGTGGCCTCCACCACTTCCCTGGGCAACCCACTCCAGTGTTCCACCACCCTCAGAGTGAAGAACTTCTTACTAATGTCCAACCTCAATCTACCCTTCCTTAGTTTAAAACCATTGCCCCTTGTTCTAGTGCTACAGGCCTTTGTAAATAGTCCCTCCTCAGATTTTCTGTAGGCCCCCTTCAGCTCCTGCAAAGCTCTTGAAACATCTCCCTCCAGCTTCTTTTCTCCATGCTTAACAACCCCAGCTTACTCAGCCTGTCTTTGCAGGAGAGGTGCTCTAGCCCTCAGATCATTTTTGGAGCTTCCTCTCCACCAGGTCTTCTTGTGTTATGGTGTCCAGAGCTGGACACAGCACTCTGGGTGACCAGAGCAGAGTGGCAGAATCCACTCTCTTCACCCTCTGGCCACGCTGTTTTGGATGCAGCCCAGGCTGCCATTGGCCTTCTCTGCTGCAAGTACACATTGCCATATCCAGCTTTTTGCTCGCCAGCACCCCCAAGCCCTTTTCTGCATGGCTGCTCTCCATCACATCCTCCTCCAGCCTCTGTTGATAGTGAGGATTGTCCCAGTTCAGGTGCAGGACACTACACTTGTTGAACCTCATGAGGTTCATCTGGGAACAGCTATCCAGCCTGTCCAGATTCCTCTGGCATATTTTGTGTTCAGCTTTGGGCCTCTCACCTCAGAAAGGACTTTGAGGGGTTGCAGCCTGTCCAGAGCAGGGCAGTGAGGCTGGAGAAGGGCCTGGAGCAGCTGGGCTGTGAGGAGGGGCTGAGGAAGCTGGGGGTGTTGAGGCTGCAGAAAAGAAGGCTGAGGGCAGAGCTCATTGCTCTCCACAGCTCCCTGCAGGGAGGTTGGAGTGAGGAGGGGGCAGCCTCTGCTGCTTGGTGGCAAGGGACAGGAGCAGAGGAAATGGTTCCAAGCTGCCCCAGGGCAGGTTCAGGCTGGATGCCAGGAAATCTTTCTTCCCAGAGAGGGTTCTCAGCCATGGAATGTTCTGCCCAGGGCAGGGCTGCAGTCACCCTTGCTGGAGGTGTTTCAGCAGCCTGTGGAGCTGTGCTTAGGGACATGGTTTGGTGTTGTCCCTGCAGTGCTGGGTGGAAGTTCGGACGGGAGGAGCTTGGAGGTCTCTTCCAACCAGATGCTTTCTGTGATTCTGTCATTAGCCATAATCCAGAATACAGTTCCACTTAGGAGCCTGTATACAGTGAACAGCTTTGCAAGCTGTTCAGTGTAGCACATTCTCTCCTGAAGGGGAGAGAAGGTTTGTTGGTGCACAGTGCAAAGGACTTGCTTGGCCCTACAGCCCTCTAGGCTGAATATTGGGAGATTATCCTGAGGAGAGTCTTTCCTGCACTGCTGAGACCATAAGAATGATTCTTTTCATACCCTAAACAACTATTTTTCAGCAGACAAGGAGCTGTGTCTCATTGATTCCTCTCATGCTAGAGAGACACTTCCCTCTGTCCTCCTTAGGCCATTCATGCTCTGTGGTGCTTCACAGTCCCTGTATTAGACCCACACACCGATGGTTCATCGCATGAAATTGCTCTGTGGCAGCAGGACTGCACCAGCAGAGAAAGAGCTGTCAACTACATCTAGCTGGAGCTGTGTACACCCAGAGTACAGGAGTGTGTGGAGAGTTGTGTCCTTTCACTCCTGCTGAATCACAGCATCACAGCAACATTGAGGCTGCAAAGCCCCTCAGGACCACCGAGTCCAGCCCAGACCCCTGCTCTGCAAGGTGCACCCTAAACCATACCCCCAAGCACCACAGCCAAACCACCTCGAAACACAGCCAGGCTTGGGCACTCCACCACCTCCCTGGGCAGCACATTCCAGTGCCTCACCACTCTTGCTGGGAAAAAATCCTTCCTCATGTCCAGTCTAAACCTGCCCTGCTGCAGCCTGAGGCCATTGCCTCTTGTTCTGTGGCTAATGCCCTGTGAGAAGAGACCAGCACCAACCTCTCCACAAGGGCCTTTCAGGGAGCTGTAGAGAGGCAGGAGGACTCCCCTCAACCTCCCCTTCTTCACACTAACCATCCCCAGCTCCTTCAGTCTCTCCTCATCAGATTTATTCTGCAGGCCCTTCACAGCTTCCTTGCCCTCCTCTGCACAGGCTCCAGCACCTTCATGTCTCGCTTGTGCTGAGGTGCCCAAAAGTGGACACAGCCCTTGAGGTGTGTCCTCACCAAAGCAGAGTCCAGGGGGACAATCCCCTCCCTGCTGCTGCTGGACACAGCATTTCTGACCCCAGCCAGGATGCCATTGGCTTTCTCGCCACCCTGGGCACACTGCTGGCTCACATTCAGCTGCTTGTCCATTACAACCCCCAGGTCCCTTTCTGCAGGCAGCTTTCCAGCCACACTGCCCCCAGCCTGCAGTGCTGCTTGGGGTTGTTGTGCCCAACACTTGGCCTTGTTGAAGCTCATCCCTTTAACACTGGCCATGGGTCCAGTCTGTCCATGGTGTGTACGTGTTCATTACAATGAGACTCAAGCTGAAGAGCCTCCAGGAGTTCAGTTGTTGCCACTTTGTGTGCTTGCATCTGGGCCTAGTGCCAGTCTCAGCAGTCAGCACTGCAGCTGACTGTGCAGACATGCTGGGCTGCTGACAGTGTGCCAGTGTGTGCTGCTCTCCTTCAGCTGAAGGGGAACGAAACAGGTTTGAGGTATGAGTCAAGAGAATTTGTGAAGCTGAACTGCAAGTTCATCTGATAGAAAGGATTCTGGAAACATCAGTCTGGTTGAATGACTTCTTTAGACATGGACCTGCTTCCCTCCCTTTCTGTCCCTGCCCTTCCCTCTGCTGTTGTGCAGTCTGGTAAGTATTCCACCTTGTGAGGATCTTACTCCAGTGATCCTTGCAGGCAGAATACAGACATGTGCTACTTGAGGAGAAACCAGGGTGTCTCCATGCACTGCTACCTCTGCTGTGAAGACTCCTCATTCCCCCCAGATGCTACTGAGAATAACAAGCTTGCTCTTGAGCTTTGGGACCACAGAGTATGGGATGCAGAGCTCTGCTCCTCTCCTGCCTTCTCATCTTGCACCAGCCCTGTGGTGGCTACAGATGCTCCATGCACAGATTTCAGAGGGAGGGAATGCTGCAGGTACTCAGTGATGTGAGGCTGCTTTCATAGAACCACAGAATCACAGAATGCTCTGGGTTGGAAGGGACCTCCAAGGCTCATCCAGTCCAACCCTCTCTGTGCTCAGCAGGAACAGCCTCAACTAGATCAGGTTGCCCTGAGCCCTGTCCAGCCTCACCTTCAATATCTCCAGGGATGGGGTCACAACCATCTCCCTGGGCAACCTGTGCCAGTGTTCCACTACCCTTCTTCAGCCTCTCTTCATCAGATTTATTCTCCAGGCCCTTCACAGTGCAGAACTTGTTCCTCACATCCAGTCTCAATCTGCTCTGCCCTAGTTTGAAGCCATTGCCCTCATCCTGTCCCTGCAGGCCTTTGCAAACAGTCTCTCTGCAGCCTTCTTGTAGCCCCCTTCAGGTACTGGCAGGTTGCTGTTAGGTGTTCCTGAAGCCTTCTCTTCTCCAGGCTGAACACCCCCAGCTCCCTCAGCCTGTCCTTGTAGCAGAGCTGTTCAACCCCCTAATCATTTTCATGGCCTCCTCTGTCCCTGCTCCATCAGGGCAATGCCTGCAGCCCAGTCTGTATGCAGCCCCCAGCACAGGCGTCCTTCTCCCCCGTGGCACGGTGCCTCCTAGGCAGTGGGAGGCCATTCTTTAGCCATGTGGTGAGGCTCAGCATTGTTTCTGGGGCTGGGGGCTGCTTTTGGAGAGGCTTTGTGCCATCAAGCCACGTGCAGCACTGATGTGGCTCTCCAGCTTCAGGATGCTATTTCAATCAGAATGTGTGTGATTGTTGCTGCTCTTGCTCCCTAGTTGGGTTTTTGTTGTCTTTTGGCTCTGCTACCTTCTGCAGAACTTTCCATATATAGACTCAAGAAGGAAATTTAGCCTCTGAGTCCCTACAAAAACCAAATTGGACTAAAGCAAACACCCAGGCACAGCAGTCTGCAGGTTATTTTAACCCCCCTACATGCAAACCTAAATAGCTGAGATATTTCACAGAACACATCAGGCCTTGGCAGGGCTGGGGTCAGAAACTGAGCCTGTCTTATAAAAACAGGAGAAAGCACATATACTCCATCACAGGGATGTAAAAAATGGCTGTCCTTGATTTGTGCAGTTACTCTCAGTCATCAGATTCCCAGGGAGAAGCATGCCTGGCTGCCAGGGCACGGAGCAGCCTGAAGTTTCCTTTCTAGGGGGAAATTCATGCATCTCTTGACCATTTTCCTCTACCAATGCAACCTTTTTCTTTCAGGGAGATGATCGTATGAAGCTCCCAAGCCCAAATGACAGCAAGTTCTTCCAAAACCTTCTTGATGAGGAAGACCTGGAAGACATGATGGATGCTGAAGAGTATCTTGTTCCTCAAGGCTTCAACATCCCTCCTCCCATCTACACCTCCAGGACAAGAATTGATTCCAACAGGGTAAGAGCAAGCCCTGGCAGAAAGTGCTGGTTCTGAGAAAAGCACAGGTGGATGCTGAAGTGCACCAATCAAACACAGGCCAGGGTTGCCTTGGGAATTCCAAGGAGAGCCACTATGAAATGTTGTCAGTGGGTGCCCTCTTCAGTGTGCCTCAGTGAACTCTAAATTAACAGTTTGGCCTGGAGTGAACAGAGCTCAACTTGATCAACCTGTCCTGAAGGCACAGCGAGGCTTGGGAAATCCAGCAGTGTTGGTTCTCCTGGCCAGGAGGTGCACAGCTCTGATTCTGCCATCCCTGCAGTGCTGCTTTGACAGGGTTGGCACTGCTGTGAGTGAGGGCAGGTGGAGTGGATAATGCTACCCTTGTGTCTGCAGCCAGATTTCAGCCCCTTGCCCTGTTTGTGTGCCATGCTTTCACCACTCTCCTTCACAAACACGTAGGAGTTTTGTGGAGCATGTCACAAGTGTAAGCATGGTGATCTCCGTAAGATCCTTGTCAGAGGAGGCAGTGCTGCTCAGCTTGCAAGGGAGGCTGGTGCAGTTGAATTCAGCTCACAGAACTGTAACCATCAGAAGGATAAAGATAGAATCAAAGCTCTTCATCTAGGCTTCATTTTGTGTCATTGGAGAAGAGTCAGTGCAGCCAGTGGGTGCTTACTGCTGCCTGTCTTGGACATGTACAAGGGGATGAGTTACTTTCTGCAGGTGTCTTTCTCTATCCCCTGGCTACTGCAGCTCCAGAGCAATCCCAGAGCTGGTGTGTGAGCTCTTGTGAATTGCACTCTGCTTCAGCCTCCATGGCACAGCTTGGTTTGAGATCAGCTTTCCAGAATGCCACTTCACTCCCTACCCCCCTGCCCACAGCTCTGACCTCTGCCTGTCCGTGTGCTTGGCTCCACCATTTCCATGGCCCAGGTGCCAGCTTTTCTCACAAAACTAAAAGGTGGTGAAACCCATTCCTAAGGTGAGGCCGTTTGCACAAGCAGCAGAAGTAGTTGGTAATTAGGGACTTGTTTGTTTCTCTTAACTGCATGCTCCCTGCAGTTGGAAAGTCACATTTTAAATCTCCGTGGAGTCTCACTGAAATGTCAATGTTTATTCCTCATGCTTTAGAAACCTTTTGGACATTTGCTCTTAGCCAAGGTAGTCCCAGATTCATACCCTGCTCTGAAATGATTACACCACACGAGGCAGGGAAGAGGGAAACAAAGGAGCCAAATGTGTATAAACCACATCTGACCATGAATTCTTTCAACTCTCCTGAATAAATCAGTGCTGCTCTGAAATAAGGAAGACAAAATCTGATCTTAAATAATATCCAGGCTGTTTTTAAAGACAAGGAGACCAGAGGTCTTTGGAAGAGCGGGATTGCAGCCCTGCTGCCTAAGCTGGACTCCCATAGCATTTCTCCTACTTCACTGTGAGCAAGAAGCTTCCTCTTTATGGCAGCAGTGCCAATGCTGATCTGAAATAATTCAGTTTTACACACAGCTGTCTCTGGAGAGGATCTGTTTCCTTTGCTGCCAACCTCTGAGGAAAGAAGGAAACAGCAGTAGTTGCCTTTAAAATGTGCTCGCTGTCATGCTGGGGTAAATCACTGCAGGTGTGCTACAATCTACACCAGCATGGAGCTGAGGCAGCAGAGTCAGACCCACAAAGTTTGCTATATTCATCTCACTTCCATACATACTGGGAATACTGGAGCAGATTCAAGAGAGAAAGGATTAGCAGGAAAACTGCAGAATCACAGAAAGTGTCTGGTTGGCAGAGCTCTCAAAGCTCCTCCAGTCCAACCTTCCACCCAGCACTGCAAGGGCAACACCAAACCATGTCCCTAAGCACAGCTCCACAGGCTGCTGAAACACCTCCAGCAATGGTGACTGCAGCACTGCCCTGGGCAGAACATTCCATGGCTGAGAGCCCTCTCTGGGGAGAAAGATTTCCTGGCATCCAGCCTGAAACTCCTCTGCTACAGCTTGGAACCATTTCCTCTGCTCCTGTTGCTTACCACCAAGGAGCAGAGGCTGCCCCCTCCTCACTCCAACCTCCCTGCAGGGAGCTGCAGAGAGCAATGAGCTCTGCCCTCAGCCTCCTCTTCTCCAGCCTCAACACCCCCAGTTCCCTCAGCCCCTCCTCACAGCCCAGCTGCTCCATGCCCTTCTCCAGCCTCACTGCCCTGCTCTGGACAGGCTGCAGCCCCTCAATGTCCTTCCTAGAGTGAGGGGCCCAGAGCTGAATGTGGCACTCCAGGTGTGGCCTCAGCAGTGCTGAGCACAGGAGGATGATTCCCTCCTGTCCCTGCTGCCCACCCTGCTTCTGATCCAAGCCAGGCTGCCATTGGCTTTCTTGGCCACCTGGGCACTGCTGGCTCATATTTGATTGTCAACCACAACTCCCAGGTCCCTCTCCAAGCTGCAGCTTTCCAACCACACATTCTCAGGTCACCATGAGGTTGTTGTGATCCAGGTGGAAGACCTGGCACTTGGCCTTGTTCAACGTCAGAGAGTGAGCCTTGGCCCATGGGTCTGACCTGTCCAGGTCCTGCTACAAAGCCTCCCTGCCCTCTAGCAGATGGATGCAGCCACCCCACTTAGTGCCAGCTGCAAACTTACTGAGGATGTCTCAATGCCATCAGCCAGGTCATTGCTAAAGACATTAAAGAGGACAGGCCCAGCACTGAGCCCTGGGGACAGCACTAGTGACCGGGCACCAGCTGGACTTGCGTTTTCAGGAGTTCCTTTTGCTCTCTGTCTTTAGTGACAGCTGATGAGAGGAAGCTGAGGGAATTAATTTCAACAAAACCCCTAGAGTAAATATTCTCACAGAGTTATTTCAGATGTACTGTTTGGGCAGCTGCCATGGTCACAGAAAGCAAGCAGAGGCATATATTTCATCGTTGTCATCACTGTTGTTGTTATCATTATTAAACTCAAGTAACTTTCTCATAGCCTTTGCCTGGATTTAAACCACCCTGTTTCAGGTACAGATGGCATCCCCTCTAAGTCAGCAGAGCTGCAAAAAAAGACACTGTGCCTTTATTTTTGCCACAGAGAGACTCCATCACCCTCCTGCTGTGAGGTCTCCTCTCTGCAGCTCACAACTGCCCCTCTTGGAGTGTGTCTGTGATCTTGTACCACTGAGCTCAGTGCAAGCTTAAACAGTTCAGTGTAGGCTTTTTAGTCTGAGCCCTGGGGCTGCTTAGGCTGCAGAGGAGAAGGCTGAGAGGGGATCTGAGCAATGTCTATCAAGAGCTGAGGGCTGGGGGGCAGGAAGGAAGGGACAGGGACAACCTCTGCTCACTTGTGCCCTGCCATAGGACAAGGGGCAAGGGATGCAAACTGCAGCACAGCAAGTTCCACCTCAACAGGAGTAACAACTTCTTTGCTGTGAGGGTCCCAGAGCCCTGGCAAAGGCTGCTCGAAGAGGTTGTGGAGTCTCCTTCTGTGGAGCCTTTGCAGCCCTGTCTGGATGTGTTCCTGTGTGACCTGTGCTGGATTCTCTGGTGCTGCTGTGGCAGGGGGGTTGGGCTGGAAGATCTCCAGAGATGGCTTCCAACGCCTGCAATCCTGTGACAGCAGCAAGTCTGTGACCTTCTTTCAGTGACTCCTGCTGCTGGCAGTTCTTCTCTGGAATCCTCTGGCAATCTAACACAGTAGTCAAGTTTTCAGATTCTGAGACATGTTTTCTGACCCACGTAGCCTTAGAAAGGACAGCTGGGGGACAGAAAGCTTACCCCCAGCTCTGACTTTGGACCCTTTCCCATGTTTATGGGCTTTTTTTATTGCAGGAGCCTCTCGTTGGGGAGGTCATTTTTAAGTCTGAAAGAAGAGCTTGGCAAAGGAGTTGCCATTGAACAACCTGCTGATTTACAGTGGCACTTGTTGATGGCTGTGGAGGTTGCCTTCTTCAGCAGGACTACCAGCAGAGTTTTGATGCTTATCCAGTGTCTCAGATTAGCTTCAGTCTCTGCTTTGCTTGCTAGCAGTTCTACATCTCCTAAAGGTACTGCCCTATGCATCAGGACATCTGGAATGCAGGAAGGCCACAGGACCTTGTTGGTGGAGCCAGGTTGAAGGTCCCCTGGCATCTTAGCCTCCCTAGTTTCCTTTGCAAGAAGGTTGCTTTTCTGGGTGCAGCACCTTTGTGTGCTCTCTGTGCAGAAAGCTGTCAGTTGCCTGTTGTTTCTCTGAAGCGCTCAGGTTCTTGATGCATTAACTACTCCTCCAGTGAGGACTCATCTTGATTCAGAGCAGAACACACAGTAGTTTCTTTCAGGTAATAGTGCATCTGCTGTGCATAGCTGAGTACAGATGGATGTCAGCTACAAGGACCACAGAGGACTGAAAAGCTGTCAGAGCTCTGTCTGCAGTGGTCTGGTTGTGTGTTTGCGTTTCCTGTGGATAGTTTGTGATTTGTGCTTGTTCGGTGTAGTGAATATTAATATTGCACAGAGTGGTGGTTCTGCTGCAGCCATAGGTGCTGAATGAATTGATACAGCTCAGGCAGTTTGTGTTTGCTGTGTCTGGCAAATTAAATGTTATGGGGAGATTGCCTTGCATCCTGGTGAAGTAAAACACACAAACAGGAGCTGTGTGACCTTGCCATAGTTCTCAGAGATCAGAGCACAAGCGACGCTGTCTTTCTCTTCTGTGTTGCTCTGACTGTAGTTTCGTTGAAGAGTCAGTTTTGTGATGGCAGAGTGCTGTGCTCCCTCTCGGAGTGGCTTGCACTGCCAGTTTTGTTTGAGTACTCCAGCAGTGCAGCTCCACTGGGCACAAAATGTGGCAGGAAGAAAGAAGGGAGATCATGAGCTTCCTCACACTCAGGCTTTGAAGTCGGGGATCTAAGGAGCAGCAAGAGCATTTACTTTCTAGGGAAAGCTCTGAAGTTTCTTTAGGGTGATCTTGGTCCTAAACCCTTGCAGCTTATTGCCTGGGAGAGGCACCCCTGGGTGAGGTCTGTATTACACACTGCCTGCCTTCTCCCTCCCATGTGAAGAAAGAAGCTATTTGGTATGAATTAACAACGAGGAGCTGCAGCCCATGGAAAGAGGGCTGTAAAGAGGGAAGTCTTCCAAGGAGCTTCAACTTCTCCAAGAAGTGTCACATTCTCCATCCTCGAGGATTACTGAGATTTATGAAGCTGCAAAGCTCAGACACAGCTTCAGCATTTCCATCACGCTCACACTGGCTTCACACCAGCACATCTCTGGGACCTGTATTCCCAGGGAGCAGCAGCCTGCAGGCAGTGTCGCCCGTGGCAGCAGTGTCGCCTGAGACTGATGCAGCTTTTAAATGAAAATGAGCATCCTAGGCTAAATTGAATTCTTTCATTGCATCTGAAACTCTTCAGTTGCAATTTTCAGCTCTTTAGCTTTCCTCAGCTTTTCTTTTCCCTGGTCTAGAGATATTCTAGAAATATGGAGGTTTGGAGGCTCTGTGCTGCCGGGAGATAAGCTAAATCCTCAGCAGTGCTTCCATGAGCACAGGGCCCAGCTAGTTCTGGAGAGCCTTGCCCTCACAGCCATTCGCTGAGCCATTCAGGTAGCTGTAGTGAGTGCTGGCCTGTGCGGACAGAGATAATACCCAGACGGAAAGCATTCTGTTTAGCCACTGGCACTTTTGTCCTCTGAACACTTGGCTAATTCCTGCTGGAAACTGTCTCTGCTGTTTGTGACTTGTTGATACTGCCTCGGCCCTGTTAGTCCATGTGCTGTATATCAGGGAAGCGCCTGCCACCCCTGCCATTAAACATCAGGCTGCTTCTCTCAGAGATCCCTGGTTCAGCTGTCCAGGGACACCCTTCTGCTCGGCTAAAGCAGGCTCTGCCACGCCAAAAGGCGATTCTCAGCTCCCTGCGCCGTGCCTGGTGTGCTGCTGCAGCAGCCCTGGTGCAGCGTTAGGGCTGGTGGAGTTGGGTGGCTGAACAGCTGTACATGTCCGTCTGTCCTCCAGAGAGAAAGCAGGCAAGAAGCTACCTCTGTGATTAATTTGTTCAGGTTTCTGAGTTTTAAAGGTAGCCATTTTCCAATCAGAGGATTACAAAGGAGATGGTCCTTGGTGATTTCCAGGTGTATTTCATGTCAGCAGGGCATCTGACAGCTTCCCTCCCCGAGTTCCTGGTGGACAGCAGGGACTGTTCACCCAGTGGGATTGCTACCAGAGTTAAGTGACTTTCAGTAGCTTTTTGAGTAGCAAAGATGTATTTCTTAGGCACCCACAGGACTTCAGTGGTGGAAGATCAGCTCTGGGGTCTAATATGACCTCTTCTACGTACTGAAATATAGCAGACTTGGATGAGGGGGGACTGTCGGCACCACTGCCTTCAGTACAGCTGGAAGGAGGGGTTTTGGACAGCCGTTAGAAATCGGAGGGGCACCTCAGTGCAGCTGAGCTAGCATGAGAGGCATTGTCGTTGCAGGGAGGGAGAGCTAGCAGTTGTTTGTAGCACCCTTTCCTCTCGACAAAGTAGGTGACAGGAGGGAGTGGTAATTTGTCCGCTACTTGCTTTGTGCCCAGGACTTGAGCAGCAGTCAGTGCCTTCCTGCTCCCCCCTGCTTATTCTGGCAGAAAAGGCAGTTAAATGCTCCTGCCCAAGCTCTCAGGCAAAGTTGTTTCTCCAGGTGTGGCCTGGCCACGTGTGGCTGGTGGTAGTGAAACGACTTAATCCTAAAGTCAATGGATGGTCTGTGTAAAGAGCTAGCAAGGATGGATGAGGGAAGTGCAAGCACTGCGTCTCAGCTTCTGGCAGTGTCACCACTGGCTCTTGCCTCTTAGCCTCTGCCTCCAGGGCAGAAATTCTGCTTGAGGTCGAGTTTGCCTTTTGGAGAGATTCTGCCTTGATTGTATCAGATGGGAGGGAAAATCCACAGTGTGGGAAGGCCTCAGTGGGCAGTTGATGCTGACTCTCCAGCAGGGTTTGGATGCTTCTACTGTCTCCCATGCTCTTTTTATTTGTGCTAGATGAAGGAGCTGCAAGTTACAGGGTTGAGCCAGATGGTATCATACCAGCATTTGCTGTAAAGAAGGCTGCTGTCTCGTTTTGAGCTGGGTTTGTTCCGGTTTTTGCTCTCCTGCAACACTCCTCTGCTTCTGCAGCACCCCCCTACTTCTGCAGCACCCCTCTGCTTCTGCAGCACCCCCCTACTTCTGCAGCACCCCTCTGCTTCTGCAGCACCCCTCTACTTCTGCAGCACCCCTCTGCTTCTGCAGCACCCCCCTACTTCTGCAGCACCCCTCTGCTTCTGCAGCACCCCTCTACTTCTGCAGCACCCCTCTACTTCTGCAGCACCCCTCTGCTTCTGCAGCACTCCTCTACTTCTGCAGCACCCCTCTACTTCTGCAACAGCTTCTTTGTTCCAGATCTTCATCAGCGACCTGGATGAGGGCATTGAGTGCACCTTCAGCAAGGTCGCTGATGATACAGAACTGGGGGTGGGGGTGGCTGACAGCTCCTCAGGCTGTGCTGCTATCCAACAAGATCTGGACAGGCTGAGATATGTGAGAAGGCAAACCTCATAAAGTTCAGTAAGAAGAAGTGCTGGGTCCTGCATCTCGGCAGGAATAACAGGACAGGTTGGGGCTGCCCTGCTGGAAAGCAGCTCCATGGAGAAAGACTTTGGAGTGCTGGTGGGCAACAAATTCTGTATGGGCCAGCAATGTGCCCTTGTGGCCAAGAGAACCAATGGCATCCTCGGGGCATCAAGAAACATGTGTGGAGCAGGGCTAGGGAGGTTCTTCTTCCTGTCTACTCTGCCCTGCTGAGACCACACCTGGACTATGGTGTCCAGTTTTGGGCTTCCCAGTTCAGGGGAGACAGGGACCTGCTGGAGAGAGTCCAGCAGAGAGTGACGAGGATGATTGGGGAACTTGAGCATCTCCCCTCTGGAGACAGACTGAGAGCCCCAGGCTGAGAGGGGATCTGATCAGTGTCTACCAGTATCTGAGGGGTGGGTGTCAAGTGGAGGGGGCCAAGCTCTTTTGGGTGGTGCACAGCAATAAGGCAAGGAGCAATGGATACAAACCGGAACAGAGAAGGTTTCAGCTCAACAGGAGGAGAAACTTCTTTACGATGAGGGTGACAGAGCTCTGGAGCAGGCTGCCCAGAGAGGTTGTGGAGTCTCTTTCTCTGGAGGCTTTCAAACTCACCTGGATGGATTCCTGTGTGGACTACCTTGGATGATGCTGCTTTTGGCAGGGGGGTTGGACTGGGATGATCTCTGAAGGTTCCTTCCAACCTCTAAAGTTCTGTGATTCTCAAAGACATTGTGATGACATCTTTCCTTAGATTCAATGCTTATTAACTGCAGTCTGTCAGCTTCTAGACCTTTCCCTTTGTCTCTATCCCATTGCTTTAATTCCTTCTCCTTAAAAAGTGACCAAAAACTTCCTTAAAATCCCAGTAGGTTGCTTTGGTGGTTGGCTCTGTTTGCTTGTTTGTTTGGTGGTTTGTTTGTTTTCCCTCCAACTCTTAACTTCTTTCTGGAAGTGTTTCAATGAAATCTTCTGTACCAGGACAGAGGAACTTTTAATTTAACTCTGCAATAGCATTCCAGAAGATCACCCTGCCACTAACTCTGTCAGCTCTCCTGCTTCTTGAAAACCTGCTTGCTTAGGTCATTAACTACTCCATCCTGCTTATTTTCCCGGTGGAGTTTAGGCAGCAGTGTCCTGGATGATGCAGTGGCTGCCATCAACCCTTTGGGGTAATTCTAGGAGTCCTACAAGGCTCTCTTTCAAGATCTCAAAGTTTTGTTTCCTGCTTCTCTAATTTTTAGTGAGATGCTGATGGCAGCAGGCCCCTGCCTTTCTCCCCTTTTTATATTAAGCAGTTCTGGGAAGCTTTGTTGATGTCTGGTCAACCGTCACAAATGTTTTAGCCACTGTAACTTCTTTCCTCTGTGAAACTCCTCTGGGTCTATTTCTAGCCTTTGCTGGGAATGTAGAAAGCACAAAGTCATTGTTGTCATAGAATCATTGAAGGGTGTGGGTTGGGAGGGACCTTAGAGATCAGCCAGTTCCAGCCCCCTGCCATGGGCCACCTATTGGACCAGGTTGTTCAAGGCCCTATCCAACCTGACTTTGAACACTTCCAAGGCTGGAGCCCCCACAGTTTCTCTGGGCAACCTGTTGCAGTGCCTCACTACCCTCACAGTGAGGAGCTTCTTCCTGATGTCTAATCCAAATCTAGCTTCTCACAGCTTGAAGCCCCTGCCCTTCATCTTGCCACTATTTGCCTTTTGTAAAGGGTTAACCAAAAGGGTGGATCTGAACCTGACCCCAGGTCTTCCTGACTCCTCCCTGGGGGTGGTCTGAACCTGACCCCAGGTGTAGTGGTTAGTCCACTCCTACTCCCTGTCTAGACCCCCTATAAAAATGGAGGAACTTGCTGGTTCTTTCTCTCTTTGCTCTCCCTGCCTGCTAGCACCACCCTTGTTCCTGCTGCTGCTCTTGTCCACATGGTGGACAAACCCCTTCCTGATTCTACCTCCAACCATTGTCATCAATCTGGTTGTATCTGTCTTTTGTGTCTTGTTTTTCCTTCCCCATACCTCTTTGTAATTCCCTACCTTAAATACTTTTTATTTGTTCTTTAAGTTTTCCTTTTAGCTTCCAAATCCAAGTGAGCCTATTTATTTGGGTCGGTTTTACCTTTTCCACTCTACATCTAATCCCTTCTTTCCAAAGGAAGGGGAGAGGGGAAGGCATCCTATGATTGTATTGGTTCTGTTAACTAGATTTTGAGTCTCTGGGAAATCTAAACTAGAACCAAGGCACCTTTGTAAACAGTCCCTCTGCAGCCATCCTCTGGGCCCCTCCCAAATACTGCAAGGCTGCTCTGAAGTCTCTCAGGAGCCTTCTCTTCTCCAGGTGGAACAACCCTAACTCTCTCAGCCTTTCTTCATAAGAGAGTGCTGCAGCCCTCAGATCATCTTTGTGGTCCTCCTCTGCACACACTCCAACAGTTCCATGACATTGTGTTGGGGTCTCCAGAGCTGGACACACTACTCCAGGTGGGGTCTCAGCAAGAGTGGAATGGAGGTGAAAGAATCACCTCCTTTTTCCCCATGAAAAGCAGGGGCTGGACCCAGACTGCTGCTAGTTTGCACAATAGGAAGAAGTTCTCCCCCATGAGGGTGGTGAGACACTGGCACAGGTTGCCCAGGGAGGTGGTGGAAGCCTCATCTCTGGATTTTTTTTTAAGGCCAGGCTGGATGTGACTATGGGCAACCTGATCCAGTGTGAGGTGTCCCTGCCCGTGGCAGGGGGTTGGAGCTGGCCGACCTTGAGGTCCCTTCCAGCCCTGACAACTCTGTGTAACTTCATCGCTCTGGGTAAATGGAGCAGTAAGAACAAAAGTCCAAAAGTACACTGTCAGGTACAGGAGGTGATTTTTTTTTCCCTTCAGTTTTAATAATTTACTTGAAAAAGAAAAGCTGCTCAAAAAAACCCCAAACTATATTTGGAAGTAAGTATTTAAATACCCTTTAAAATGTGCTACGTTTGCCAGAGGAAAGGAAGCAAGTTGATAGGGAGGGCTCTAAACAGAATAGGTGATATTGGCTCTTCACAGAGAGCTCTTTGCAAGTGGCTGTAGCTTCTTGCTTTGCAGGCAGGCCAGCTGAAATCAATACTATTTCCTCGAGGAGCAAGCCCTTCTCAGCCTGAAGAGATGATCAGGACCAACTTGTCAAATTGCTTCCTGGTTTATCAGGCCAGCTGCCTTAAAGCAGGACATTTTTAATGCATTAAGCTGTTTTCTGTCCCATTCAAGCATACAGATTTAATGTGGGATGGCATTTTGTTTTGCACAGGTTTAATATGTACTTAATAACAAATCACCACCTCTCAGGACTTCTAGAGAGACCTGCTGCGAGTTAACACTCGGTGGAATTGATGCGAGAGGCTGTAGCTGTGTATTGCTTCAGACCTTGATGCATGGCATGTAAATTTATTGAGCTTTAATATAAACTGGTTTAAAATCAGGCAGCATCTGCTTAATCCATGAATAGCTGCTGGCTGTGTTAGCAGTCAAGAGAGCTCACAGCTGATCCATTCTCTCTTGAAAAGAAAAAAAAAGTCAATAGATATAAAGAGAGCAAGCAATAAATATTTCTACATTGCACTGATGAGCCATTCTTGGGAAACAGCAAGCTAAACAACTCTGCATAATTCACTAGATGGAAAAGTGGACTAAGAGTCAGGAAATAATTATGAGAGCTGGAGAAAATCTTCCCTTGGCGCCTGGCTTTGAGGCAGCAATTGTGGGTGTGAAATAGCCTTTGCTGGGGAAACGTCGTCGTCCTCTTCCGAGAGTAACAAAAGCACCTGAAAGCACAAGGGCCCTGATCTGGCAGTGCACCTGGCAGGGCTGCAAGGAGCTGGCATCTAAACACCTGTCTGCCTGTGATGGTTGGGCTCAGGGCCCACCCGGGGCCATCCGCAGTGTCCCGCGCACGGCAGTGCGGCTCCTGTGAGGCTGCAGGGGGCAGGAGAGCTCTGGAGCATCCTGTGCCCAGTGCTGTGCTTTCTGGGCTTACAAGGGAGAGGGCTAAACGCCAGCACAGCCTGGTGTGCCCTGCCTTAGCCAGCGCAGGGTCCGTCTGTCCCGCGAAATGCTGCGGCAGGGGAGGGGAAAAGTGCTCCGAGCTATAATGAGACTCTCCACAAGATTCGGGGAGGGGGGAAAGTGGGAGGAGGCAAAGATGAAGTTTAGATTTCGAATGTTAAAGAGTGATTATTTTATCCCAATCAGCTGGATGGGTATTTATTTGAGTGTGTTACTGCCACCAGAACCTCAGCCCTGCTTTAAATCAAATCAGCATTTCATCAAGAAGCCTATTCTTTGCCACAAGAGACCAAGAGTGCACAATTACAGGTTCCTCTTCCCCCTTGCATAATAAAATGGGGAGATTATCATCAAGTTTCTATTCAGATTTTTAGGAAGGGTTTTTTATTTTATTTTTAAAAGCCATCTTTGCCTGTAAGAGCTCCCTGTTCAGGCCAGCCTGCTGTAATGATTACTGCTGTAAAGGCTTCAGTGGAGATGTGCTCTATTTCCTTCTCAATGAGGGCTGATGGCATTTTGAGAGGCTCAGAATATCCTTTGATTACTGTATAAAGCAGTCTGGGGAAGATGGCATAGGAGGGGGCTGCTGCTCATCAACTTTCTTTTGTGCTTTTTTCCCCTCTTTCTCGCTCTTATATCTTTTTTTTCCCTTGTCTGCCATGTCACAATCACAAATGATGACCATGTTGTGGGTTTGGTCCCATTTCCCCCTCCCTTCCCTGTTTTGGGATTTGAAGCTTGAGGTTTGTACAGAAAAGGAGCTGCTGCTGCTGCTTCTGTATTTTGGGCAGATGCTACAGCATATGAATAGGAGCAGTGCCTTGACCCTTCTCTCCCAGAAGGAATTGTTGGAGGAGCTAGGAAATAGTGTGTTGTCTTTGCCAAGCTGTGGGGAGTTGCCTCCTGTTAGAAGGTGCCACTGACTGCAGAATATCTTGGAGAATGCATTACAAAAGCAGCTACAGAAAGGCAGTGGTGAGTGACAGGAGGACAGGGGAGTAAAAGAGACTGAGAGGAAAAGGCAGACACATGCAAGCTGCCTCTCTTCCTGCTCTGTTTGGCACTCCTGCTGCCTTAGTACAAAATAATAGGGACATGGAGTTCTTGGGTCTTCCTTCTTGTGTTGTGCTTAGATCAAGTTGCACATTGTGCCAGCTGAAGTCGTTTGCCAGCTATCCCAAAGGTTGGAATGATCAATTCTGAGGTCTGGAGGACAAGGGTGGAGGGGTTCAGGGAGAGATTTTGGTGCCAAACAGCACGAGAAAGCTTTGATTCTGCCAGCCAATGGGCAAGCATTTCACCTGCATGTCCCTGTCAGGGTGTCTGGTGCTGAGTCTTGTGTCCACATCATGCATCTCTTAACAGGCTGTTCTCGGCCCTGTGGTCTGCAAGTGCTGTGCTGGGTGCAGTGCCAGCCTGGGAAGCCTGCTGCAGGGCTGGTATTCTCCAGCAGCAGCACAGGTCAGACTCTGTGTGTGCAAGCATGCCATTTCCTGTGCCACTATGCCAAGACTCTCAGGCATGTTTTGTCTGTGATATATGCCAGGTGCTGTTCACAGTCCAGGCTACATTACTCCTGGGAGGCTGTTTTCAAATGGGGGCTTGCCACTGCACAGCTACTGCTCTAAAAGAGTTTGTAAGTCTTAAAACAGCTGTTGGGAGAGACAATGGTGCAAGAAACGACTCATCTGAAGCTATGAAGTAAATCAGCACCGACTTGAACTCAGCTCACCAGTGAAAGGTCTATGCTGGGTTTGAACAAGTTCAGGGATGTCTTAAATTCACCAAGGTGCCAGGATGTGATGTGGCACATCCAGAGGATACAGGCAGCCTCTGTCAACTGAGCTGCAAGAGCTCAGGCTGCCTGCAAATCTTACCTGTCTTCAAACAGCAATCAGAAGAGACTTCTGTGCAGGCAAGGCTTATTCCTTCATTCTTCTGTTACTATTTCCCCCCCCTCACTGATCTAAACTGGGTGGTTTGTGTCCAAATTGTGGAAGGAGCAGTCACAGGATCACACAGGATTATGGGGGCTGGAAGAGACCTCTGGAGATCTTCCAGCCCAACCTCCCTGCCACAGCAGCACCAGAGAATCCAGCACAGGTCACACAGGAACACATCCAGACAGGGCTGGAAAGGCTCCAGAGGAGACTCCACAACCTCTCTGGGCAGCCTGTGCCAGGGCTCTGCAAAGAAGTTGTTGCTCCCGTTGAGGTGGAACTTGTTGTGCTGCAGTTTGCATCCCTTGGCCCTTGTCCTATGGCAGGGCACAAGTGAGCAGAGGCTGTCCCTGTCCCTTCCTTCCTGTCCCCCAGCCCTCAGCTCTTGATAGACATTGCTCAGATCCCCTCTCGGCCTTCTCCTCTGCAGCCTAAGCAGCCCCAGGGCTCTCAGCTTCTCCTCATCAGGCAGTGCTGCAGTCCCTTCAGCATCCTTGTGGCCTTGCCTTGGACTCTCTCCAGTAGATCCCTGTCCCTTTTGAACTGGGGAGCCCAGACCTGGATGCAGTATTCCAGGTGGGGCCTCAGAAGCTGGAGCAGTTTTGGAGATGCTTCAGAGTCCAAGTTAAAATGTCTGCAGACATTCTGAGAAGGAGTAATGCTGAGAGAGGGACTGTGACTTGATCATCTCCCACTAAGGTCTATCAATTCCCTGTGGAGCTTTATGGCCCTCACACTAAGGGCACTGTAAATTGCTGTGTAGCTGCTGCCAGCCACCTCTGTNTTGCTGGAGGTGTTTCAGCAGCCTGTGGAGCTGTGCTCAGGGACATGGTTTGGTGTTGCCCTTGCAGTGCTGGGTGGAAGGTTGGACTGGAGGAGTTTGGAGGTCTCTGCCAACCAAATAGACTTTAACTGGGGTCAGGAGCCCAAAGTGGACAAGAGAGAGACCATGAGGAATACCAGACTGGTGGTGCTGTGAGCTGTAGAGACAGTTAGGGTTTAACTATAACAGCCATGGCGGGGAGGGCATCTAATCCTTTCTTTTTATATATAGCAAGGACTAGGACCAGAAATCTCCAGAGGTCTGCAAAGCCTTCTGGCTTTTACTACACAAACAGCATTTCATTTCTATTTAACATTACACAGTGATCTCCTGGTACACTTTCTCCCTTCCCTTTGATTTTCATCTCAGACTTGTTTGCTGTGAGCTGTCTGGAGCAGGGCAGAGCAAGCTGTTAGCTCTGTGGTCAGAAGGATGCAGGGCTGCTCCTGAGTAGAGGTGGCTGCTCTCCTCTTGTGGTCTTTCATGTTTGAATTTCAGTTCAAATTCTGTTGCAAATACCAAGCTGTTCCCTTGAAAGGTAGCTGGAGTTTGCTCAGGGCTGGTGGGACAGAGCTGTGTTGTGTGCTCTGCCTGCGGCCCCAGCAGCGCATCCCAAATGTATGATTCAGACCCACACACACGAATCAGCTGTCCTGCTCCCTGGGTAGCTGCTGCAGTATTGGTGCTTGCAGCAAGCTCTGCTCGGTCTGCTATGTCAGGAGCCTGCAGTTTGGTGACTGGGTACTGATGTGGATTAAAATCAAGTAGAGTGTCCAGGCGAAGCAGCAGAGTGAGTTATTTCTGGGAGCACACAGCTCAGGAGTGAGCTGCTACAAGCCAGTGTTGCAGAGCTTGATCAAAACAGATGAGCACTGAGATGCCTGAAGCAGGGCCCATGAGATGCCCCTGAATGTGACACGTGAGGAGCATCCCAGTGGGGGTGGGAGAGGTTCACTCCTGCTTTCTGGTTTGGTGCTATTGCTTTGGTATGGTTTGGTGGGATTCTGTGTGTGAGGGCAGGACAGTGTGTGGATGAGAGCAGCATCAGAGTGGGCTAAAACCTGTGTGTACATTGGTGTTGGCTGAGCCTTGCCTTTAGTAAAGAAACATCTTTCAGCCTTGCCGGCTTAGCAGGCTGCTGGAGAACAAAAAGCAGTAATAATGATGCAGCCCTCTCACATGTGTGTGCACATCTCTGGGGGGAGTTCTGTAGCAGGCAGGGCACTGCTGGGAGGCTGTGCTTGCAAGGAAACCTGGAGCATGCTGCACACCAAAGCTTGCTTTATTGTCCATCTGCTGACAGCGCTCTGCCACTCAGAGACCCTCACAGCACAGCCTGGGCTGCATCAAAGCAGTCTGGCCAGAGATGGAGAGGGGATCCTGCCCCTCTGCTCTGCTTTGCTGACACCTCATCTGCAGTACTGCATCCAGCTCTGCAGCCCTCAGCACAGGAAGGTCATGGACCTGATGGAGAGGGTCCAGAGGAGGCCATGAAAATGTGCAGAAGTTGGAGCAGCTCTGCTCCAAGGACAGGCTGAGGGAGCTGGGGGTGTTCAGCCTGGAGAAGAAGAGGCTCCAGGGGCACCTAATAGCAACCTGCCAGTACCTGAAGGGGCTACGAGAAAGCTGCAAAGGCCTGCAGGGACAGGATGAGGGCAATGGCTTCAAACTAGAGCAGAGCAGATTGAGATTGGATGTGAGGAACAAGTTCTGCACCAGGAGGGTAGTGGAACACTGGCTCAGGTTGCTCAGAGAGATGGTTGTGGCCCCATCCCTGGAGATATTGAAGGTGAGGCTGGACAGGGCTCAGGGCAACCTAGTTGAGGCTGTTCCTGCTGAGCACAGAGAGGGTTGGACTGGATGAGCCTTGGAGGTCCCTTCCAACCCAGAGCATTCTGTGATTCTGTGGTTCTATGAAAGCAGCCTCACATCACTGAGTACCTGCAGCATTCCCTCCCTCTGAAATCTGTGCATGGAGCATCTGTAGCCACCACAGGGCTGGTGCAAGATGAGAAGGCAGGAGGGGAGAGCTCTGCATCCCATACTCCAGGTTCCACACTAGACTCAAATGTGAAGAGACCAGGCAAAGGAACATTCACACAGCTACACAAACAGGAGTGGCAGGACCCAACAAGGTTTTGACTTCATCGCAGTTCAGTGTGCAGCCAGAAAATACCATGTCCTTGCCATAAAGGAGGAGATACCTACCTTTGGGAGATCTGAGAAGCAAGGAGATGGAAACTGAAATTAATGACTAGAAAGCACTAACAGAAGGCAGTTGTCACAAAAGTGTTATTTACTTCTCTTTCAGCAAGGCTCATTTTACACAGACCTTAGGGGTTACCACAGCTAGTAAGTCAGTGGTGTTCAGCACTAAAGGGCCTTTCAGGAGGTTTTAGGGGACCTTTGCTTGTTTTTCACCTGTTCTCCCTGATGTCTCAGGAGCGACCTGGGGGTTCTGGTTGGCAGTCAATTGAACATGAGCCAGCAGTGCCCAGGGGTCAAGAAAGCCAAAGGCATCCTGGCTTGGATCAGAAGCAGGGTGGGCAGCAGGGACAGGAGGGGATCATCTCCCTGTGCTCAGCACTGCTGAGGCCACACCTGGAGTGCTATGTTCGGCTCTGGGCCACTCTCTCCAGGAAGGACACTGAGGGGCTGCAGCCTGTCCAGAGCAGGGCAGCGAGGCTGGAGAAGGGCCTGGAGCAGCTGGGCTGTGAGGAGGGGCTGAGGGAACTGGGGGTGTTGAGGCTGGAGAAGAGGAGGCTGAGGGCAGAGCTCATTGCTCTCTGCAGCTCCCTGCAGGGAGGTTGGAGTGAGGAGGGGGCAGCCTCTGCTGCTTGGTGGCAAGGGACAGGAGCAGAGGAAATGGTTCCAAGCTGCCCCAGGGGAGATTCAGGCTGGATGCTAGGAAATCTTTGTTCCCAGAGAGGGTTCTCAGCCATGGAATGTTCTGCCCAGGGCAGTGCTGCAGTCACCATTGCTGGAGGTGTTTCAGCAGCCTGTGGAGCTGTGCTTAGGGACATGGTTTGGTGTTGCCCCTGCAGTGCTGGGTGTGAGGTTGGACTGGAGGAGCTTGAAGGGCTCTGTCAACTGGATGCTTTCTGTGATTCTGTGACATGTTTGTGCCTAAAATCCAGCCATGTGATATAAATATTCCAATGCCAGGCTTTTCTGGTTAGGGCTGCTCATGGGCAGCTAAACAGGCCTGTCTCCTGGAGGATGCTTGGAGTTTGCATCTTTGTGGGTGTTACAGTATCAAACAGGGCTGAATACTGATCTGGTTTAAAGTTATCAAGTTTAAACTTTTTAAGGTGGCTTATGTAGGTCTGTGAGCCTCTCAAGTCCACCTTAACAAGCAACTGATCATGAACCTTCAGGTTGAGGACCAGCAATCCAAACTCCTAGATCTCAGAGAAGGAACATCAGCTCTTTCTTTCCAGGTAGTACTTAAGATGCTAATCCAATAACCAATACCAAAATCAACAGAGTAATTTAGATTGCTCATCCTTATCAAGTCTTACTCAGTGAGGTCCAAATGGATTTTCCTCTCATGGTGTGATTCATGTCCTGACCAATAAGAGTTGGCAGGGAGTAGGTGTCTTGGAAGCCTGTAAAATGATGATCCAAGGGCTCAAGCACCTCTGCTGTGAGGACAGGCTGAGAGAGCTGGAGGTGTTTAGCCTAGGAAGAGAAGACTCTCAGGGCAGCTTAGAGCTGCCCTCCAATACCTGAAAGGATCCTACAGGAAGCCTGCAGAGGGACTTTTCTTCAGGGTGTCTAGAGACAGGAGAAGAGGGAATGGTTTGGGGCTGAGAGAGAGCAGGGTTAGACTGGAGCTGAGAAAGAAGTTCCTCATGCTGAGGATGGTGAGACACTGGAATGGGTTGCCTGAAGAGGTTGTGGATGCCTTCTCCCCAAGGGTGTTGAAGCCCAGGTTGGATGAAGCCTTGGGCAGCTGAGTCTAGTTGAGAGGTGTCCCTGCCCAAGGTGGGGAGCTTGGAGTCGATGAGCTCTGTGGTGCCTTCCAACCTGAGCCCTTCTGTGATCTGTATGACAGTTAGCAGGCAATTTAAAGACACTTAAAGAATGATTTCACATTTTCAGCCCCAGTAACTGCACCGCAGATGTTTTCTTTGCCTTTCTTGCTTTTGATTTGAAACAGTAACCAGAGGATAGTGACTCCTGGGGGAAAACAGCAGAGAGTTGGTGAAGACTGCAGCCGGCAGTGGTTTGGAGAAGAGCCAGGCTGCAGGGCTCTGTGTCAAGGGTGTTGCAAGACAGCTATGCTGAGTAGAAACCGACGGGGAAGGCATGAAGAAAATACCATTACTGTGATGTTGGTAGGCAGGTCCCTGGCTGGAAAGGGCCTTGGCAGCAAAAACGCATTAATGCTGGTCCATCCTCACCTGACACCTTGCAACAGGGCTGCTCTGGGAAGGCCTGCCATGCTGTCATTATGTACTTACATGTGGGAAACCTAAAGAGAGGCTGGTGGCTTTAGCCTTTTGTGCTGAGGCTGGAGCAGTGTGCCCATGGGCAGATAATGCGACCGTCCCACAACCACGGCGTTTCAGGTTGCTAATCACCCAAACACTTAGTGAGGAGGAGCAGAGCCCTGTGTACCACAGGCAAGCCTGTGAAGAGAGCAGGTGCTTTCTGAAGTTGCCTCTAAGAGGTCACTGTGGGCTGTAAACCAAAAGTAGTTCAAGCTAACCCTCCCCTTATGCATCCAGGACCAATGAAGCACAAGTTGAAATTCACCTGAGTGCCTCTGTGGAAACAAAAAGAACTGCAAGGAGTGCTGCACGCTGGAGTGCCACATGAGACAGGAGTGGTCACTGGCACTGCCTTAGTGTCTGTGGAGAGGGACAGCAGCGAGCTCCAGCCCCTGCACACAATGCTGAGACTGTCCTGCTGCTGTGCTTTTGACTCACCTCTGGGCTGCGGCACTGTAGCCACCTTGGGAACTGAAAGAAGCAAATCTCCTCTTCAGTCTCACAGCACAGAGCTGGGAGGGAAGGGAGCTTTATAAGGAGGTAGGACTCACAACTGAGGCTTGAGTTCCTCGTTATAAGATTGCTGTCTCTCTCTAGTCACCACTTTGCATTTCTTCTCTGTAATCATCATGGATTCACAGATTGCATCAGGTTGGAAGAGACCTCAAAGCTCATCTTCTCCAACCCTGCCACAGTGAGTGGGGACACCTCCAGCTAGAGCAGGCTGCCCAAGGCCAGTTGGCTTAAATCTTCATCACCTTCCTTGGATCACAGCTCACTGCTTACTTACCTATCTTCAGTCTTTCCTTCCCCATCTTACTGGAGCAGATAGAAAGCTTCCCTGAATTCAGACAAACAGGAGACTAGAGGATAAGGACAAGGCAGATGAAGTCTCCTGCAGTGCAGCATCCTATGACCATTGATAGGATCTCAAATTAGCACCTGGCAGGCTGGGGAGATGTTTTTAGCCATGGTCTTACACTTGTGCGTTGTAACTCTCCCTGCCCATTACGTCCTTACAAGAGAACAGTACCTCTGTAGGGGTGCAGAGGGAATTTGGCCACCACAAAGCGTCTCTGGTTTCCACAGTGTTCCCTCTTCAAAGTGACCTTCCCAATTGTCCCAAACAAGCCTTTAGCAGAAGACTGCCAAGGGTTTCGAAGCAGATTTTGAGAAGACCAAGTGCATCTGGGTCAGGGCAGTCCCAGGCACTGATACAAGCTGGGCAGTGCCTGACTTGAGAGCAGCTTTGGGGGTGCTGGTGGATGAGAAGCTCAGCATGAGCCAGCAGTGTGCACTTGCAGCCCAGAGAGCAACCAGAGCCTGGGCTGCAGCAAGAGCAGTGTGAGCAGCAGGGTGAGGGAGGGGATTCTGCCCCTCTGCACCACTCTGCTGAGAGCCCATCTGGAGCAGTGTGCCCAGCTCTGGAGCCCCTGGGACAGGAAAGGTCTGGAGGTGCTGGAAGGTGTCCAGAGAAGGGCCATGAGGATGATCAGAGGGCTGGAGCTGCTCTGCTGTGGGGACAGGCTGAGAGAGCTGGGGTTGTTTAATCTGGAGAGGAGAAGGCTCTGAGGAGACCTTCTTGTGGCCTTGCAGTATCTGAAGAGAGCTACAAAAAAAGCTTGGGAGGGACTTTTTAGGGTGTCAGGTAGGGATAGGATGGGGGAAGGGATCCAAGCTAGAGGAGGGGAGATTGAGGATTGGATGTTAGGAAGAAGTTCTTTACATGGGGGTGGTGAGACACTGGCACAGGCTGTCCAGGGAGGTGATGGAAACCTCATCCTTGGAGGTTTTTAAGGCCAGGCTTTATGTGGCTGAGGGCAACCTGATCTAGTGTGAGGTGTCCCTGTCCATGGCAGGGGGTTGTAAATAGATGACCCTTGAAGTCCCTTCCAGCCCTGACAATTCTGTGACTCTGTGATCAGTGAGATGTCTTCACCAGCAGTGAGTTCTCAGGGCAGTTTGCCTTCTTTCACAAGGCAGAGTGGGTTTTGTTCTGGTTTATGTGAACCTTTTTCAAACTCTTTCTTCTCTTGTCCAACTAAGAGATCAGAGAACTCCAATAACATATGGGAGGCAAAACAGTTCTGAGTAACTGGTTTTGTACTTTCAAATCTTGGACAGTGGAGGAACACATGATAAATAACAGCTTCTTTGACTTGTTTTTATTCCCCTCTAAAAGTCAACATTCACCTCAGTGGAAAAGAGGCTGGGTTTGAGTAGAAGTAACAGGTACAAATGCAGCTGCTGTTCCGGTGATCTTACAGCAGTTCAGGGTTCATAGGGCAGTGTAAGAGGGTTCCAGAAACCTGGATCAAAATGAAGATCTGTGCAGGGATACTCCAGACTTCCTGGTGAAGCCCCTTAGCCTGTGCTGCAGAGTTGGCATTAGAAGGTGCTGTCATGGGTTTAGCCAGCTGAGTGAGTGTTCAGTACCATGCTGACATCACAGAATCACAGCATGATCTGGGTGGAAGGGACCCACAATGCTCATCCAGTCCAGTCCCTTCTGCACTCAGCAGGGACAGCCTCAACTAGATCAGGTTGCCCAGAGTCCTGTCCAGCCTCACCTTCAATATCTCCAGGGAAAGGGACCCAACCACCTCCCTGGGGAACCTGTTGCAGTGTTCCAGCACCCTTCTGGTGCAGAACTTGTTCCTCACATCCAGTCTCAATCAGCTCTGCTCTAGTTTGAAGCCATTGCCCTTGTCCTGTCCCTGCAGGCCTTTGCAAACAGTCTCTCTGCAGCCTTCTTGTAGCCCCTTCAGGCACCGGCAGGTTGCTCTTAGGTGTCCCTGGAGCCTTCTCTTGTCCAGCTCCTTCAGCAACCATGCCAGCTTTAGGTGCTGGCTGGAGCAAAGTGTCACGGGGCTTGTAGTTCAGATTGCAACATGAGGGATTTCTGTCGTGGAGGGCCTGTAGGCCCGAAAATAGGCTTATTTTTTGCCTTACCTTTCCCAAACATGGTTTCCTGCCCAAACCAGAGGTAAACACATTAAATGGGTAAACAAGCACAAAAGGGGCACAATAGGCCTGGTGCCACAGAGTCTGGCCTGCCTAAGGTCCAGGTTGTAAACAGGTTATATAAGCTGGTTGTAAACATGTTGCATAAGCCCACGCACTTAGCGTGTGGCCCAGCCTATGCTCTCCCCATATTTGGGGGTAGCAGGGAAGTGATTTCGCCTACTGCAGTATTGTTTGGCTTACTGCCAAACCCTGATTGGTCATTCTAATGTCCAAAGGGCCATTAATCTCAGCCCACAGTTGATAAATAGAGCTACACAGGTAGCTTTTGCTAGCTCTGACTCCATTGCTGCAGCTCTGACTCCGTTGCTTCTGCTCTCTTGCTTCACCAGCATGCACTCGCTCATGCTTAGGCCCCATGCTTGGGCCCGCCCTGCTCACGATCGCTCACATTCAGGCACACCTCGCTCATTATGAGGCTTTAGACTCACCAGCCTCTTGCTTATGCCTATTTACGGTTATTCCAGAGCTCAGACTCGGAGCAGCCATGCAGCCGCGTATGCCTGCTGCCTTTATTGCCTGGTAAGCGCCATTGCCGCCGAGTTACCAGGAAGCAGATCCCATGCGATCAGCCTGCCAGCCAGTGTAAGACCGTGCCCAGACTGCACGGCATCCTTCTCCTGCACCTGAGGTCCTGCCTACGAATTCCCTGGACAAAGCATCCAGAAGGAGCCAGGAGACAAAGGCCAAAGGCAGAGATTGCATCCCTTGCCAGGAGAACAAGGTCAGAGACCGCATCACTTCCCCAGGTAGCTGGGAAGACTGCATCCTTTCTGCAGAAGCCAGGAAGATTCTCCTTTCCCCTGAAGCTGAGAGGATTCCAGCCTCAAAGTCCACAGGCAAAGCTCCCTTGAGGATTGGACGCTAGGTGTAGGCTGTGATGTAGCCCCAGAGGGTGATTGATGATTACTGATAATGAATCAGAATTGTGAGTAAATACTCTAATGCCTCTGTGATTCCTGTTGCCTCCTGCCATAGAGCAGAAAGGGTTTCAGCCCACTCTGCTGGGCGAATAGTATATAGACCCCGAGCGGCATTGAGCCGCGGGGAAAGCTCCTCTCTCTGTTTATAGTTATTGTAATACAGTTATAATAAGTTATATTGTGGTATTCATCCCATAAGGTCCTTCATAACCGTGTATAGCCTTTTAATATTAAATACAGTGGTTGGGGGTGGCAACAGTTCAGAATATTGAAGTTAATGAATATCTATTTTTATACAATATTATCTCACACCAATTAATTTCTCCCCTTCGCCACAATCGGCGTAGGCGGCACAATCCCCCTCCACGACAGTTTCCCATTTCCAGTTGCTGCTTCCAGTTTCCAGTTTGGGCTGTTGGTCTTTTCCACTGGGCTAGCTGCAGGCTTGGGTGTGGGGATTGTTTTAGGACTGGCTGCTGCTGCTGCTGCTATGTTTGTCTGTGAAATAGCTCAGGAATGTGTCCTTTGTGGTATTTCCAATAAATTCCTTATCCCAACCCAGGGGTTTTTGTGCTACTATCCCTCCTAGTCTTTGTGTGGGGGGCTTGCTTGTGAGAGCAGACTGTGGCACACCAGCACAGTCTATTCAGGTGCCCAATGTGAGGCATGGGAAGGGTTGAGATAATGAGAAGTGAACTAAACAAGAGGATTCAAGTAAGGCTTTTGTATACTTCAGGGTTTTTTTCTGTTGTGTCTTTGCTGTGATGCTGCCTTTCCTGTCCTGGCATGGCTGGGTCCCAGCCCCAGTTATGCTACATAGAACCTTGTGCGCTTTGTGTTACTTTCCTCCCGAGCTCTGAGGGCTCGCCTGTGAGTGTGGGCTCTTAAACCAGGACAGCTACTGTGTCAAAAGCAGGACATATTGGAGCTTTGACATCCAGGAGCTGCTGTGCTACTTGGGTTTACCAAAGCTTGAGGGCTCTTTTTCCCACGGTACTTTGGATGGCTGTGACAGTCTAGTAACAGCCTGCACCTTCTGCCCTCCCTGCTACCCCTCTCATGCTTTGGCCCTGGGAAAGCAAGCCTTGGCTCAGAGTTAGATGTTTTCTATACTTCTTCTGCCCTGTATTTCCTCTGAAGTTAAGTGCAACATCTGCCATTCTTTCTGTACTATGCCCCATTCCAAACAGGAGACATGAGACATGAGACATTGGCAGGATATGCCGCAGTGAGCAGGTGAAGCATGGCCCACGAGTGGTGAGCAGATAGCTTGTTGATAGTGGTGAGCATTTGCCATGACTCCACTCTTTCAGTTTTGGATTCAGGTAGGGAGCCTGAATGAGATTGCTGTTTCTCCCCATTTGCTCATACAGCTCGTGTGACTTGTTTCATTCGTGTGACCTCTTGTTATGTATCCATCATTCCATTTTTCTTTCCTATTAGAGTGAAATGGGACACAGCCCTCCTCCTGCCTACACCCCTATGTCAGGAGTAAGTATTTCACCTTCAAACTTCATACTTCAGGTTTTCCTCCTTCCTTTACTATGTGTTTTTTGTTTCAACCCCCTTTTTCCTACATAAATGTCCCCCTGCTCAAAAGCCAACAGTGAACAAAGCAATCAAACAATCAAGATCTCTCCACTCAGCCTGGATTCAGGTGCAAGCTCCATGGGCCCACACCCAAAATTCTGCCAGCTGCCAACTTTCCTTCAAAAAGTATTTCAGCAACAGGCTCAGGTGAACCGGTGCAATTTTCCTTCCTGTGTGTAGGTGGAAATTCCCTCTCACAATGTCCTTTCTGACAAGCAAAACGGTAGGTTGCCAAGCCACCGAGGTGAGGCAGCAGCATGACCAGAGTTCAGCAGCCTGAAATGCACTGCCTGGTGGAGCTGTGTAGTGTTTGGGTCACTGTGGGATTGTCACTGCAGGACAGCCAAAGGGCAGGCCACTGCAGAAACAAAGAGTTCAGAGATGATAATGGCCTCTGTCCCCAGGCCCCTTTGCAGAGGCAAATTTCCCTAAGGCGAGGTTTAAGGGGTTTGCTCAGCTATTGGAGGAGGTCACCCAAGTAATAGGGAGATTCTGCGTTTGCCTTCTACAGCTGTGCATATCCAACCTGCGTAGGTCTAGGCAGGATGTTTCTGCTTCTTTTCTGGTTCCATTTCCAGCCCTGAGCAGTCAGCTTGCTTTCCTGCTCCCCTCGCTGCTCTGATGGTACCTCCCTGGGAGGGAAAGCTGGCTCAGCACCACCGGGCAGATACTGTGCCAGTCCACAACAGAGCCTGTGCTGCTGCTGATGCCACCGTGCTGGAGATGCGGTGGTCTGCAGGATGGACAAGGCTTCACTTGCCCAGTGAAATGCACCAGTGCAGGAAAGGCACAGAGGTGACTTGCTGGTGAATCTTTTCTCCCTCTGGGGCCTCCTCCTCACGCTGCCTTTTCTTTTCCAACAGAACCAGTTTGTGTACAGAGATGGTGGCTATGCTGCAGAAGTGCCGATGCCGTACCGAGCTCCTGGCTGCATCCCGGAAGCGCCAGCTGCTCAGGGGGCCGCGGCAGAGGTCTTTGAGGACGCCTGCTGTAACGGCACACTGCGAAAGCAAGTTGCAACCTTGGCAAAAGAGGACAGCAGCACCCAGAGGTACAGCGCCGACCCCACCGTCTTTATACCCGAGCGGGTGGCCCAGGGAGAGCTGGATGAGGATGGGTACATGACACCCATGCGGGACAAACCTAAAACAGGTACAACATTGTCTTTCTGGAGAAGCTCCTGCTCTAGGCTGACTCTATTCCCTCTTTCCACATTAGCAGTTTTTGACTAAGAAATGTCTTTATTGAGTAATCCAGCAAGGCTGAACCATTCTGGCCAGGTTAGCATTTCTCTGCACAGGGATCAGTTCTTCTTTGCTTTCTTTTTCACTTAGAAGAGTTCTTATGTGCCAACATTAAAGTTTGGTAATTCTCCCTATTTACTTTCTGGGAAACTGCAAGACAAAAGAATAATGAAATAGAAAAGCCAACGCCCCCACCTTCTTCTCCAAGCAGAGAGGTGCAGTTCTCTCCAAGAAAAGCATATGTCTGTGGCCAGCCACAGGCTCCACTCAGCCCTATTTGTGGATCTTTTCCTTGGCACTGTGCTTGGTCAATATCCTGTTGAGCACATCACAAAACTGATAGAGAGAGCTGGCATTTTATACCCAAGAGAAGTTTAGGATTGGAAGAACAAGATGTGCTTCAGAAAGACCATCACTGCAAGGTGAAGTTTGCCTGCATCTGAAGCAGCTCAGAGTGCTGCCCCTCCCGGCTGGCTCATGCCTGTCCTACTTTCACAAGAGTGACAGCAGTCACTGAGATGTGAAGGGCTGTGTCAGCTGTCCCTTTGCTTTCAAACCTTGGCACTAGCTTGAAAGAAATTAATTTGTCCAAATGTAAATGCCAGTAACTACTGCTATATTTGTTCAAGAAGGCAGAAGCTGCTTACCCTTGGTGTGCTCTGGAGCACACAGGGGGAGCCCTGGGACTTCACTGAATCACAGCATCACAGCAATGTTCTGGTTGACAAAGCTCCTCAGGATCACCAGGTCCAGCCCAGAACCCTACTCTGCAAGGTGCACCCTAAAGCATATCCCCAAGCACCACAGCCAAACCACCTCGAAACACAGCCAGGCTTGGGCACTCCACCACCTCCCTGGGCAGCACATTCCAGTGCCTCACCACTCTTGCTGGGAAAAAATCCTTCCTTGTGTCCAGTCTAAACCTGCCCTGCTGCAGCCTGAGGCCATTGCCTCTTGTTCTGTGGCTAATGCCCTGTGAGAAGAGACCAGCACCAACCTCTCCACAAGGTCCTGTCAGGGAGCTGTAGAGAGGCAGGAGGACTCCTCTCAACCTCCCCTTCTTCACACTAACCATCTCCAGCTCCTTCAGTCTCTCCTCATCAGATGTATTCTGCAGGCCCTTCACAGCTTCCTTGCCCTCCTCTGCACAGGCTCCAGCACCTCCATGTCTCTTTTGTACTGAGGTGCCCAAAAGTGGACACAGCCCTCGAGGTGTGGCCTCACCAGAGCTGAGTACAACTAGGCTTGGCCCTTGGCAGTGGTAAATGTGGAAGCCCACTCATAGCCTTGCACTTCCACAACAGCCCTTGCAGTATGAGATTTGATGCAGTGAGCTTGTTGCAGTGTGAGCCCATGCAGCTTCACCCTGGGGGTCCTTAGAGTGCTGCAGGAGCTGAACACTACATGAGTGTTTCCTGAGCCTCTGAGAATGTGGTAATAGCAGCTTAGGAGAAACACCTCCTTCCTGTCTCACTGGGCACGGGCACAGGGGTGTCCCTGTGACCGCAGTGCTGCCTGCTCTCTGCCAGCTGGGGGACTCAACTCGAAGCACTGCTTGGCTGCCAGAACTAAAGGAAGACAGGTTCCTGCCATGCTCGTGACAGGGGTAGATGTGCCTGCTCAGCTCACATGCAGCAGAGTTCTAGCTCTGTGTCCAAAGGTCCTAGCTAAGTATCTCATTTTGGCATTGAATAGTATTGGCCCTTCCCTGGATAAAATCAAAGCCGAAGTCAAGACTGGATCCACCTTCTTATAACAGCCAGAGCCCTGTTTCCTTGCAGGCAGGACTCTGTGCAGGAGCCACCAGAGTCTTGCCACTGGAAATTGTATCTCCTGTGCAGGCAGGCTGAGGGACCATCCTTTGCTGATGGTGAGCCACTCTGCTTTGTAAGGAACCTCCAGGCTGTGAGCCAAAAGGCAGAATTAATACTGGAAGTAGGTTTGATCTGATGATTCCCAGCATGGAATGCACTGGATGCTTTTGATACACCTTGCTACAGGGGTCCCACCCCTGGTCACTCTTGTCCCCAGCTGACCTCCAAGCCATTCCTTTTGCAGCCCAGTTGCAGTGTCAGTGACCACCCTCCTGCCCAGGCTGACTGGCTCCTGGTTTGCAGTGATGCCTCACTATACATGGAGTGAGGCAGGACATGACACTCAGCAAGTCAGTTGCCCATGTGTGATGGTGGGAGAGACCTTGGCAAGCTTGTTTTTTTAACCCAGGACAGCCAATCTCATCCTGTTTCTCTCCCTCCCCATGCAGGCTCCATATGTCTGTAAATCTTTCTGCAATTCAATTACAATTTTTTTGTGATGTTAATCCACAGAAAGTGACTTGAAGCAGTTATAAACTGCTCCAGGTTCTGTTTTGAAGCTGATCTAAAGCTCTCTTGTACCCTTTCCAAGGCTCATCTGAATATTTTTTTCCATAATGCTTCAAGGCTCTTTGTCCTTCAGGGATGGAAGAGTTTTAATCAGGCAAATTGTTCTGTTAGACACAAAGCTCTCTTAGAAGTTAGACCTTGGGGATGGGTCTTGTGCATAGAGGCTTAACAAAGATTTCTATACAGCTTCCCGAGCTGTAAGGCTGCAGAGCAGAGCGTTTGGCTGATGCGTCCAGGTCTGCACAAAGAGTCGGCAGCAGAGGCACAAGTCGCTCTGCATGTTTGGCTCTGTAGCTCACAACTGGAAAGACATCCAGGATCAAGCAGGCCATACAGGCTATGGCTCGGCTTTCACTTTACTGGTTTGCTTGATGAGTCACTTCACCTTCCCCAGCCTTCCTTTGAACAATATGGTCTGTCCAGGTTGTAAATTCCTTGCTTTCAGCATATGTGTGTTCTGCACAGTCAGCGACTGATCTCATCAGCTTTGTGCCCAAGTGGACACTGCTGAGGCAACACTTCAAGTGCTGTGCTCAGCTCTGGACTCCTCACTCCAGGAAGGACATTGAGAGGCTGCAGCCTGTCCAGAGCAGGGCAGTGAGGCTGGAGAAGGGCCTGGAGCAGCTGGGCTGTGAGGAGGGGCTGAGGGAGCAGAGGGTGTTGAGGCTAGAGGAGGCTGACTGCAGAGCTCATTGCTCTCTACAGCTCCTTACAGAGAGGTTGGAGTGAGGAGGGGGCAGCCTCTGCTCCTTGGTGGCAAGGGACAGGAGCAGAGGAATTGGTTCCAAGCTGCCCCAGGGGAGGTGCAGGCTGATTCTTAGGAAATCTTTCTTCCCAGAGAGGGTTCTTAGCCATGGAATGTTCTGCCCAGGGCAGTGCTGCAGTCACCATTGCTGGAGGTGTTTCAGCAGCCTGTGGAGCTGTGCTTAGGAATGTGGTTTGATGTTGCCCCTGCAGTGCTGGGTGGACTGGAGGAGCTTGGAGGTCTCTTCTGACTAGATGTCTTTTGTGATTCTGTGATCTGGAGTTCTTGGAATGGCTGGAGTGGACACGCAGCCACAGTAGTAATGCAGACATGATGCTTGCTGAGAGGGTGGATTGCTCCCTGTCTTTGCTGATCTGGTATTCACCTTTCCCTTAGATTACCTGAAACCGGTGGAAGAGAACCCCTTTGTTTCCCGACGGAAGAACGGAGACCTGCAAGCTGTGGACAACCCTGACTACCACAAGGCTGCGAACGGGCAGCCCGAGGCAGAGGATGAGTACATCAATGAGCCCCTGTACCTCAACACCTTCGCCAACACCTTGGAGAATGCCGAGTACCTGAAGAGCAATCTGCCAGAGAAGGCCAAGAAGGCCTTTGACAACCCAGACTACTGGAACCACAGCCTGCCCCCACGAAGCACCCTCCACCACCCGGACTACCTGCAGGAGTACAGCACAAAATACTTTTACAAACAGAATGGTCGGATCCGGCCCATTGTGGCAGAGAATCCTGAATACCTCTCCGAGTTCTCCCTGAAGCCCGGCACTGTGCTGCCCCCCCCACCCTACAGACACCGAAATACCGTGGTGTAGTGCCGGCGGGCTCGTGGAAGTGGAAAGGCAACCCCTTCTAACTGCCTCACTCCTTCATTCTCCTTTCCTCTCTCCCCTCCCTCCTCCCCTTTCTCCCATGAGCTTCCTCTTCTTGCCAGTACATGCATTTTTGATATTTCCAAGTGAAAGGATCTCTTGGAGCTGTTTGCAGATTGAGTTGAGCACCAGGAAGGAAGGAAGGAGACTGAAAGAAGGCTTGCCCAGGCTGGTGTTTCTTCCTTTCCACAGACGCAGAGGGTTGGACGGTCAGAGAAGCCAGATGGCACCAGCAAAGGCCAGTGGCAGTGTTGCCTGCTGTTGAGCTAGTTCTGTGACTGTTCCTTTCAGCAGGAATTGAGCAGACTCTACAGCATTCCTGGGAATCTCCATGCAATTTCCATGAGGGGGAAATCTGGACAATTTTTCTATCACGTGTGGTAGCATAGTAATGGAGATTGAGAATCCAGTTGCTTTCTCTAGCACTTTCTATCCCAGCGCCTGAGAACAGCTAACCTGGCTTTTCATGATTGTTCAGATCCTCAGCGTGACTTCCCAAGAAACGATGATGTGACTCTAACATGGCCAAACCCTTTTCCTGAGCCACACCATGATTTTGTGCCAAGTCCTAACCACAGAGGTACCCACTTGCAACTGGTACATGACACATCCATTTTTTGTATGTGTGCCAACTTGACACTGTCAACACAAAAACCCACTCAGAGGGCAGCCACGAAACCATGCCTCCAACCTGTTCTTTTTTGGAGCTAAAAGACATGCCAAGAAGCCAAGATTTGTAAGCAGAAAGCTTTGCTTCCCTGTTTTATACCTGCTGACTATGAATACATAAAGAGACCCAAACAAATTCTTCCCTCTTTTTCTTCTTCATGATCTTGAAGGGAGTTGGGAACGCTGTCAGGCAACACAGAGGACGAGAGAGAACTGGAGACTGTGCTGTGGGTCATGAAGTCTGCTGGTGTTCTGTGGGGTGGCTGTGGGAAGGGTCCTGGAAAACTGGAAGACAGACACTGGACTGGAGAAAACGCACATAGAATTCCACTGGAAAGTTAGTTTGCACTTAAGCTCTGATTTTATTTGAACTGTTTTCTGGATTTTGAATGAAGCAATATGGAAGTGACCAGCAAAATACAAACCAATAATTTTAAATTAAAAGTAATGGATTATATGTAAAGGATGACTGTGGAAATGCCAAAATGAAGAAATCAAGGTTTTGGAACGTCTGCCAGTCTGGAGAGGCCACTGCACCGACTGTGGCATAAAGCGGTAACAGAGCAGCCAGCTCTTACTGCCGCTACGTGAAGGACAGCAGAGCAAGCTCTGAGAGGGATCAGAGAAGAGAAAGCTCTTGCTCTGCCTTGCAGCATGGAACAGAATCCTCTGTTCTGAGAAGCACAGAAGATGGTGCTTATGAGGCTTGAGAAGTCAAGATGTGCATGACTGGCAGAGCTCTCTGTCAAAAATGTAAATAAGTGTGAGTCAGTCTCCCTGCACTTAGTTATGCTTTCATCAACCTCAGTTTTTAGGTAGACACCCCCACCCCCTCTTTGGAAATACCTTTCAGACAGAGTTCTGGACATTTTTAGCAGCCTGTGGCAGATGGAGCCAGGAAGGGAGGGGTAAGGGCCAGAGACACTGATGGTTTGCTCTAGACACGCCAAGAGCCACGTGCATGAGAGCATTTGTGTACCTAGTTTCCCACAATTCTTAAGGAACTATGAAGTACCCCTGAAGATCAGCCAGTGTCTCTATCCAGCATGGCTTTTAAAGGGGAAGAAACAACACCTGGTGGATGGCAATCTTGGGTGACACAACAGTATTTCAGTTTATGCACTTTGATACTGTTAAAGTTGAGATCTTTGGGATGACCTAACCTGGCAACAAAACGAGCAACAACCAGTGGTGGGCTGGCAATGGCACCCAGCTCCTCCAAATTCTTGCCATCTCAACAGCTTGCCACCTTTAATTGTAGGGAAGCAGATGGAGGAGTAAAAAACAGGCAATAGTTACCTAAATCCTGCTGGCTGAGGGTCAGCTTGGCACAAGCATGAAGAGATTTCAAACCTGGGTTGGTTGTAGTGCTTGTAGATGGGAAATGAATTGTGTTTGATGGCTGGGTCAAGGTTGGTTCAGCCAACAGCCTGTTTCTGCCTCAAGTATGTTCAGGCCAGCTTGAACAAGCTGCAGGGTGGAGGTGAAACCTGTAAACCAAATGTGTAGCTGAAGAGTCTGAAAACAACAAGTACAGCTCTTTAGTGCGTCTGAAAGGAGATGTTGGGTCAAGTGTTACTGAGGTAGTTTGTAGTGGCAGAACAAAGAGAGCAGCATGACACTCAAGTAGGATAGATGGTTCCAAGCACATCGTGCCTCCGAGAGGCCTCACCTCTTCTGGTACCCTCATGAGCTTGGCAGGAGGCAAAGCCAGGCACTGGGCAGGGGCTGCAATTGAGAAGGGTGGCATGAGATGAGACTCCAGGGCAGGTTGCCAGTGGCAACGTACACAGGGTGTTATCTGCAGTACAGGCAAAGGTCTCGTAGATTGGAATGCAGTTGCCAAGCTGCAAAGAGAAGCTTTGGAGACAAACCAGCACAGGAGTGTGAGTGTCCTGTTTCAGCACAGGAGCAGCTGGGGCTGCAGGAATAGATGGAGAAAGGGCTTGATTTGTCCTGGAACAGGTTTTGTGACAGAGTAAGTCCTAATGGAGCAAAATCAAAATCCTGGTACAGCTGAGGTGTGTGGGTTTAGACAGGTGCTGCTGGGCAGGGTGCTGGGGAAGAAGAATGCACACTGCCAAACTCTGGTGAGGTGGCAGTTCTGGGACATAGCTGCTAATGGAAGGTGAGGCCTGATGGTTTCTCTGGTGATTAAGCACTGCTGGTGTTGGAAACAAGCCTGTGTAATCATCACATGTAAATAAGTGTGGGGTTTAACAATCCAACATTTGATTTCTTACAAAGCTTGAATTATTTAATCATTTCACTTGTGGACTGTGGGTGTGATGTTATATATTAAGTAGCGTGGAAATGCAGAGGTTCCTTAAGTGAGGCATCATGAACACCAGAACAGAAGCTACCTTCTGCTGGGGCTCTGATGGGCAGCAGTGCAGAACTGTGCTAGCAATGCCTCAAATAGCAGAGGGCAAAAGAAGAGTTAATGAAGACAGAAATGGCTGCTGGTGGAAAACTCAGTAGTCTGCAGCTTCCCCAGTGGGCACCTTTTTTCATCAGCTTCTGGTTTGGGTTGCAGTTGCCAGAAAGAGCCCTTTTGTTGACTTTTATTGGTGCATCTGTGCCTACGTGATGCTGAGTGGTTAGGTGGTTCCGTTTCCTCACTCAGGATGGCAATGTTCTGGGCACAACCCCTTAAATGGGTTTATGTCCTCTGGCAGAGTGATGCCCCTGAGCCGCTTTGGCAGGTTCCTGTCTTTGTCAAAGGAAGCTTAGCCATGCTTAGAAAAGCAAAGCAGAGAGCAGAGCTGTTTGCCTGCTCTAACCTGAACAGCAGAAGTATCTGGCTGGTCTGAGCTTGCACATTTGCCTTGGCATGGGTATAGCTGCAGGCTTGAGGAGGAGTTTGAGCAAATGGACGTGGTGGAATCGTGGCAAATACTCAGACTACTACATTGTGGAAGACAAGGGTCAGGGAGGTTAAGGAGCAGTTACAAGTTTGGGGAAAGCAGATGTTTCCACACAGATTCCATTTTGTCAGCACAAGGCAGAGGGTGAGAGCATTGGCACAAGCATTTGGGCTGGCCGTGGTGGAGCCCCCGCAGCGGTGGCAGTGTGCCAGCTGCCAGGGTGCATGGATGTGGCAGTGCAGGCTCTGAGTGGTACATGCTGTCTCCCATCTCTGGCCTGTGCAGCAGGAGCACGGTGACTTCTCACCAGCGGGTATCAGCTATTGTCCAAGGCACTGAGTAGGACACTCACTGAACAAGAACAGCATCTGGCTCTTCCCTAATTCCTTTCAGGGATACTTGGATTAGATGTTACTTCTAGCAGGGGTGGAGACACATCTGAGTGACTTGCTGTAACATAATTGACTGGAACCAAATACTTTTGAGTTTCCTTGTCCAGCCCTTTTCCATTTTTTCTGCCCAGTAGCCAGGAGGGATTCTTCCATGGCCATTTGCTCAAGTGGTAGCAGTGTGTTTACTACTTGCTCTCAGAGAGGTTGTCTGTCACAGTTAGGAAGCAGTGGAAATGAAGCCAGGTAACTATCAGCAGTAGGAACCACTATGGAGGTCTGTTTCAGGTAGCCTGATCTCAGCTCAGAAACCCTTTCCCTTGTGCAGAGAAAGGGGAGGGTTAACCCTGGTTGCGGCTCTTATCTGGTGTATACAATTCCTGCAGCCAAGAATGCATTTCTTAGTTGCAGGAATTGTATGCAGTAATCTCATGCTAGTTATTTCCTGGAGAAATGCCTTTCCTATCCTGCCTCACAAGTGATGTGGGACCCAAAGGCTGCATGCAAAGGCCACCTGTGTCAATGTGGTGCTGGGCAGGGCAGCCTGTACACATGCCACAGATCCCATACTGGTTTCCAGTAAAGAGAGGGAGGTACAGGGGAGCATTTCACCCCACCCTCAGATACCACCAGCCCCAGCTTCAATGCATGGAAATTCAGAGAGTGGCTTGGTCCCAGCTGTGATCTAATGTGTTAAGTAGTGTGGAAATGCAGAGCTTTCCTTGAAGTGAGGCGGCAAGACCAGAACAGGAGCTGCCTTCTGTGGGTTGAGTCTTTGCTTAGCTATAGACAGAGCTGGGCAGTGAGGATCAAAGCTGTCATCTGGGTCAGCCTAGAAATGCATCTTCAACTTGTGGGGAAAGGTTGTGGATGGGCTTATATGGGAAACTCGGATAGTAAGGCAGGTGTTCTGCATTATGGCAGCTAAAGGAAGAGGTTACTTGGGTTCCTTTATACCACCTGGGAGAAGAGAAGGCTCTGGCAGAAGGCAGAATTAGGTGGCTAGTCACATAATGCCCCAGCACAGCTAAAGGTGTCCCAGTCAGCTGTGCTTCCCCCAGGGAGCCCTCTGCGCTCTCTGAAGGCATCTCACAAAGGAAGGCATAGCAGCTGCTGCAGCACCCATGGACTGCAGATACCCTCTGTCTGCAGACACTTAGAGTGGGAGGGGACAGGAGTGGCCCAGGGACTGGCAGCTGGGGCAGCACTCATTGGTGGGGATGGGTTTTCCCCTCATTTGGCACAACTGGTGTATCAGGGCTTCCTCCCTGCTTTCCCTGTCACTTCTTGGAGTTACTGAGCTTGGGAAAGCATTTACCTTTTTTGAAGGCTGCTTAGCTTGAGGGGGGCAGGTGAAACACAGGCTTCAGCATGAACCAGAGCTTTTCCATGGCTCTTAAAGAACACCTCAAAGTGGACAGTGTCACCTCATGTTCCTGTCCATGGGTGGTGTTACATGCAGGCAGTGCACCTGTTCATTTGTGGCTCTGTCACTTGCAATCTACTCCTGGTGTATCTTGGACTACTGCTGCTAGCTCAGCTGTTGTTACAGAAGATCTTGGGTTTGGGTTCAAATTCTGCTTTAGAAAGCCAAGGCACTGGAGAGAGTGGTGGGGTTGGTATTCACACTTCACCATGTGCCAAGGAGCCACAGTCATCCCACAGGGCAGCTTCTGGGCAGCATCACTGTGTTTGCAGGATCCCCTCTATCTTCCAGCTCCTGCTGAGCATTGCACAGATAAAAGAGGTCACTGCTGCAGGTGAGGCTTCAGACTGGGAATAAGTAGCAGAACTAAAGCTCAGTGCTTAGAAACACCACTCTGAAAGTGCAGCAATCACTTGTCACCACCTATTTTATCAGAAGGTCATATTCCCATACCTCTGTGTGGAGGGGTCCAGTGCTCGGCTGCTGAGCTCCTTGCTCCCGGGAAAGCCGCTGGCTGTCGGCAGGATATGGCAGTGATGGCTGGGGGCTGCCTGTAGGCTTGGGCCATGCCGAGCAGCCTGTGGGGGAAACTCAGGGGTTCGCGTCTGGCTGACGGTGGTGGGACTGCCTTGAATTGCAGCCAAGTGCACCTCCTAATCAGAGTCAGGCTGGGAGGTTTTTCCATCCAAGGCACCTTCTAGCTGGCATCTGTGCCCAAGGAGCCAGGAAAGGGTGTGAAGGGGAAACCTCAGGACACAGTCTCAGTTAGGAAACAAGGGGAGTCAGAAATGCTTTTCTTTCCTTTTTTAGCATTTTCTTTTGAGTCTGAGCTTTGTGGACTTTGGTAAAGGGAGGTTTCAAGGGGAGGTTGGTGAGGTGGTGTGCAGTGTGAATAATTATGTCCCAGCTCTTCTCCCTTCCCCAGTTACAAAAAGCCATGAAATTGTGCTTCAGATGTGTCATGGATGAAGCCACCGTGGTAGAGGTGCACCCCAGGCAGCAGCCTCTTGCTGACAGCTGAGGTGTGACCAGGGCACACACAGATGTGGAGCCGTTGGCTGTTGCTGCCTTGCGCTGGCCGTGAGCACTGACCAGCATCGATATGGTCCCCACAACACCACTGTTCCTGTACCCTGCTCAGCCTTTGGGCCCTCTTAGGGAGCAAGCACTGTCTTGTCCATAGCACTCTGAAGACTAAAGCCTTTTTGGGGTGACCACAGTAAGAGACTGTGAATGGCATTTTCTAAGTAAGTGTAGATAGGTAACCCTTCTTTTGAGGTAAGGTACTCTGACATATGTAGCATAAACTGGTACTGCTGTTAAATGGGTCGATTATTAACTGAGCAGCTGTGTAGGGGGTAGCTAACTTTGAATGCACTAAACCACTGTTCATTTGTAGACAAGGACTGCAGGGGGCTGCTAGGTACTTGTCCTTTGTGGTGGGCTGTGTAAAGAGAACAATGCAGGTCAGTGAAAATGTCACTTGTAGAGCATTTTAACCTTGGGAATCCCCACGCATTTGATACATTACTCATGATGGTTTTAATCCTTGTCTTTTGGCCCAGCTCTTGCTATTTCCTCAATAATCTGGAATTTCTGGAGAGGCTGCAGCCCTAAACTGGAATAGCTGAAGAGGCACCAGCACTAAGCTGGAATAGCTGGAGAGGCAGCAGCCCTAGCATGGGGTGAGAAAAGTGAGGAGAAAATCAAGTCTCCTTCTAAAACCAGAGATACCCAAAATGCATTTCCTGACCTGGCAGCCTTGAACTGCAGCGTTTCTCTTTTCTGATGAGGCTCAGGTTCTCAGACCTGGAGGATGACATTAGTGTCCCTTCAAGAATCAAGGGCTGAGCTCCACTTGGAAGGCAAGGCAGGGACAGCACCGATCCCCTGCAAGACACCCCACTCCCAGGGTGGGTACAGCTGCCTCCATGGGCAATGCTCACTGCAGCCAGCCCAGTCCAGGGGAGCCAAGGCAGGCAGAGATGGGACAGAAGGGAGCTGGACTTCAGCCAATTGTCCATGTTCTCAAAGTGCAGAGAGACATAAGAACAACAGTTCTGCCTTATGAAGTACCTCCAGAAGAGGGGGAGCAGCAGCATGCTGGGGAAGACCTTCATTTCTCGCAGTGATGCGTTCAGAGTTAGCTGCCTTTCTGAAACAAAAATAAAAACCTACTAAACCTACTGTATGTTACTTTGAAAATGTGAATAGTATTTTTATAGCTTGTTAAAGAACACAGCTAGTTGCATTTGTAAATAAGGATAATGTTGCTTTTATTTTCCTTGTGGACACCATTATTTGGAACATAATTGTCCTTAGGGTTGATTTGTATATAGGTAATTTGCTCGTGATTTAAGCCGCTCCTCCCCTTTCCTTTCTCTCCCTTCCCACCCTCTGGTTTTGGTTTAGAAGTCCCATTTTTGGCATTCTGTGTGGTTCTGTGTTTTAGCACTATCGTGGTGTGTTCAGCCTTCCTGCACTTGCTTACACAGTAGGGTATGCCAGTCGTGCGTGGCGTAACGTTACTTTAACCTTTCGTTTCTCACCGCTGTGGAGAGTTATGCACTGTTAACATACTGACCTGGGTTAATATTAGCTACATATTTTAGCATAATTTCCCTTCTTTACATGGTTTCCTGTTTTGTTCTTTTTCTTCTTTTCCTTTCCCTTTTGTCTTGTTTAGAGGCTGGGGAGAAGCCTGTGGATCTTCCCTTCCTGTGGTTCTATTCTCTGCTGTGTGCAGTCCCGAGTTTCTCCTCGCAGCCCTTGGGGTAGAGCTTTATCTGTTTAAGGCAAATGTAGACTGCCACCCACCTTGCCTCAGCCCCACGCTCATCCCCGCTGAACAATTTGGAAACTGTTCTGCCTTTTTGTTACATGAATCTGTCAGAAATATATTTTTAATTTAATATAAATGAAATTCAATAAAATATGAAACAAACTCTATGCTCCTGTGGCATTTCTTGCTGGGGCTCGAGCCTTTCCAGCAACGCAGGCTCACCTTTGTCCTTGCACAGTGAGCAGCCTTACACCCTAGTCAGAGAAATTCTTACACTGACCACCTTGGCTGGGACAGGGGTGGCTCCATCCCAACCCAAATCTATCCCCTCCTTGTCCCAGTGGTGCCCCTGGGGTGTGCTGGAAGATCGTCTTGCCAAAACGCAACTGCTCTCCTGTTCTCTCTACCCTGCCTCTGGAGCAGCAGCAGCTCCAACTCAAGTGGCCTTGATTGAAGGACAGGCCTGCAAGCTGTTGGGTAGCCCTAGACCAGGCAGGGAACACCTCCTGAGGGACATCCCACCTCAGGGCACCCTGCTGGCACATGGGCACCGCTGGTCAACTCTCAGGCTGTGGATCATCACAGAATCACAGAACTAAAGAATGGCTCAGGTTGGAAAGGACCACAAAGATCAGTTCCAACCTCCCTGCCATGGGCAGGGACACCTTCCACTGGCCCAGGCTGTCCAAGGCCTCATCTTGACATCTTTTTAATAGAATCCCCCAGGCTGGAAAGGAGCTCCAAGATCATCCAGTGCAGCCATTTTGCCCACTGAGCCAAGCCTGCCACTGCACTATGTCCCCAGGAACCAGCTCTAGGTGGCTTTTAGACACATCCAGGGATGGCGACTCCACCACCTCCCTGGGCAGCCTGCGCTAGTGTCTCACAACCCTTTCTGGGACATTTTTTCTCTAATGCCCAGCCTAAACCTCCCCTGGCACAGCGTGAGGCCATTCTCTCTCCTTCTGTTATTAGTTACCACTGCCTGCCTCTCTGCAGCCTCCTTTCAGGCAGCTGCAGAGAGCAATGAGGTCTCCCCTCAGCCTCCCTCTTTGCAGTCTGCCAGCCCCAGCCCCCTCAGCCACTCCTCACAGCCTTGTTCTCCAGCCCCTCAGCAGCTCAGTCGCCCTTCTCTGCACCCATTCCAGCCCCTCCATGTCCTTCCTGTGCTGCGGTGACCAACACTGAGCACAGCACTCGCGGTGCAGCCTCACCAAGGCTGAACACAGAGGCACAGTCACCTCCCTGCTCCTGCTGGCCACACTGTTTGTGATACAGGCCAGGATGCTCTTGGCCTTCTTGGCCACCTAGGCACACTGCTGGCTTCTGTTCATGCTCCTGTCAATCAGTGCCCCCAGGCCCTTCTCCTCCACACAGCTCTCCTGCCATCCTTCCTCAGGCCTGTAGCCTTGCATGGGGTTGTTGTGGCCCAGGAGCAGGACTTGGTCCTTGGCCTTGTTGAAGCTCATACAGTTGGCCTCAGTCCATGGGTCCAACCTACCTAGGTCTCTCCCTACCCCCAGGCAGATCAGCACTGCCACCCAATTCTGTGTCATCTGCAAACTCCCTGAGGTTGTCCTCGATCCCCTCACCCACTGATAAAGAAACTGAACAGAACTGGTCCCAGTACTGAGCCCTGGGAACACCACTTGTGACTGGCCTCCAGGTGGGTTTAACTCCATTAGCCACTACTCTCTGGGCCCAGCCACCCAGCCAGTGCTGTACCCAGCAGAGTGTGTGCCCAATGAGGCCATGAGCAGCCAGGGGGGGTTCATGAGAATCACCCCAGGGAAGTTTGCTCCAGCTGTCCTGCAGCTGAGTATCACCAGAAGAGTCAGCAAGGGGAGGGCAAAGACTGAGCAGACCACAAGCCTGGGGGCTTGTTCTGCTGTTAACACCAATTTCAGGCACCCCATGGCCACCCATGTGCCATGGGGCAGTGATGCAGCCACACCGCAAGTTGTGGAAGTTAGCTGCTTCAGCAATACTCTTCTCTCCCAAACACTCAAGCCCCTGTGCCCCACCGTGTGCATGGTACCCCCCAGCTTGTTTTGTTGCAGGGTTGTGCTCTTCTGAGCTTTAATTCTTTAACAAAAAGGCCCATCAACAGCTTTGGTGCCATGGTCCTCTGCCCCAGCTGGCTCATTCACCTACTGACCAGCTGCTGCACATTCACCCACAGCTTGTCTGTGGCAGCTCTGGTCCAAGATGGATTGAGTGCTACAGCTTCACTGCTGGAGGTGACACTGGGTGGGGGCAGAGAGGGGTGTGAGGGATGGCAGTTTTTTAAGACACAATAACCCAGTGCCATAAATGAAAAGTAAACAAAAGAACCTAAACCTTCCCCCTGTGCATCCACCAGGCTGCACAAGTGCTTATGCTGCGGTGCCATCACTGTACCGAAGCCAGCTGTGACTCTGGCTCTGCCAGATGCACCTTTAAATCCAGTTGGGAAAGCACAGCTGCTGCCCAGACACACCACACTGCACCCCGTTGAAGGGATGAATGACCTTGAGATGCCACCACATGCCCTCAGCCAAATGCCCACCTTTGCCCACAGAAGATCAGCTGGGGATGGGAATAACCTGCCCTTCACTCCTCCTTTGCTATGTACCACACCCATAGATGTGCAGTTTCTTTCTTCTTTCACCTAATGTAATAGGCAGTGAGTCTTGGTGCCCCAGTGACTTGGTTTGAGCTGGAAACAGCTCTCGATTAAGGACAGAAAGAATTTACACCGAAGGAGTAAACAAACACAGTCACATAGAATTGGAGGTTAAGTAGAAATAGTATTTACAAATGTAAACAAAATGCACAAGGTGCCAAGGTAGAAGCATAGAATAGAATCATAGAATCAACCAGGTTGGAAGAGACCTCCAAGATCATCCAGTCCAACCTAGCACCCAGCCCTGCCCAATCAACCAGACCATGGCACTGAATGCTTCATCCAGGCTTTGCTTCAACACCTCCCTGGGCAGCCCATTCCAATGCCAATCACTCTCTCTGACAACAACTTCCTCCTAACATCCAGCCTAGACCTGCCCTGGCACAACTTGAGACTCTGTCCCCTTCTTCTGTTGCTGCTTGCCTGGCAGCAGAGCCCAACCCCACCTGGCTACAGCCTCCCTGCAGGTAGCTGCAGACAGCAATGAGCTCTGCCCTGAGCCTCCTCTTCTGCAGGCTGCACACCCCCAGCTCCCTCAGCCTCTCCTCACAGGGCTGTGCTCCAGGCCCCTCCCCAGCCTTGCTGCCCTTCTCTCCACACCTTCCAGCACCTCAACATCTCTCTTAAATCCAGGAGCCCAGAACTGGACACAGCACTCAAGCTGTGGCCTGAGCAGTGCTGAGCACAGAACTAGTTTATATATACACACATCCAGAATCAACCCTGGTCTAGCCCTCCCAACAGGCCTCGCAGTGGGCCTCAACCAGCCAAGTCTCTTCCTCAAGACTAGGCCTCAGTAGACCTCAATGCTTCCCGTCCAGCCAGAGCAGGTGTGGTAGGGCTCACTGCACAGCTAGAAAATGGCTTACCAGAGTGGGCCTAGTGCCACAGAAACCACAGCGATAAGAGCAACCACAGCTCGGAGAGAGGAGGGACTGGAGGGAGACTGGTGGGGAGACTGGACAGGCTGCTCCTTGTATAGGGAGATACCGGAACAGGGAATAGAATAACAATTTCATAGAACTGTGGAAGGGTTTGGGTTGGGAGGGACCTCAAAGCTCATCCAGTCCCAATCCCCTGCCATGGGCAGGGACACCTCCCTCTACAACAGGTCGCTCAAGGCCTCATCCAACCTGGCATCAATCGAACACCTCCAGGGTGGTTGTGGAGCACAGATTCTGTGCTCTACAGCCTCCCTGGGCAACCTGTGCCAGTGTCTCACCACCTTCACTGCAAAGAACTTCTTCCTAACATCCAGTTTCAATCTCCCCTCTGCCACTTCAGAATCATTCTTCCTCCTCCTGTCATTACCAGACCTTGTCAATAGTCCCTCCCCAGCTTTCCTGGAGACCCCTTCAGACACTGGAAGGCCACTCCAAGGTCTCCTCCAAGCCGTCTCCTCTCCAGGCTGCAGGGCCCAAACTCTCTCAGCCTGTCCTGCAAACCAAGCCAAACCGTACCTGATATGACTTAATGCTGAGCAGCAGCATCACTGTTACCCAAAGGGCATCTCACCTGCACTGCTGGCTGTAAAGCTTCATTTACAGATGTGCTGCCCTGGCAGCCCAGAGAACCTAGTAAAGTTCAACAAGGAACCCAGCAAAGGGGAACCTAGTGAGGTTCAACAAGGATAAGTGCAGACTCCTGCACCTGGAGAGGAACATCAGCAGGCTCCAGTATGGTGACCAGGTTGACCTGCAGGGAATCAGCTCCACGGACAAGAACCTTGGAGTCCTGGTGGCCAAGAAGTCATCCATGGGACAGCAATGTGCCATTGTGGCCAAAAAGACAAATGGTCTGAGGGCATTCAGAAGAGTCAGGCCAGCAGGTCAAAAGAGGTTCTTCCCCTGCATCTATTCTGTCCTACTGGGACCACATCTGAAGTATTGTATCCAGTTCTGGGCTCCCCAGTTCAAGAGGGACAGGGAAATAATGAAGAGAGTCTCATGGAGACTATGAGGATGATGAAGGCTCTGTAACATCTGTGTGATGAGGAAAGGCTGAGAGCCCTGGGGCTAGTTAGTCTGGAGAAGAGCAGCCTGAGAGGGGATCTTAGTGATGTTCACTAATATCTGAGCGGCAAGGGGCTGAGAAGAGGCCAGCATCTTCCAGTGGTGTCCTGGGACAGGACAAGGAGCAATGGACACAAACTGCAACCCAGAAAGTTTCACTTCAACATGAGGAGAAAGTTCTTTGGTGCGAGTGTTGGAGTCTGTCTCTGAGTGCTGCGTTTTCATTTGCACCACCTCAGGTGCAGCCACCCAGCAGCAGCCACTCACTCAGCTGAACAAAGCCTTTCAGAAGGCCTGAGGGATGCACACAGAAGGGCTCCAGCCAAGGAGGAAAGCCATCTGCCGAACACTGCTGTGCTGTGTGACCTGAGGAGAGAGCAGGGCAGCAGGAAATATTGTCTTGTGTAAATCTGCTGATTTGCTCAGCTCAGAGTGTTTGATGGGATAGTGATAGCTTCCAAGCAGGAAGCACAGAGAAGGTGCCATTAGGCAGACCTAGCCATTAGACGTTGGCCTATCTGGAGCAGACAGATTGTGTGTCCTGCCACTAGATGTATTGTCTTGGCCAGAAGAGAGAAATGAGGTAAGAACTTTCTTTCTCTACTGCTTTATCTGCTCTGTGCAGGATTGCCAGATTATGCAGAAACACCAAGCAGCAGACAATGAAATGTTTGCATTGCATTTGCATTGTTTGCAGAGCAGAGTGAAACATCCTCGTTTTGATTGAAGGTATTTACAACCGACAGGGAGAAAATGATCCTGTGTGAAAGGTAAGAGTAATGACTGAGTAATTCCCAGTGCTGCTCCACCACACAGTGACCGTGGCCTGAGCCAACCCCCAAGTCCTCAAGGGCAGCAGAACTATAAGCCCTGGTTCACTCACACCCAAATTTGCACACTGCCTTCAGGGAACAGGGTGCCAGCTGGGCAGCCAAGTCAACCTCACAGCAAACAGGAGGTGGACAGGTTCATTGAGGCAGCTTTGGCAAGCACAAAACTTTATGTACCAGTGAGGCTGGCAGCAATGGATCTGCCACTCCACTCTGCTGTGCTGAGACCTTACCTGGAGTCTGTGTCCAGCTCTGGAGCCCTCAACACAGGAAGGACATGGACCTGATGGAGCACATCCAGAGGAGGTCATGAAAATGATCAGGAGGTTGTAGCAGCTCTGCTCCAAGGACAGGCTGAGGGAGCTGGGGGTGTTCAGCCTGGAGAAGAGAAGGCTCCAGGAACACCTAACAGCAACATTCCAGCGCCTGAAGGGGCTACAAGAAGGCTGCAGAGAGACTGTTTGCAAAGGCCTGCAGGGACAGGATGAGGGCAGTGGCTTCAAACTAGAGCAGAGCAGATCGAGACTGGATGTTAGGAACAAGTTCTGCACCGTGAGGCTCNGAGGTTCAGCCAGGGGGGTAGGAAGCAAAGTGGATTAGCCAAGGAAACGGAAGGTGTGGTTAGGAGAGAGAGATGCAGCCCAGCCAGTTCCCCGGCAGCAGCCCAAACAAGACTCCCGAGTGAAGTGATTATCTATGTTTTGCTTTCCATTCTCATACATCTCAGCAAGCCTATGAGCGAAGTAGACATCACCATTGTTCTCTTTTTACAGCCTGTAATCTAGTTCTTCTCACCAAAACATTCTAGCTAGGCTCAAACTAACACATCTGGAGATATTGAAGGTGAGGCTGGACAGGGCTCTGGGCAACCTGATCTAGTTGAGCCTGTCCCTGTTGAGTGCAGAAGGTTTGGACTGGATGCCCTTTGGAGGTCCCTTCCAACCCAGAGCATCCTACTGAGTACTGCCACTCCTCTCCACACAGCCTGGTGGTCTCTGGTTGGTTTTACCCCAGCACCATTTCCTTACCAGTGCTGGTGGAGTCCTCAGGCACTCACAGCTGTATGATGAGGAAAAATAATACAGCCTCAGTAACTTCAGTGTTCCTGCAGCACAAAAGGCTCTTTCCTTTGCTTCTGTAAAGCCATAATCAGAGGCAAAGGAACCAGAACGTCTGAGCAAGGAGTTGTGTTCTCCTGAGGCAGACAGACACATTTGGACAGCATTTTGCAGGTGGCTTGCTGATATTTGCTGCCTCACCACAGGTGTTGCAGAGGTGGCCTCCAACCCCTTTCATCTCAACAAGGTGGTGACATCTACAGCACGTTCGCACCTCTTGGAAACAGTGATGGCCGTCAGCAAACCTTCCCTGCTTCATTCATCCACAAAGCACCCTGGCTTGGGCCTGCCCACTACTTCTATGATCACCACATCTGTGGGAAGAGCATCAAGCAGCCATCCTCCTCCCCCTCTACTCTGCCCTGTTAAGGCCACATCTGGAGTAGTGTGTCCAGTTCTCTGCCCCTCAGTTCAAGAAGGACCTCAGGGAACTGCTTGAAAGCGTCCAGCACAGAGCCATAAAGATGCTGAAGGCAGTGGAACATCTTCCTTACGTGGAGAGCCTGAGGGAGGTGGGGCTTGGGGCTTGGGGCTTGGGGCTTGGAGAGGAGGAGCCTGAGAGGTGACCTCATTCATGTGTATAAAGCTGTGCAGGGTGAGTGCCCAGAGGCTGGAGCCAGGCTCCTCTGGGCGATGCCAAGGGACAGGACAAGAGGCAATGGTGGAAGCTGAGGCATAGGAAGCTGCATGAAAACACGAGGATTTTTTTTTTCCTTGTGAGGGTGCCAGAGCCCTGGCACAGGCTGCCCAGAGAGATTGTGGAGTCTCCTTCTCTGGAGCCTTTCCAGCCCTGTCTGGATACGTTCCTGTGCCACCTGCACTAGATTCTGTGGCTGCAGTGGCAGGGGAGTTGGGCTGGAGGATCTCCAGAGGTCCCTTCCAACCTCTAACAACCTGTGATGCTGTGAAGAACTTTGTAAAGTGGTTTCTTGAGACCGAATGACTTAAAAGACTGCAAATTTACCAGGGCTCAGAATAGCAAACTCTTCAGAGGTGTACCTTTGTGCAAGGAAGCAGCTTCATTTTAGTCCAATACAGTGGAGCATTCAGCATGTTTCCTCTCACAGCAGAAGCATTCTCTAACTTCTAATAAGGACAGAAAGAGGAGGAGGTGAAGATTTAAGAATCTGTTGTTCAAATATCATCCTTTGAAATGTTCAAATATCATCCTTACAGCAACTTGGGGCTAATCTTGAGGAGTGACATCCATAAAGCAACAGATGGGCTGTGTCTCCTGCTGCTCCTTGTCACTTGGGTGGGAAAATTTGGAGGCCCTGGATGACACAATGGGCTCAAACCTTTCTGTATAGCACAGGCACTGGGCTTTTGACCTCATCAGCAGAGCAGTGACCAGAGAAATTTAGGGTTAAAATTGTAGGGCAGTCAAAAGATATGAGGAGCAGCCTTGGCTAATCTCTGGCAAGCTGCTGCCAGAGCTAATACATAAATCCCACACCTTCTGATGCCCAGGCCGGGGTCCCTTCCAAGCAGGTGAGCAGCATGTGTTGCAGCACAACACATCCCTGCTGATTGCACAGGAAAGGGGCAAGCTGAGGAACATCACTCGGGCCCTACAGCCCTCACCAATGCAACAGAGACAGCTGCAGCAGCTGCCAAGAGAACCCAAAAGGGTGAGGAATAGATTTATTTTCATAGAATCACAGAATCATCCAGGTTGGAAGAGACCTCCAAGCTCATCCTGGCCCTGTCCAATCAACCAGACCATGGCACTAAGTGCCCCACAGTATCACAGTCTCACAGTATCACCGAGGTTGGAAGAGACCTCATAAATCATCAAGTCCAAGCCATTGCCACAGAGCTCAAGGCTAGACCATGGCACCAAGTGCCACGTCCAATCCTGCCTTGAACAGCTCCAGGGACGGCGACTCCACCACCTCCCTGGGCAGCCCATTCCAGTAGCCAATGACTCTCTCACTGAAGAACTTTCTCCTCACCTCAAGCCTAAATTTCCCCTGGCGTAGCTTGAGGCTGTGTCCTCTTGTTCTGGTGCTGGCTGCCTGAGAGAAGAGAGCAACCTCCTCCTGGCTACAACCACCCCTCAGGTAGCTGTAGACAGCAATAAGGTCTGCCCTGAGCCTCCTCTTCTCCAGGCTAAACAATCCCAGCTCCCTCAGCCTCTCCTTGTAGGGCTGTGCTCGAGGCCTCATCTGGGCTTTTCTTCAACACCTCCAGGGACAGCAATTCCACCACCTCCCTGGTTTTCTACTCTTCTAAGGAGAAGAAACTAAGCAACATGTAGGCCTCTTCAAGTCACACTCCTCTGTGTGCTGACATTCCCTGTTGCCAGGCTGAGAGCAGAAGTGAGACTTCTCTGAATTCCATTGCTGCACAGCTCCACCCACACTAGAGTTACTCTCTTGGGTTTCACACCATTTTGTCACAATCCACCTGCCCTGCTGCACTCCTTGGCAAACATCAGCCAGACCCTGGCAGAGTGCATCGGGGTGCCAGACAGCAAACCCAGCTGTCACCATGCCTCAGCAGGAGAAATTTGCCTGTCTTGTCCCCAGGCAGCCTTGCTTTGCCCCAGCCTAACCACTTGCCCTGTGCCAGCCCTTAGGGCAGGTTTCCCTGCCCCAGTGAAGCTGCTCTCGCTGTCATACTGGACACTTAGGAAACCCTTGGCACATGCTGGTTCCTCTCCAGGAAGAGAGAAACTCCAGCACAAAGAGTGGAGCAGGAACAAGCCTGGCTAGGTGAAGGGCTGCACTGAAGCCAGCCAAGTTGCAGGGACAGCCTTTGGTTTGCAGTGGCCCAGGTCCTGTTGTCCTTCCTACCTGCAGTGTCCCTGCTCTTGTGCTGTTAAGAGAGGTCTTAGACCTCATCAGGCACCCCAGTGGGGGGTTGTTGTATCCTAAGGCTTGGAGAAAGCTAACGGCAGTCCTGCTAAGTCAAACGTGAAGCATGAGGGAGGTCAGTGCCACAGCCCCTTTGCAAGCCCAGCTGGAGAGGATTGTTCTCAGCTGCGCTTCATCTGTGCTGCTAACCACAACAGAGACTGCAGATTTGTTATCGCCCTCCTCTGGGTGCAGCCAGCCTTGGGAGCCCATCTGAGCTCACAGCTCTCCTCCTGGTTCTCACTTGCACAAGCTTCATCATCTCTGCAAAGCATATAATTGCCAAATCATTTCCTGCCCTGCCTCGTTTGTGGCAGGAGACTTGGATGCAGCTGGGGACTAAGGCAGGCGCCTGCGAGGATGCTGCCAATCCAGCACAGCTACAGCCTTGTCTTCAGACACCAGGAAATGCATTTGTCCAGACTGGTGGTGTGGGGGACGTTACCCTAGGCGAGGATTTCTGCACAGCACCTTGTGCTCTGGAGGACCTCCGGGATTTGGGGAATAAAATCTCTGCCCAGCTGAAAAGTGCAAGTGCTTGGCCTCAGCCAGTGACCATGGAAGCCAGTGTGACTGCTCAGGGAGCGTTCAGGAATTACTTTGTGAGGTTCCAAGTGTCCCTCTGCCTGGACACACAGTCCAGCTCACAGAGACTGCAGCAAATTCATCCCCACTTTTAAAGGGCTGCTACATTTGGAGGGAAGAGGCTGAATGAAACCTGCCTGCAAATGCCATGTGCCAGCTGGAGCAAGAGATAAAGCAAGCAGGGATCAGCCTTCCTGTAAGGCTGAATTGCTCTGAACCAGCAGCACTGGTTTGGGTTTGCAGGCACTGAGCTGCCTCCATCTTCCCTTGGCCTGTGCTGCAGGTGTGATAGTTCCCCCAGTGCTATCATGCTCAGAACCACAGAACAGAGAAAATCTCTTCTCCAGCCTCGACACCCCCAGATCTCTCAGCCCCTCCTCGTAGCCCAGCTGCAGCTGGCCCTTCTCCAGCCTTGCTGTCCTTCTCTGGACACTCTCCAGTCCCTCAATGTCTTTCTGGAGTGAGGGGCCCAGAGCCCCTCCTGTCCCTGCTGCCCACCCTGTTTCTGATCCAAGCCAGGATGCCACTGGCTTTCTTGGCCACCTGGGCACTGCTGGCTCATGTTCAGTTCACTGCCAACCAGAATCCCCAGGTCCCTCTCTGAGGCACAGCTTTCCAACCACACATGACCAGGTCCGTGGCTCACCATGGGGTTCTTGTGTGCTAGACTGCTGGTCCTTACCTATAGCTATGTCCCCTTCCCTTTTCCTGCTGCATGGAGCCATCAGCCTCTCTGAAGACAGCAATGCTCCATTCCACCACAGCCCAGCCTGCGCAGGCAGTAGTCAGTGCTCCATCATTCCCTGAAACCCCTTTGCAAGCCTGTGGGGTGCCTGCATGGACCCACACAGCCACACAGCAGCCCAGGACACTGCTGAACATCAGGCATGCTGTGCGCAGCCTGGCTGTGGCTCCTGCTGAGCTTCGGGCAGTGGCGGCACGGGTGGGATGTTTCCTGGAGCTAGGTATTTTCTGGCAGGTCTCTCTTCACGCAGCGCTGAACTTTGTGCATTTAGCTGCAACTTCCCTGACTTCCCTCTGGGAAAACCCAGACACATTTAGGATACCTGACATAAAACTAGAAGAGTTCTGGTCAGACAGGGGCACTGACAGCTCAGTCAGAAAAGAAGAGAACAAGAGAAAATGACCTTGCCGTGCTTCTGTGGTTCCACTGTGCCCATATGGGTCTCTCGGTCAACAGCTACTTTTCCTTGCCTGGCAGCGCTCTCCACCCTGGCAAGGCACTTCCCCACCACGAGGTCAACAAAGAGCCCTCCATGTGAGCAAAAGAGGGAGAATCTCAGTCCTAAGCTTCATGCAGTTCTAGCATGAGAGATCAGAGGAGAGAGAGCCTCGGCAGTGGCTAGCTGAGGTGTGCTTTCAATTTGGTTAGTGTGGGCTTTCCGGGCTTCTCTGGGGGCTTTCTGTAGGCGGAAGAAGCCCAGGGCAAGGGCAGAGCGGCAGCACTGTCCTCCATGGCCTGCTCACAAAGTGAGGTACCGGGGGGTGTTGCCAGGGGGCCGGGTGGGATTTAAATGGCCCACTAGCGCCAGCACCTCGTTCCACGGCAAGAGCAGCGGAGGGAGAGCCAATGACCTGTGCATTGCAGCAAGGGGAGTAGCGCCTGGGGGGGAAACAAAACCCTCACAGCCCAAATCCTGACCCACTGGCCTATCACCACATCACCATAGAAGGTAAGCATCATGGTCTCCACCCGACAGAAGAAGGGCAGGCTCCTGGTGCCAGCTAAGAAGGAAATGGGAACACAGATGGAGGTTGAAATGAAACAGGCTAAGACGCAGACCACAGGCTGCAGTGAATGCCTCAGTCTCTCGTCTGTACCAGGGAATTGTATACACTGTGAACAGGTAGATTTCCTACTGAGAAGAACAGTGCAGCTGGAGGATGAAGTTGAAAGACTGAAGGATGAAGTTCATAGGCTCAGAAACATTGGAGAAGCAGAAGATGAGATAGACAGGTGGTGTCAGGCTCTGGCAGCCCCAGTGGAGAGATAGGATTACCCATTATCAGACATTGAGGGTCAAGTATCCCCTGTACCCACCCCCTGTCAGAGTGAAGCCAGTAACTCAAAGGAAAAGAGGGAGGGGATGCAAGTCCATGGTCAAGGCAGTAAAGAAACTCCTGCCTTGTCAATCTCCCACCCCCCAAACTCCCCCTACCAAATCAACAAGGGGCTGTGGCAACAAATTCCCACCCGCCTTGGTGGGAGTGTTGGTTCAGTTATTAACAATGCTCCCCAGGTTCCTCTGCAGAACAGGTTTGATGTCCTGCAGATACAACTGGCCAGAGAGGGAGGTGAACCATATGGCTTGAAGGAAATCCCAAAATTAAAGCAGCCCAAACCTTCCATAAAAATATTTTGCATCAAAAAAAAGAGAGGAGTTATTGTCATATGTGCTAGTTTGAAGCACATGAAAACAATGGTGATGTCTGCTTCCCTCATAGTCTCACTGAGACACATTAGAATAAAAAGCAAAACATAGATAAAGTCACTTCACTCTCAGCTTTGCTCTCAGCTCTTCGCCTGCTGGGGAGCTGAGGCTGCTGGCTGAACTCCATCTTGCTTTCTAACCTCACCCTCCATTTTCTTT
>WAAF01003738.1:31161-67839 GCA_013400475.1 Tricholaema leucomelas | reverse complement strand
TTTATTTCCATTTACTTCTTTATTTCCATTTCTTTATCAATTTCTATTTATTTATTACCCTTATTTCTATTTACTTCTTTATTTGATCTTCTACAATTTGATTTCTTTTCTTTTTTTATTCATCTTATTTGATTTGTTTTAGTTCAATTTACTTTTAGAGTATCAGTCTTATTTCTATTTATTTTCTGTTATGTTCTTTATTTTAACTTATTTTATGCAATTCATTTTCTTCCCTTTTTATTTATTTTATCTTATACAATCTGACTTGGTTTAGTTTAGTTTACTTTTACCTTATTTTATTCCATTTTTTGTTCCATTCTTTGTTTTATTTTAACTTCTTTTGCCTTCTACAATTTGATTCATTTCATTTTTTTTTCATTTATTTTCTCCTATTTGATTTTAGTTCAATTTAATTTTCTCTTATTACTTTCATTTCTGTTTATTTTACATTCTGTTATTTATTTGGTTTTAACTTTATTTTATGCCATTTGATTTTTTCCTTTTCTTTTTACTTCTTTTCTCTCATTTGATTTGATTTCTTTTAGTTCATTTTCATTTTCTATCATTACTTTCATTTCTATTTATTTACATCCTGTTACTGATTTGATCTTAACTTTAGTTTCTTCAATCCCAGTTCTTTTCTTCCCTATTTATTTTCTCTTATTTGATTTGCTTTAGTTTAGTTTAATTTAGTTTTATATTAGCTTTATTTCTATTTATTTTATGTCATCCTCTTCATTTTATTTCAGCTTCATTTTGTACAATTCAATGTTTTTTCTTTTTATTGATTTGCTCTTCTTTGAAATGATTTATTAGAGTTTAATTTTATCTTATTGCTTTTATTTCTATTCAAGTTTCATCTTCTTTATTTTATTTCAACTTATTTTACCTTCCACAATTTCATTTATTCTGTCTCAATTTCAGTTCATTTCATCTGATTGTTTGATTTCTACTTAACTTTTATCTTCTTTATTTTACTTCAACCTATTTTACCTTCCACAATTTCATTTATTCTGTCTCAATTTCAGTTCATTTCATCTGATTGTTTGATTTCTACTTAACTTTTATCTTCTTTATTTTACTTCAACCTATTTTACCTTCCACAATTTCATTTATTCTGTTTCAATTTCAGTTCATTTCATCTGATTGTTTGATTTCTACTTAACTTTTATCTTCTTTATTTTACTTCAACCTATTTTACCTTCCACAATTTCATTTATTCTGCTTCAATTTCAGTTAATTTTATCTGATTATTTTTATTTCTATTTAATTTTTGTGTTCTTCATTTGATTTTAACTTATTTAATCTTCCACAATTTCATTTGTTCTGTTTGAATTTCAGTTCATTTTATGTTATTACTTTTATTTCTACTTCCTTTTTATGTTCTTTATTTTATTTTAACCTATTTTACCTTCCACAATTTCATTTATTTTGTTTCAATTTCAGTTAATTTTATCTGATTAATTTTATTTCTATTTAATTTTTGTGTTCTTCATTTTATTTTAATTTATTTTACTTTTCACAGTTTAATTTATTCTGTTTTAATTTTGATTCATTATTTTATTTCTATTTAATTTTTATGTTCTTTATTTCATTATCTTCCACAATTTCATTTGTTTTACTTTCATTTTGGTTCATTTTATAGTATTAATTTCATTTCTATTTATTTTATTTGATGTTATTTCATTTATTTGTATTTATCTCACCTTAATCTGATTTCTTATCTTTTTATTCTATTATTTTTGTTCTGTTATGTTACTTATTTTATTTCTATCCATTTTATCTTATTGGATTTGATTAATTTTAGTTGAGGTTTATATCAATTTCCATTTTCATTGTTTATTTTTACTTTTATTTTCATTATTTAATTTATTTTTAACATTATTTTAAATTATTTATTATTTATAACCATAGAAATATTCTATTTTTTTTTTATTAATCCTTTTTTTTATTTCATTCCAATTGCATCATTTTTTTTCTTTTCCTTTTTTAGTTATTTCCTATTTTATTCCTCCTCAGGACACTTTTATACCTGACCCAGCACCACACAACCATGCTGAACACTTTTTCCTCACCAGAACATTCTTCAGCTCATTTTATCTGAGCTCAATGAAAACATCCACATCATACTGGGGGTCTGGCAGCAGAGCCCAACCCCAGCTGGCTACAGCCTCCCTGCAGGCAGCTGCGACAGCAATGAGCTCTGCCCTGAGCCTCCTCTGCTGCAGGCTGCACACCCCCAGCTCCCTCAGCCTCTCCTCACAGGGCTGTGCTCTAGGCCCCTCCCCAGCCTTGCTGCCCTTCTCTCAACACCTTCCAGCACCTCAACATCTCTCTGCAATGGAGGAGCCCAGAACTGGACACAGCACTCCAGGGGTGGCCTGAGCAGTGCTGAGCACAGGGGCAGAAGAACCTCCCTTGTCCTGCTGCCCACACTGCTCCTGAGCCAGCCCAGCATGCCATTGGCTCTGCTGCCCACCTGGGCACTGCTGCCTCCTCTTCAGCTCCTCTCTCCCAGCACCCCCAGGACCCTCTCTGCCTGCCTGCTCTCAGCCACTCTGCATTACTCATTGCTGTCTACACCTAACCAGCTCCAGGCCTCTGAGTCTTTCTTCACAGCAGAGATGTTCCAGTCCCTTCATCATCCTCATAACAGCTCACTCAACTCTCTCCAGCAGGTCCCTGTCTCTCTTGAACTGAGCAGCCCAAATTTTGAGTCCAAATGAGGAGAGACTGAGGGAGCTGGGGATGGCTACTCTGAAAAAGAGGAGATCTCATTGCTCATTGCTGTCTACAGCTACCTGAAGGGACATTGTGGAGAGGCTGCTGCTGGGCTCTGTTCACAGCTAATTGGAGACAGAACGAGGAGGAATGGCCTCAAGCTGAGGCTGGAGAGGTTTAGACTGGACATTAGGAAGAAGTTTTTCATGGAGAGAGTGGTCAGAGACTGGAAAATATCTGCCCAGGGAGGTGATGGAATCCCCCAGCCTGGAGGTGGTTTGGATGTGGTGCTTAGGGAGATGTTTAAGGTGAATCTTGTAGGGTAGGCTTCTCGCTTGGGCTTGGTGATTCTGAGGCAGCTTTCCCAACCTGCATGGTTCTGTGATTCTGTGAATGGCCTCAAGCTGAGGCTGGGGAGGTTTAGATTGGACATTAGGAAGAAGGTTTTGATGGAGAGGGTGGTCAGGAACTGTAATGAGCTGCCCAGGGAGGTGCTGTGGTCCCCCAGCCTGGAGGTGTTTCAGAGGTGATTTGGATGTGGTTGCTTAGGGCTGTGGTTTAAGGTGAATCTTGTAGAGCAGGGTTCTAGGTTGGGCTTGGTGATAACCCTGGATGTGTTTAAGGATGGTTTGGATGTGGTGCTCAGGGCTGTGGTTGAAGGTGAATCTTGTAGAGTAGGGTTCTAGGTCGGACTTGGTACTCCTGAAGGGCTTTGCCAGCCTGCATGGTTCTGTGACTCTGTGGACACAGTATTCCAGCTGTGGTCTCATCAGGGCAGAGCAGAGGGGAAGGAGAAGGTGATGCTCCACACTGCCACACAGCAGTAAAGAAGCGCAACTAAAGCAACACATCAGAGCTGGCAGGAGCAGTTTTGCTGTCTCCCGGAGCAGCAGCAAGCGCTGAGGTTAACCCAGCAGCAGAGCACCTGGCAAAAGCCATACCCCTGAGGTCCTTCCCCAGCTCACAGTAACTCTGTTCTAGGCAAGCCTTAAAGAGCCAAGTTATTGGCCTTGGAGCAATGCTGGTTTGCTCTCCTCAGAAATGTGCCCCCTTCTGCTTTGCCTGTAACAAAAGCTGAACCCAAAGGAAAATAATAAGAGCAAATTAAAAACCCCTCAGGGGAATGCTGAGGTCAGTGAAAACAGGAACTGGAGGAGGCAAAAGCCCAGGGAAAACAGCTGCAGGCAGAGCTATTGACCAAAGGATGTCAGGCAAAAACATGCCACATGGCCTGGATGTCCTGAATCAAGCCCAGATGGCATAATGGGGCATGAGGTGAAACCCTCTTAAAGGGCAACTAAAGGTTTTGTACAGGGGAAGGAGGAGGGCTAAAAAAAAGAGGCCTTTTTTTCATTGCTTCCATTTTCAGTGGACACAAAACATCTGTTCCTTCTGAAATAAAGGTCCTCCCCTTGCATCCTTCCCCCTCCCCACCAAATGTCACCAGCTTGCAAACAAAAGGCTGAGTTTTCAGCGTGGCTGCAGAGATACTTAGCTATAGGTAAGGCAAAAGGCAAGGGGGAGTGGGGGGAAGAGAACATAAAGAGGTACAAATAGACGAAGCATTAAAGATATCACTTAGGATGAGAGAGTTCAGAGCCATTTCTGAGCAGAGGGCTGCAGCAGCTCTGCTGTGAGCACAGACTGAAAGAGTTGGGGCTGTGCAGGCTGCAGAAGAGGAGGCTCCCAGGGGACCTTCTTGTGGCCTTCCAGCATCTGAAGGGGGCTACAAAAAAGCTATGGAAGGTCTTTTTAGGCTGTCAGGGAGTGACAGGGCTGGGGGGAATGGAGCAAAGCTGGAGGTGGGGAGAGTGAGGCTGGAGGTGAGGAGGAAGTTGTTGAGCATGAGAGTGGTGAGAGGCTGGAATGGGTTGCCCAGGGAGGTGGTTGAGGCCCCATGGCTGGAGGTGTTTCAGGCCAGGCTGGCTGAGGCTGTGTGCAGCCTGCTCTAGGGTAGGGTGTCCCTGGGCATGGCAGGGGGGTTGGGACTGGCTGCTCCTTGTGGTCCCTTCCAACCCTGATCTATTCTGTGGGTAAGAGTAAAATATCAGCTCCTATCCTCTTTTTCTCCTGAGATAGACTTTTTCCCTTGTGATGTAGAACATGTTAAACACTGACTCCATTGCAGGTGTAGGGCCACATCTGGAGTACTTAATCCAGTTCTGGGCTCCCTGGCTCATACGGAACGGGGACTTGCTGGGAAGAGTACAACAAAGCAGTGCAAAGATGCTGAGGGGACTGGAACAGCTCTGCTGAGGACAGGCTGAGAGAATTCACAGCATCACAGAATTAGCCAGGTTGGAAAAGACCTCTGAGATCATCGAGTCCAACCTAGCACCTAACACCTTCTAATTAACTAACCCATGGCACTGAGTGCCTCATGCAGTCTGCTCTTACACAGCTCCAGGCACAGCGACTCCACCACCATCCTGGGCAGCCCATTCCAATGCCAATCACTCTCTCTGACAACAACTTCCTCCTAACATCCAGCCTAGACCTGCCCTGGCACAGCTTGAGGCTGTGTCCCCTTCTTCTGCTGCTGGCTGCCTGGCAGCAGAGCCCAACCCCAGCTGGCTACAGCCTCCCTGCAGGGAGCTGCAGACAGCAATGAGCTCTGCCCTGAGCCTCCTCTGCTGCAGGCTGCACACCCCCAGCTCCCTCAGCCTCTCCTCACAGGGCTGTGCTCCAGGCCCCTCCCCAGCCTTGCTGCCCTTCTCCAAACACCTTCCAGCACCTCAACAACTTTCTTGGGGCTGTTTAGTCTGGAAAAGAGCAACTTGAGGGAGATCTCATCAATGCTGAGCAGTACTTACAAGGCTGGGTGCAAGGAGGCTGTGTCCAGGCTTTGTTCAGTGGTGCCCAGTGCCAAGATAAGGAGCAAGGGGCACAGATTTGAACATCTAGGTTGGGATGATCTTGGAGGTCTCTTCCAACCTGGTTGATTCTATGATTCTGTCTAAACTTGTGGCCAAATTTCTTTAACTTAAGGGTGATGGATCACTGCAGGAGGCTGCCCAGAGAGGTGGTGAAGTCTCCATCTCTGGAGACGTTCAAAATCCACCTGGATACTTTCCTGAGAGACCTTCTCTAGGTGATGCTGATCCTGCTTTGGCAGCGGAGTCGGAGTCGATGCTCTACAGAGATCCAACCTCTGCCATTCTGGGACTCTATTCCAATCCTGCAGAGCTCTTTCCCAAGAGCCATGCTGAGAGAGGAAAGAAAGCAACCCAAGCTTTGCTCCAAAGCTGTTCTTTCCACTGAAAACACCTCTGCTATTAGAGTAGCTAGGAAAAAGCAGAGTAAGAACTGACTAGGAGAGGAATAGCTGCTGGCTCTGCTGGCTGCAGGCAGAGGGACTCTTGCCATTTTAGCTCCCTTTGGCCTGCTCTCTGCCTCAAATATTTATTCCCCAAACAAAAAGGAGGATTCACAATTCAGGGAAATTTTGGAACATTTGCTGGCAGCCTTTTGTCCAAGCAACACCCTCACAGACTGCAGAGGGAGCCTGTGGCAGTCCTGCAAGAGCTACCACAGAGCTCTTCTCCTTGGGGTCAACAAAACTTGCAAGTTTTGCCCTGGCTGGGGGTGGTCACAGGGGATTGTGTTTTATGGGTGTGTGTGGGGGGGCTTAAGGGCAATCTCAGTATGTGAGAATCTCAGAGGGTCGTTCTGGGGCTGTCTGTGGAATCTTGTATCCAGCTCTGGGCCTCTCGGATCAAGAAAGACCTCAGGGAACTGCTTGTGATAGTCCAGCCCAGAGCCCCAAAGCTGCTGCAGGCAGTGGAACATCTCCTGTCAGGCCAGGCTGAGGGAGCTGGAGCTGGGAGCTCGAAGCAGAGGAGCCTGAGGGCTCCCCTCAGTGCTGTGCTAAAGATCATAGAATCACAGAATGGTTTGGGTTGGAAAGGACCTCGAGGATCATCCAGTTCCAAGCCCCTGCCATAGGCAGGGACACCTCCCACTAGAGCAGGTCACTCAGTGTGCAGGGCTGGAGCCAGGCTCTGCTCAGGAATGTCCAAGGACAGGACAAGGGGCACTGGGGGCAAGCTGGAGCAGAGGAGGTGCCAGGGGAGCAGAAGGGAAAGCTTTGCCACTGTGAGGGTACTGCAGCCCTGGAGCAGGCTGCCCAGAGAGGTTGTGGAGCCTCCTTATCTGGAGACATTCCAAACCCACCTGGATGTGTCCCTGTGTGCCCTGCCCTGGGTGACCCTGCTCTGGCAGGGGAGGGGTGGGGGGTAGGTGTTGGACTGGATGAGCTTTTGAGGTCCCTTCCAAGCCCTCCCATTCTGTGATGATTCTGTGAGGGGTTCTCACCTCTATTTCTTTTCTTCTTAGCTGAGAACAGCCTGAAGCCATAAGGCAGAGGTGATCCAGCTGGTGTGCCAGCTGGGGATGGTCCTCTTACCTAACTCAAGTCATTAATGATGCATGAGTCCCTCGGGGTTTAAAGGGAAAAGTCAATCCAGTGCCCCAGTGGAATGCCTTTAATTTCCTGGGTTCTGTGTGCCATTATTACCTGGGGTTTATTAAAGCTCTTCTACAAACAGAGATGGATTGAAAAACAATTTGCAAGCTCAGGGTCCAGGCTTCCAAATGACAATGAGAATAAATTTCATCCTTTTCTGTTTGCCTTCTGGTTTCAGTTGTGCAGTCAGGCTCATGACCTGGACTGAAAGTCAAGGGTTGAGGGGCTGAGGGAACTGAGGTTGTTTGGGCTGGAGAAGAGGAAGTTGAGGGGAGACCTCATTACTCTCTACAGGCCCTTGGAAGGAGATGGGAGCCAGGTGGGGGTTGGTCTCTTCTCCCTAGTCTCACAGAATCATAGAAGAAGGCTGGAAGAGAGCTCCAAGCTCAGCCAGCCCAACCTAGCACCCAGCCCTGCCCAACCAACCAGACCATGGCACTAAGTGCCCCAGCCAGGCTTGGCTTCAACACCTCCAGCCAGGGGCACTCCACCACCTCCCTGGGCAGCCCATTCCAATGCCAATCACTCTCTCTGACAACAACTTCCTCCTAACATCCAGCCTGAACCTGCCCTGGCACAGCTTGAGGCTGTGTCCCCTTCTTCTGTCCCTGCCTGCCTGGCAGCAGAGCCCAACCCCAGCTGGCTACAGCCTCCCTGCAGGGAGCTGCAGACAGCAATGAGCTCTGCCCTGAGCCTCCTCTGCTGCAGGCTGCACACCCCCAGCTCCCTCAGCCTCTCCTCACAGGGCTGTGCTCCAGGCCTCTCATCAGCTTCATTGCCCTTCTCTCAACACCTTCCAGCACCTCAACATCTCTTGAATTAAGGAGAGGAAATGGCCTGAAGTTGTGCCAGGGCAGGGTTAGGTTGGACATGAGGAAAGAATTGTTTGCTGCAAGAGTGGTCAGAGATTGGAAGAGGCTGCCCAAGGAGGTGGTGGAGTAAACCATTCTATGATCCTGTGTTCTCTTAGGTGCTGGTTTCTCCTGCCATGGGTTTGCAGACTTCTGCCAGCTCCCACTCACCAATGTTCCCTTTCATTTCAGACCAGTGATGCTTTTTGTCTCCTCTCCCTGCCATCAACCAACTCCCCCTTGGAAAATCACCACCAGCTCCTGCTGTTTGTGCTGTTCTTGCAGTGATCTAACCCAAAGCAGCCTCTTTGCTGGTTTGCTTTGGCTTTGCCACACAGCATCCAATTCCTCGTACTGTTTTGAGTAGCCTCCTCCTCACACCCTGCATGAGAGCTTACTCAGGGAGTAGTTTCTCTCGTGTGCAGGAGGTCAGAGTACTGTACTCTCTCCAGAAGCCTCAGTCTGCCTGGAAAATCTGAGAGTTTCATAGTAGACTTCATTTCCCCCCTCCCCTCCCCACTGGCTTTTTCCAGTAGTGCCTCTCTGATTGTTTTGCCACAGGTCTAAACCTTGAGCAAGGTTTCTGAAGCTGCAGAACTCATTCCTGTGCCCTAAAATAAAACACAAACACACAAAATAACCTGTCTCAGGTTTTTTTTCCCCTCTGTTCTCAGAAGTCCTCTGATGAAAAAGAAAAGGCAGCACATCAAGAAGTTCTCCATGGGCCTCTGTGGCCAAAAAGGCCAAGGGTATCCTGGGGTGCATTCAGAAGAGTGTGGCCAGCAGGGCAAGGGAGGTTCTCCTGCTCTTCTACTCTGCCCTGGTGAGAGCACATCTGCAGTGCTGCATCCAGGTCTGGGCTCCCTAGTTCAAGAGAGACAGGGAGAGTGTCCAATGGAGACTACAAGGATGCTGATGGGACTGGAGTATCTGTCTGATGAGGAAAGGCTGAGAGACCTGGGGCTGGTTACCCTGGAGAAGGCTAAGAGAGGATCTGATTGTGCAGGGGCTGGACAAGATGACTTTTATCCCTTATAACCCAGACCATTCTATGGTTCTGTGTTTCTGTGGTTCTATGCTTCTGTGGTTCTAAGATTCTATGATTCTGTGGCTCTATGATTCTATTGTTCTATGATACAATGGTTCTATGATTCTGTGGCTCTATGGTTCTATTGTTCTATGATTCAATGATTCTATGATTCTGTGGCTCTATGACTCCATGATTTTGTGGTTCTATGACTCTATGATCCAATGGTTCTATGATTCTGTGGCTCTATGATTCCATTGCTCTATGATCCAGTGTTTCTATGATTCTGTGGCTCTATGGTTCTGTGGTTCTGTGGTTCTATGATTCTATGATCCAATGGTTCTATGATTCTGTGGCTCTCTGATTCTGTGGGTCTATGATTCTATGGGTCTCTGATTCCATAGTTCTATCATTCTATGACTCTCTGTTTCTATGAAATACCTGAAGGTGGCTGTGAAAGAGGCAGAAGTCACTGAGGTCAGAGCTCTTTGTCTGCAATGCCACTGAATCATAGAATCATAGAATGGGTTAGGTTGGAAGGGACCCCAAAGCTCAGCCAGTTCCAACCTCCCCACCATAGGCAGGGACAACTCCCACCAGAATAGGTCGCTCAAAGCCTCATACAACCTGGTCCTGAACACCTCCAGGGAGGTTGTGGAGCACAGAAGCACAGAATGGGATGGAAGATGTGATCAAAGATCACATTTTGTGATTCTGTGCTCCACAGCCTCCCTGGGCAACCTCTGCCAGTGTCTCACCACCCTCACTGCAAACAGCTTCTTCCTAACATCCACTTTTAATCTCCCCTCTGCCACTTCAAACCCATTCCTCCTCCTCCTGTCATCACCAGATCTTGTCCTTCCTTCATAGTATCATAGTATCACAGTATCATCAGGGTTGGAAGAGACCTCACAGATCATCAAGTCCAACCCTTCACCACAGAGCTCAAGGCCAGACCATGGCACCAAGTGCCACGTCCAATCCTGCCTTGAACAGCTCCAGGGACGGCGACTCCACCACCTCCCTGGGCAGCCCATTCCAGTATCCAATGACTCTCTCAGTGAAGAACTTTCTCCTTAACCCTCTTCAGATCCTGCAAGGCCACTCCAAGGTGTCCTGGAAGCCTTCTCCTCTCCAGGCTGAAGAGCCCCAACTCTCTCAGCCTGTCCTCACAGCAGAGCTGCTGCAGCCCTCTCAGCATCTTGGTGGCATCCTCTGCACTGGCTCCAACACTTCCATGTCCTGCTTGTGCTGGGGGCTGCAGAGCTGCACCCAGGACTGCAGGTGGGGTCTGAGGAAAGCATTAAACCAAGAATTTGAGTGGAAATTTGGAATCAATTAAGGAGATAGAGATCTACAGGATTATTACGTTGGTTTCTCCCCAGGTGTGAGTGGCTGAATGCAAATCCTTGTAAGTGATGATTGTTTGGGTGATGCTATTGGCATCACAAATGGATAAAGGGTGGGAGTTGCCTTCTTAGTTGTTAATGGAAACAATAGAACAGAATGAGGCTGTAAAGGACCAGGAAAGCAAAGTCATAGGATCACAGAATCATAGAATCAGTCAGGGTTGGAAGGCACCACAAGGATCAGCCAGCTTCAAAGCCCCTGCCATGGGCAGGGACACCTCACACTAGAGCAGGCCTCATCCAGCCTGGCCTTAAACACCTCCAGGGATCAGGCTTCCATCACCTCCCTGGGCAACCCCTACCAGGCTCTCACCACTCTCATGCTGAACAACTTCTTGCTAACATCCAGGCTGACTCTTCCCATTCCCAGCTATGTTCCATCCCCCTCAGTCCTATCACTCCCTGCCAGCCTACAAAGTCCCTCCCCAGCTTTCTTGCAGGCCACCTTCAGATCCTGCAAGGCCACAAGAAGGTCAAGTATTTCAGGTTGGTTATAATCTAAAAGGAGCAAATGGAATCATACAGAGAAGAAATGAGGTTGGCAAAAGGCTGGGGAAAGAATATTTCCAGAAATATGCCTGAGTTTGGGTATTCATTTCAAAGGCAGAGCAGTTAAAAGCCTTTTTTTCTGGTCTGGAAAGAAAGAGACACTTCAGCAAAGCTGAGGTATGGCTATGAGGTGTGACTTTTAAGATGCCAACATAACATATAGAGGGGAACCTCAGACAGAGCAACAGGAGTTTGGGAACACAGGAAGGTAGCTGTCTGATGGAAACTTGGACAAGAAGAGGTGAAGAAAAGGTGTGGGGAGGGGGGAAGGCAGGCAGAGAAAGCAGGGAAGGAAAATATTGCAGCAGAGAGAAAAGTAGACCACAGGCTTGGAGAGCCAGGCAGGTCAGAGAGGATGAGGACAGACTCCTGCTAGGAGAAGGCTACTGCAAAAACTCCATTTCACTGGGGCCCAGGAAATGGAGCTGAGAAGAGTCTTGCACTAAAATCATAGAATCAGAGAATGGTTTAGGTTGGAAGGGACCTCAAGGATCATCCAGATCCAACCCCATGCCATAGGCAGGGACACCTCCCACTAGAGCAGGCTGCTCAAGGCCTCATCCAGCCTGGCTTTAAACGCCTCCAGGGAGGAAGCATCCACAACCTCTCTGGGCAACCTGTGGTAGTGTCTCACCACCCTCAACCTCTGCCAGTGTCTTACCACTCTCACTGTAAAGAACTTCCTCCTAAAAAATGGGTGCAGAAGAGCTGCTGACAAGCAGGGAACATCCAGAACTCTCCATGAGCTCAGAGGAGGGGAAGGAACACAGAAATGACTGAATGGGGTGGCAGAGGCCAGGTGGTTCTGCCTTTTGACCTTAGAATCATGGAATCAAGCAGGTTGGAAGAGACCTTTGGAGATCTTTGGAGATCCCTTCTAACCTCTACCACCCTCCCTGTGATCCTGTGAGTGCAGACCTTTATAATTAAGACTCAGAAAGGTCTCAGCAATAGAATCATAGAATCACAGAATCCAGCAGGCTGGAAGAGGCCTCTCAGCTCATCCAGCCCAACCTAGCACCCAGCCCTGCCCAACCAACCAGACCATGGCACTAAGTGCCCCAGCCAGGCTTGGCTTCAACACCTCCAGCCATGGACACTCCACCACCTCCCTGGGCAGCCCATTCCAATGCCAATCACTCTCTATGCCAAGAACTTCCTCCTAACAGCCAGCCTGGAACAACTTGAGGCTGTATCTCCTCATTCTGTTGCTGGTTGCTTGGCAGAAAAGCCCAACCCCCACCTGGCTACAGCCTCCCTTCAGGTATAACCAAGTCACTGCTTCAAAAGGTGTGCAAAATAAACAGGTGAGAGAAGTTGTGTTGGAGATCAGGAGACAGAATGGACAGAAGCCAAGTGCCAAGAGCTGAAAGGAGATGAGAGGCTCCTGTGGTGTGGAAAAAGAAGGAGTTTGCAAGGATGGGAAAGGAAATCACTAGGCTGGGCTGGTGCAGGAAGATCAGAGAGGATTTCAGCAGTTTGCCTTCAAACCCTGAGCCCCAGGCCAAAGCTACTTCTCCTCCCCATTTGCTTTGGCAGCTCTGGTTCGTTTCTGCACTTACATGAAGATTCTTCACGTTCTTGAAGTCTCCTTCTTTGATTTCAGTGATTTTGTTGTTCTGCAAGTCCAGCAGAGTGGTGTCAGGAGGAAGATCTTTGGGGACTTTTTCCAGACCTGGGGACAGGGAAGAGAATGAAGAAATTGCCTTTGAAACAGTCACAGGCTCATAGGGTGTTAGGGGCTGGAAGGGACCCAAGGAGATCATCGAGCCCAACCTCCCTGCCAGAGCAGGACAATCCTGTCTAACACAGAGCAACAGGAACACATCCAGACAGGCCTTGAAAGGCTCCACAGAAGAAGACTCCACAACCTCTCTGGGTAGCCTGTTCCAGGGATCTGGCTGCCCAGAGAGGTTGTGGAGTCTCCTTCTCTGGAGCCTTTCCATACCCACCTAGATGCGTTCCTGTCCCAACTACCCTGGGGGATGCTGCCTTGGCAGGGGGTGGGGGTTGGACTCAATGACCTCTGAAGGTGACTTCCAACCTCTCACATTCTGTGCTCAGACCTTTGCTTAGCAGCCTTCACCTCTCAGTAAACACCGTTCCTAGAGCTCATTTCCTGATGAAGCTTATGGAGACTTATGTGAAAGTATTTCTGTCTCCAGCCACTCAAAAGGAGTTTTTATTTGGCTGTGCCAAATCAGAACTTCTTTATTCACCTCACCCTTGTGCCCTTGGGCTGAGAATGGAGCTGAGTTCCAGCTTGAAGCAAAGGATTGAGTTGGGCAGGGGGTGGGAAGAGAAAGTAGTTTCCAAGGCATTTTAATGCCACTGAGCTGTGTGAAGAAAAATTGCTTCCAGGCAGAGGCATGGGATTTATTGATTTCCCTAGGTCCCAGCTGTGGTGGGCACAGAACACTTCCTGCTATCTAAAAGGTAGGAGGCATGGTCTTGGAAAAAGTTCAGTAGTTAATTAGCATCATTTCCAGAGGAAAAATAAATAAACCACAGAATCCAGCAGGCTGGAAGAGAGCTCCAAGCTCAGCCAGCCCAACCTAGCACCCAGCCCTGCCCAACCAACCAGACCATGGCACTAAGTGCCCCAGCCAGGCTTGGCTTCAACACCTCCAGCCAGGGGCACTCCACCACCTCCCTGGGCAGCCCATTCCAATGCCAATCACTCTCTCTGCCAACAACTTCCTCCTAACATCCAGCCTGAGCCTGCCCTGGCACAGCTTGAGGCTGTGTCCCCTTCTTCTGTCCCTGGCTGCCTGGCAGCAGAGCCCAACCCCAGCTGGCTACAGCCTCCCTGCAGGGAGCTGCAGACAGCAATGAGCTCTGCCCTGAGCCTCCTCTGCTGCAGGCTGCACACCCCCAGCTCCCTCAGCCTCTCCTCACAGGGCTGTGCTCCAGGCCCCTCCCCAGCCTTGCTGCCCTTCTCTCAACACCTTTCAGACTTGAGGAGCCCAGAACTGGACACAGCCCTCAATAAGCCAAACAGTTTGCTTGACTGCAGAATATGCACTGAAGTCCACCTTAAAACCTTCTCTCAACACCTTTCAGACTTTTTTCTTTACCACCTCCCCTCTCTTTTTCTTTCTTCTGAAACTAGGTCCAAGTTTTCTGGAGAAGAAATCTCTTGGTTTCACTGCAACTGCCAAAAGAACATCAGACAGTTTAAATTAAAGACTCTCTTTGGGACTATTTTCTTGACTAGCTGATATGTAAGTCTGATGAAGTCATGGAAATGAAATTAGTGTTAAATAACACTTGCCTTATGCAGCTTTCCTCTCACACTGTGACTTGGAGCAGAGGAAATCTTTGCAGAGCCCTTCTGATTCACCACAATAGTCAAATCTTCTTTCCTTTTCCCTTGATTGTCTCTTATTGATCTCTTTTTGTTGTTGTTGTTGTAATTATTGTTTTGTTCTTTTTTAACAGAAAGTAAAATGCTAAAGGAATGTTTGGGAGGGAAAGCTGAGAGGAGACAATGGGTTCTTGGATGGACAGGAGTGGGTTTCTCTGGATAGAAGAATCACAGAATCAGTCAGGGTTGGAAGGGACCACAAGGATCAGCCAGTTCCAAGCCCCCTGCCATGCCCAGGGACACCTCACACTAGAGCAGGCTGTGCACAGCCTCATCCTGCCTGGCCTGAAACACCTCCAGGGATCAGGTTCAAACCAACTCCCTGGGCAACCCTTTCCATGCTGAACAGCTTAGAAACATAGAATCATAGACTCAGCCAGGTTGGAAGAGACCTCCAAGACCATCCAGTCCAACCTAGCACCCAGCCCCATCCAGACCTTGGCACTAAGTGCCCCAGCCAGCCTTTTCTTGAACACCCCCAGGGACAGTGACTCCACCACCTCCCTGGGCAGCCCATTCCAATGCCAATCACTCTCTCTGCCAACAACTTCCTCCTAACATCCAGCCTAGACCTCCCCTGGCACAGCTTGAGGCTATGTCCCCTTGTTCTACTGCTGCTGGATCACCTTGGCATGGTGCCCTGACCATCTGTGTCATGATTCATTTCATTGTTTGCACAACCACTAATGCTCACTTCCTAATAGTTAAAAGCCTGATCATAGAATCAGAGAATCATAGAATGGTTTAGGTTGGAAGGGACCTCAAGGATCATCCAACTCCAACCCCCTGCCATANGGTAGGAAAAGAGCTCCAAGCTCACCCAGTCCAACCAGCAACCCAACCCCACCATGGCCACTAGACCATGGCCCCAAGTGCCATGGCCACAGGTTTCTTGAGCACCTCAAGTGGATGGGCACTCCTCCACCTCCCTGGGCAGCCTGTGCCCATCCCTGACCACTCCTGCAGCAAAGACATTTTTCCTCATCTCCAACCTACTCCTCTCCTGGCACAGCTTCAGGCCATTTCCTCTCCTATCCCTTGATACTGGTGAGAAGATCCCAGCCCCCACCTCACTGCAACCTCCTCTCAGGGAGTTGTAGAGAGCAGTGAGGCATTTTTAACCCTTTACACCGACAGGGAGTTGCAGAGAGGCATTTTTAACCCTTTACATCTACCTAAAGAGCACTGTTCTGAAGCTAACTGCTATAGAACTTCATCATGAACTCCAGAGAGGTCAGGGTGAGCAAGGAGCAGTGTTTAGTACCTCCTCCAGCTGGAAGCTGCACCAGGTCTCCAGTGGAGGAAGGATTTATGTGTGGATGAGTATAGACACTGTCTGAACCAGAGAATCACAGAAGGTTTAGGGCTAGAAGTGATCATTAAAGATCATCTAGTCCAGCTCTCCTGCCAGGGCAGGGTCACCTCTACCAGATCACTCAAGAATGCATCCAGGTGGGTCTTGAATGTCTCCAGAGAGGGAGACTCCACAACCCACCCTGGGCAGCCTGTTTCAGTGTTCACATCAGCAGCTGAATAACTCAGGACTAAACTGCTTTGCAAGTGTGGACTGGCTCCAAGTGTTTCACCACTTGTCACATCTGCATTGGCTTGAAGAGCTGTGCAGGTCCAGGTGTATCTGCAGCTGCAAAGACAGAGGAGGAGCATCGGTGCAGGGCGAATCGGTTCCTGTGCTGGAGATTCAGTGCCTGGAGAGCAAAGCTGTACACTGCTGAGGTCAGGGCAGGTCACCAGACAGTCAGCTCAGATGAATGGAGGAGCCTGAACCAACATGGCAGGGTTTGAACTGAGTGAAGGAAACTGTAATCCTAGAAGCTGAAATGGCCCTTGGCTCCTGGGATAGAATTGCTGCTTCCCAGGAGAGTTCTTGGATTCCTCTGCCCGGGAGACTGCGCAGATTAGAGAGGAGCTACTCACTGCTGGGAAGCTCAGATGAGTCCCATTCACTCCTGCAGTCATCTTGTACAGCATGACTGCCTCCCAGTGCCTTCCACTGCTTTCCAGTGAAACTGATGCAACACCAAGTGGAAGAGGAAGTGGTGTTGGGAAATGTCAACTGAGTCACTTCTCAATCATTTTTAAGAGCAGTTCACACAAAGATTCCAGCTCTTGGCTGGGATGGTTCTGTTTAACTCGAGAGAGTTTCCTTCTCAAAAAGCCATACAAAAAATCTCTCCTGATATCTGTGGTTTTATGTGAACATATTCAGCCCCCAGGTCAAGAGAGATGTTGAGGTGCTGGAAGGTGTTGAGAGAAGGGCAGCAAGGCTGGGGAGGGGCCTGGAGCACAGCCCTGTGAGGAGAGGCTGAGGGAGCTGGGGGTGTGCAGCCTGCAGCAGAGGAGGCTCAGGGCAGAGCTCATTGCTGTCTGCAGCTCCCTGCAGGGAGGCTGTAGCCAGGTGGGGTTGGGCTCTGCTGCCAGGCAGCCAGGGACAGAAGAAGGGGACACAGCCTCAAGCTGTGCCAGGGCAGGTCTAGGCTGGATGTGAGGAGGAAGTTGTTGTGGGAGAGAGTGATTNATTCTATTCTATCCTATCTTATCCTATTTTACTCTATTCTATTCCATTCCATTCCAACATATAACTGGTATTTCAAGCTCCTAAGATTACCTTACAATTGACCAAAGACTTAAATTCTTCTGTGTCTCTCACTGTGTCTTAAATTGAAAATGTCTTTTTCTTTTTCCCTCATGCAGCCTCCTCTTAAACACCTCCAGCCATGGGCACTCCACCACCTCCCTGGGCAGCCCATTCCAATGCCAATCACTCTCTCTGCCAACAACTTCCTCCTAACATCCAGCCTGAACCTGCCCTGGCACAACTTGAGACTGTGTCCCCTTGTTCCCTTGCTGGGTGGCTGGCAGAAGAGCCCAGCCCCACCAGGCTACCACCACCCTACAGGTAGCTGTGGAGAGCAATGAGCTCTGCCCTGAGCCTCTTCTGCAGGCTGAAATGAAGCAGAGAAGGGCCAAAGCTGGTATCATCCTAAGCAGAGACAAGGCAAAGCTCTTCTGCAGTCCCTGAGAGACTATCAGCCAGTGGCTAGCCAGCTGTGGAGCACCAGTCCAAGCAGCAGACTGCCACTGAGCCAGCCAAACAGGTGCAGGGGATGCAGGAAGGATTTGGGAACAGTGAGAGGAGCTAAGGGAGGTTGGGGTCTGGGGGTACAAGAGAGGCTTTATTACTCCTGCAGCTGAGGGAGCAACTCGCTCAGCTGCAGGAGCTGTGACCGAGTGGCTGTGGAGCTGTTTAACCCCCCCCAAAAGGAGAAGGGTGACTTTTGAACCCCCTCCCCCCTTCCTTTTGCTCTGAAGGGGTTTGACTCCAGTGCTCCAGCTTCTCAGAAGTGAGAGCCACAAGTCTGCTCTGCAGCCTGGCACGGAGCCATCCTTCTGCTGAAGCCATACAGCCAGGCAGGGAAGGAATGCAAGATTTATGGGGCCAGGGGAGGGAGACTAAGCAAAAGGCAGTCTGAGGCTGCAGCCCAGGGATGAGGACATTTCCCTGACAATTGCCTCTTTGCAGGGCTCTGAGACCACAGAGTCGAAATAATCCTAGGTGGGCAGTGCCAACCAGCAAACAACTTGAACACCACAACGCAGCTTGGGGCTTGAGTGTTTCTTTTCCCTCCCTTCTTTATTTGTTTGGACCATTTTAGGGCTGCTTTTTTCCTCCCCCCTCCCCCTCTATTTATTCAGTTTACAACAAGCTGGGATGGGACTTACTCTTCTGCAGAAACCTCCTCCCCTTCCCCAGCTGGAGAGAAGGGGCCAAGAGGCAGGAAGACATCTGAAGGCTGCAGCTCAGATACATGTGTTATTATATTGCAACACTCAGGGTTATTATCACAGGGGCCATAAAATGGGGCTCTTTTCAAGGCTCCTTCGGTTTCCACACACACACAGAGCTGCTGCCAGCTGAGGAATTTGGGCTGAGCTGCAGTCTAATATCCCAACCCTGCTCATCAGCGGAGCAGCCTCTCCCAGCAGCTGCCTGCATCGCCCCTGCACTCTGCTGGATGCTCTAAAGCCCTGCTGTGCCTCATCCCATGGACAGGCAGCAGCCCTCCTGGGGCTGAAAGCCCTTAGGAAGGCTCTGAGTGGACTCTGGGGTGAAGGAGGCAAATGGCAAGCCGCTGGGGTCGGGATACTTGAGCCATGAAAAACAACAGGACTCAAGGGCTACTTTCTGGAAGTTCAGCAAGGAGTTTAACTCAGCTTTGAGTGCTTTGACTCAGAAAAGCTCCCTGATGCTTTCCCAGGCTATGTGCTTCGGTGTTTACTGGAAATAGGTTCTCTGGTGGTGGTGTGGGGGGGGATTTCCAAGCAGCAGTGGTCATCACTTGCACCCTACCGTCCACAAAATAAGAGACAATTGTCTTTCTGTGCAGAGAAATCTTCTCACAGCTCCCTTCTCTCTCCTACTTTCAGAGTAAAAGTTTGGTTCCCCTCTCCTCCTCTGCCCTTGCTCGCTGGGAAATCAGCAGTGCTGCTTTTCTACCCCCTAAGAGACCTAAAGCCAGCTGTGCCCACTGGAACCCACAGGGCTCTTAAAATACAGCTTCTCAAAGATGATTCACAACCATTTGTCAGGCTGCTTTTTTCCCCTCTTTCTTTTCTTTTTCCCTTGCTTTTCAGTCTCCTCCTCCCTTTCAGAGATCCATTTTGGGGGCTTATTTTAACCACAGATTATTGTTTTTCTAGGCTCCTGACCCCTTCCCACAGGAAAGAAGAAGAAAATGATCTCCAGCCCCCGCTGAGGTGGCCACTCACAGAAGGTAGACCTGCTGCTAATGTCACCAAGCTGGACTTTTTTGCCCCCTTCCCATGAAACATTTGCAATATCACTTCTCAGAACAGAGGAGCAAGGGAAAACAGAGACAAATTTCCATCCTGGAGAGACATCTCCACCCCTGGAGACATGCAGGGTCAAACCTGATGGGGTCCTGAGCAACCTGATCTGGTTGAAAGATGTCCCTGCTCACTGCAGGGGTGTTGGACAAGATCGACCTTTGGAGGTCCCTTCCACCCTGATGCAGCCTGTGTGAAATTCAGGCATGGCAATCCTGGCCTCATCCTCTGTGATGATATTATTAATGATTCTAAACCTCACCTGGATTCTATCCAGTTGGAAGCCCCAGCAAAGGTTTCAAAATGAAGGGAGAGCTTCAACTGCTCTTTTTCCACTTCCACCCACTCTGTGTAATGAGCACATATTTCAGGGGACAACAGCTAGTGGCAAGCTACAGATGTTAGGAATTATTTTGGAGTCCTACTCACATTGTTTTTTCCTCTGGTACAGATAGAAACAGACTCCTGGCTCCAAAACCTAATTCCTAACAGTAATGCTCCATGCCTGAAACTGAAAATCAAGCAACTTCTGCTCTGTACTTGTAACTGAGATGCAGGAAACCTCTGGGATGAGATTTGAACAAGGCCAGGGGCAGGGTTCTACACTTTGGCCACAGCAACCCCAGCTGGCTACAGCCTCCCTGCAGGCAGCTGCAGACAGCAATGAGCTCTGCCCTGAGCCTCCTCTGCTGCAGGCTGCACACCCCCAGCTCCCTCAGCCTCTCCTCACAGGGCTGTGCTCCAGGCCCCTCCCCAGCCTTGCTGCCCTTCTCTCAACACCTTCCAGCACCTCAACATCTCTCTGCAATGGAGGAGCCCAGACCTGGACACAGCACTCCAGGGGTGTGCTGAGCAGTGCTGAGCACAGGGGCAGAAGAACCTCCCTTGTCCTGCTGCCCACACTGCTCCTGAGCCAGCCCAGGATGCCATTGGCTCTGCTGCCCACCTGGGCACACTGCTGCCTCATGTCCTTGTACCAGAGGTGCTCCAGCTCTCTGATCACCTTTGGTCTGTTGATGCTTACCAGATTCCCAGTTCAAGCAGCAGGCAGCAGATGACAATTTAAGGACAGCTCCCTTAATCTTTAACCTTAACTATAATTAGCTCTAACGTCATGCAGCAGCCATAAAGAGTCATTTGTAGGGGGAGAGGTCTCTGGTTTCATGTAAGCTTACCCCTTCCTGCTCTGACCACAGGGTCATTGCCCAGCCCTGAGGGCAGAGATATGTTCCAGGTTATTTTGGGTCCTTCTAAACATAACATGACCATTTTTTCCCCTCCTACATGTTGTAGGGTTGTTTTCAACCTGATTTCCTGCAAGCAAGCAACGGAAGGAGCTGCTGTGACTGCACCTTCACAAAGTGAAGAGTATTGAAGGTTGTGCTGCCATCCAGAGAGCCCCTGGCAGACAGAGCTGGGCACAGAGGAGCTCAAAGGAGGCTCAACAAGGACAAGTGCAGAGTCCTGCACCTGGGCAGGAACAATAAACTGCAGCAGTCCAGGCTGGGAGGTGACTGCTGGAGAGCAGCCCTGGGGAGAGGGACCTGGCAGTGCTGGGGGACAACATCCATGGGGCAGCAATGTGCCCTGGGGGCCAAGAGGCCAATGGGGCCCTGGGGGGCATTAAGCAGAGTGTGTCTGTTTGGTCATGTTGTGACCAAGAAGGGCAATGTTCTGCTGGGGTGCATCAAGAAGAGTGTGGCCAGCAGGTCAAGGGAGGTTCTCCTGCCCCTCTACTCTGTCCTAGTCAGACCACATCTGGAGTACTGTGTCCAGTTCTGGGCTCCCCCACCTCAAGAGGGACAGGGAACTGCTGCAGAGAGTCCAATGGAGGCTCTGGGGATGCTGCAGGGACTGGAAGCTGTGTGTGATGAGGAAGGGCTGAGAGCCCTGGGGCTGCTGAGCCTGGAGAGGAGAAGGCTGAGAGAAAATCTGCAGGGTGGGTGTCAAGAAGGAGGGGCCAGGCTCTCCTTGGTGGTGCTCTGTGACAGGAGAGGGAGCAATGGACACAAACTGGAACACAGAAAGCTCCATCTCAATGTGAGGACAAACTTCCTCTTTGTGAGTGTGCTGGAGCCCTGCAGCAGGCTGCCCAGAATGGTTGTGCAGTCTCCTCAGGAGACTTTCAAGCACCATCTGGATCTGTTCCTGTGTGGCCTGCCCTGGCTGATCCTGCTTTGGCAAAGGGGTTGGACTGGATGATCTCCAGAGGTCCCTTCCATTCTGTGATTCATATAATGGCAGGGGTTCTACAGCTCAGTGCAGAGTATGAAGTCATCCTCTCTGTTCTCTTGAACTCTTAAAACAACCAAGACTGATCACCAGCAAGATTCATTTCATTTATCTTTGAAGAGATTTGATGCTGACAGCAGCTGTAACACTGCTTGCCCTATGCTCACATCCATCTCTCACCTTTTGGAGACCACAAAACCTCCACTGATGTCCATAGCAAGAGGGATGAAGGGACTTAGAATCATAGAATCAGTCAGAGTTGGAAGGGACCACAAGGAGCAGCCAGTTCCAAGCCCCCTGCCATGCCCAGGGACACCCTACCCTAGAGCAGGCTGCACACAGCCTCAGCCAGCCTGGCCTGAAACACCTCCAGCCATGGGGCCTCAACCACCTCCCTGGGCAACCCCTGCCAGGCTCTCACCACCTCATGCTGAATAACTTCCTCCTCACACCCAGTCTCAACCTCCTCACCTCCAGCTTTGCTCCATTCCCCCCACTCCTGTCACTCCCTGACAGCCTAAAAAGTCCCTCCTTAGCTTTTTTGTAGCCCACTTCAGATACTGGAAGGCCACAAGAAGGTTCCCTGGGAGCCTCCTCTTCTCTAGCCTGCACAGCCCCAGCTCCTTCAGTCTGCTTCAGCTCCCTGTGTCCTGTGAAGTCTCCAGGGAAGGTGATCTCATGGCACCCTGCAGAGCACAGGCACTGCTCACTTCCATGAGGGGCTGCCAGACTTGGCTGAAGTTGAACTAAAGCACTGAGCACCACCTCTGAAAGCACTTCTGGAGCATTCTGCATCTGCTGCAGCGTTGTGTAATCACTCATCTGACCTCCTGCCTACCAGAGAGCTCTGGCAGGAACCTTTCCTTCAGCCTCCCTTTGGGAGGATGAGGCTCTAAATGGTACAGTTAATCCTTGCTAGGACTTCCCCAAGGCTTGGCCAACAGGCTGCTCATCTTCCCTGGACTTCAGAGCAGGAGGAGCTGCACCTGGGCACTTAGATCAGCTACTCCCCAGCTGCAGTGGGTGCCAATAGTGAAAGGGTTTGCACCCTTAGCAGGTTTGCAGATGATACCAAGCTGAGTGGTGTGTTTGATAAGGTGGAAGGACAGGACAGGTGCCCTTCAGAGGGACCTGGACAGGCTGGAGAGGTGAGCTGAGGAGACTCTCATGAGGTTAAATAAGGCAAAGTGCAAGGTGCTGCACCTGAGCCAAGGCACTTCTTGTCCAATGCAGGATTGGGGTGGTGAGACTGAGAGCAGCCCTGCAGAGAAGGCCTTGGGGGTGCTAGTGGGTGAGAAGCTGGACAGGAGCCAGCAATGGGCACTGGCAGCCCAAAGGCAGCCTGGGCTGCATGCAAAGCAACGTGGCCAGAGATGGAGAGAAGGGATCCTGCCCCTCTGCTCTGCTGCAGTGCTGTGTCCAGCTGCAGAACCCTGGCAAGAGAGAGATATGGACCAGCTGGAGTGGGTCCAGAGAGCACAAAGATGATCAGAGAGGACAAAGATGATCAGAGAGCACAAAGATGGTCAGAGAGGACAAAGATGATCAGAGAGCACAAAGATGGTCAGAGAGGTGAAGCACCTCTGCTATGGAGACAGGCTGAGAGAGTTAGGGCTGTTCAGCCTGGAGAAGAGAAGGCTTCAGGGAGACCTTAGAGCAACATTTCAGTATCTGAAAGCAACCTGCAGGCAGGCTGGGGAGGAACTGTTTAGATGGTCCTGTGGTGATAGGATGAGGGCAGTGGTTTGGAGCTGGAGCAGGGCAGAGTTAGGTTGGACATCAGGAGGAAGTTCTGCACTACGAGAATGGTGAGGCACTGGAACAGGCTGCCCAGGGAGGTGATTGAGGCCTCATCATTGGAGACATTGAAGATCAGACTTGATGTGGCCTTGATCAATCTGATCTAGTTAGACATGTCCATGAGCCCCCCCAGCCCAAGAAGGACAGGGAGCTGCTTGAAAGAGTCCAGTGCAGAGCCACAGGAATCATTAAGGAAGTTGAACATCTTCTTTATGAGGAGAGCCTGAGGGAGCAGGGGCTTGGAGCTTGGAGAGGACATGACTAAGGGCTGACCTCAGCAATGGCTATCAATATCTGCAGGATGGGTGCCAGGAGGCTGGAGCCAGGCTCTGCTGGGTGATGCTCAGTGACAGGACAAGGGGCAATGGGTGGGAGCTGAGGTGTAGAAGGTTCCATGTGAACCTGAGGAAGACTTTTTCCCCTGTGAGGGTGATGGAGCACTGGCACAGGCTGCCCAGGGGGGTTGTGGAGTCTCCCTCTCTGGAGACATTCAAGAGCTGCCTGGATGCATTCCAATGTGATCTGCTCTAGGTGCTCCTGCTGTGGCAGGAGGGTCGGACTGGATGAGCTTTGCAGGTCCCTTCCAGCCCCTGCCATTCTCTGGTTCTCTGCTCTCAGAGCAGGCAGCCCCATGGGGCTGTGCTCTGGAGCTGTCAGTAACTGCAGCTTGGAGAGCATTCTTCTTTGGGGTGTGAGAAGAAGACAGCCTTAGCCTTCTGCTTCCTGCTCACTCAGCTCTTGGCTTGGGGGCAGAAGAACTTCATTCTGAGGTATGTGCTTAGGAAGATGGGACTGAAGTTTAGCAGGAGAGGAGTTCCCAAATCCAGCTGATGAGGCTGTAACAAGAGCACTGAGTTCTGCTGGGGTTTTTCCAGTGCTTTTCCTGACTTTGGGTTGTTATTTGCTGTCTACAACTACCTGAGGGGTGGTTGTGGCCAGGGGGAGGTTGCTCTCTTCTCTCAGGCAGCCAGCACCAGAACAAGAGGACACAGCCTCAGGCTGCGCCAGGGGAAATTTAGGCTCGAGGTGAGGAGAAAGTTCTTCACTGAGAGAGTCATTGGCTACTGGAATGGGCTGCCCAGGGAGGTGGTGGAGTCGCCGTCCCTGGAGCTGTTCAAGGCAGGATTGGACGTGGCACTTGGTGCCATGGTCTAGCCTTGAGCTCTGTGGTAACAGGTTGGACTTGATGATCTGTGAGGTCTCTTCCAACCCTGATGATCCTGTGAGACTGTGAGACTGTGATACTGTGATTAGTCCCTTCCAGTGCTCCCGACACAAGGGGCAAAGCTGCTCTCTGGGCCCTGGCGGTGATGGTTCCCCTGGTGTTTATTCCTGTAGCTCGGCTGGCATTTCCCTCGAGCAGGACTTTACAAAGAGCAGATGTGCCTTCGGGCACAAAAGGAAGCATGGTGAGGAAGAGGAGGGACCGCGTTAGGATCCTTCAGCTGCTTTGCTCTGGACGTGCCCTCTGTAGCCAGGGGCTGGAGGCTGCAGAGAGCCTTCCTTCCCCCCCAGGGAGTGGGCAAAAGAAGGGATGCTCACCCAGATTTCCACTCTCCTACGTGGGACTTGTCTTAGTGAGCTTTTAGCACAGCCCTGGGAGGAGTCTTCTAATTGCCTGCAAGCTTCCTTCGATTAGTGCCCTTGGGACTAGATGCTTAAATCCAACCATGTGGGGGGAGGGAGGGAGACAGCTCCTTTAGCTGAGCTGGAAATGCCTGGAGCTGAGTGAAGAGCTGGCTCAGGAGTGATGGGCAGCAGAGCAATGGAAGCGTCAGTGCTGGTTCGTGGCTGCTGTGTGCACATTGCCTTCCCAAGCACCCTTCACCCCACAGCCCAGGAGCATGTTAGGTCATCCCAGCAGGACCCCCACAGCCTGCAGCAGAATTCTCAGCTCCTGGGGCCAGCTCCTGGCTTCCCTCGAGTCAGCAGGCAAATCTGACCTTGTCTCAGCCCCAGTCAGCTGGAAATGGATTGAAGGGCAGAGCAGAGAAGAGCAGAGGACTGATTTGCCTGCAAGGAGGCTGCACACACAGCAGTCCTGTCCCTGCTCATAGAAGCAGCCATGGAACCTGCACCCTGGTGGGGCTCCCACCTGGGCCACAGTGCATCAGGGTTTGTCATAGCCACACATGGCAAGGATGGATCAAACTGCATGGCAAGGCTGGTGAGCAAGAACAGAACCACAGAATGGCTTCAGCTGGAAGGCACCTTAAAGACCTGATGGTTGCAGCCCCTTCCACACTGCTCAAAGCCTCATCCAGCCTGGCCTTAAACACCTCCAGGGATCAGGCTTCCACCACCTCCCTGGGCAACCCCTGCCAGGCTCTCACCACCCTCATGCTGAACAACTTCTTCCTAATATCCAATCTGAATCTCCCCATTTCCAGCTTTGTTCCATCCTCCCCAGCCCTATCATTCCCTGACAGCCTAAAAAGTCCTTCCCCACCTTTCTTGTTGGCCCTAGGGGGAGGAACACCCAGAAGCTCTCCAGGCAACTCATTCCAGTGTCTCGCCACCCCCACAGTGAAGAACTTCCATGCTTTCCATTATTTCTTTTCTTCAGGGCTGCATATTTGAAGCCCTGGCAGAGAGCATCTCCTTCTTCAAGCCCAGAGGTTGGCTCATAGCATCCCAACCACTTCAAAAGCACAACAACCTTCTCACTGCAGTAGCTGCAGCCTATGCCTTGCAACCAAGCTCAGAATATCTCTCTTTCTTATCTCCCCCTCTCAGAATTAGCTGAGAATCACAGACCTGGGGCCCGGGGAGAGGCTGAGGGAGCTGGGGATGTGCAGCCTGCAGAAGAGGAGGCTCAGGGCAGAGCTCATTGCTGCCTGCAGCTCCCTGCAGGGAGGCTGTAGCCAGCTGGGGTTGGGCTCTGCTGCCAGGCAGCCAGGGACAGAAGAAGGGGACACAGCCTCAAGCTGTGCCAGGGCAGGTTCAGGCTGGATGTTAGGAGGAAGTTCCTGGCAGAGAGAGTGATTGGCACTGGAATGGGCTGCCCAGGGAGGTGGTGGAGTGCCCATGGCTGGAGGTGTTGAAGCCAAGCCTGGCTGGGGCACTCAGCGCCATGGTCTGGTTGCTTGGCCAGGGCTGGGTGCTGGGTTGGGTGGATGAGCTTGGAGCTCTCTTCCAACCTGCCTGGCTCTATGATTAATTGTTGGATTTAGAATCATGGAATCGAGCAACAAGGTTGGAAGAGAGCTCAAAGCTCATCCAGGCCAACCTACCTATTTCTGAGGCTCTTCAGCATGATGAGACCCTAAAAGAACCCCGAAGCAGTTAGACTGCAGTGAAATCACATGAAGGGGATCTGAAGGAGCATGGGAGCAAGCACAGCAACAAAGGGTCCCTCTGTGACCATCTCTGCTTGCCTATTTTTTTTCCCAAGTGAAAGCTCCTTACAGTCTACAGAATTGAAACAGGCTGGGGACAAGCTCCCAAAATAACTCAAATTCCATTGGCATTAGCCAGTTTAACAACAATAAAACCTAAGGCTCTCCTGGCATGTGAAGCAACCTCTCCCCCACTCCCCACTCCCTGTTTGCTACTGCCTAGCACTTACATGGTAAGAGAAAACAGAAATCAGAGTGTCTTTCCACAGGGAAAAGTACTGTGAGAGCTGTGTGGGTGCATGTCCTGTGTCCAGTTCTGGGCTCCTCCATTGCAGAGAGATGTTGAGGTGCTGGAAGGTGTTGAGAGAAGGGCAGCAAGGCTGGGGAGGGGCCTGGAGCACAGCCCTGTGAGGAGAGGCTGAGGGAGCTGGGGGTGTGCAGCCTGCAGAAGAGGAGGCTCAGGGCAGAGCTCATTGCTGTCTGCAGCTCCCTGCAGGGAGGCTGTAGCCAGCTGGGGTTGGGCTCTGCTGCCAGGCAGCCAGGGACAGAAGAAGGGGACACAGCCTCAAGCTGTGCCAGGGCAGGTTCAGGCTGGATGTTAGGAGGAAGTTGTTGTCAGAGAGAGTGATTGGCATTGGAATGGGCTGCCCAGGGAGGTGGTGGAGTGCCCATGGCTGGAGGTGTTGAAGCCAAGCCTGGCTGGGGCACTTAGTGCCATGGTCTGGGTGCTTGGCCAGGGCTGGGTGCTAGGTTGGGCTGGCTGAGCCTGGAGCTCTCTTCCACCCTGCTTGATTCTGTTTTGTTCTATTCTGTTCTGTCCTATCCAACCCTCTCTTATCCTATCTATCCTATCCTATCCTATCCTATCCTATCCTATCCTATCCCATTCTATCCTGTCCTGTCCTGTTCTCCCCTGCTGCTCTGACAGAGGATGTGAGGAAGGGGAGTTGGTGAGAAAGGTTCTCATGCTTCCAGCTTGAGCTGTGTCTAAGAAAGATTTCTTTTTTAATACAAAGCTCCAAAATGTGATCATTGTTTTGGGAGTGCTTCCAAGCTCTTGGCTCCAAAGGGCTGCTTCCAGTATATATGATTCAGAGCTGGAGGCTCCACACTCTTGTGTTGCAATGGAAAAGTGAGGCTTTCTCTGCTGAGGTAGTAGACAGCACGATTAAGAGTCTTATAGCTTGGGCCCTGCAATTTAGAGCCATTTGAAATGTTTCCATTCCCCACATCTGCCCTCACTTGAATTTATGGATCAGGCATTTGAAGGAATAACCTTGAACAGTTCCTTTTTCCCTGACAGAAATCTGTGGCCTCTCAAAGAAGGAGTGAAGTGTACACACCCAGGATATGCAGTAAAGGAACCCATCAAACTTCATCTGTGATCCCAGCAAATGTCCCTCTGCCCAGGGCTTTGTGGCCTCCTTCAGCAGAGCCAGTGGCATCCTGGGCTGGCTCAGGAGCAGTGTGGGCAGCAGGACAAGGGAGCTTCTTCTGCCCCTGTGCTCAGCACTGCTCAGCACACCCCTGGAGTGCTGTGTCCAGGTCTGGGCTCCTCCATTGTAGAGAGATGTTGAGGTGCTGGAAGGTGTTGAGAGAAGGGCAGCAAGGCTGGGGAGGGGCCTGGAGCACAGCCCTGTGAGGAGAGGCTGAGGGAGCTGGGGGTGTGCAGCCTGCAGCAGAGGAGGCTCAGGGCAGAGCTCATTGCTGTCTGCAGCTCCCTGCAGGGAGGCTGTAGCCAGCTGGGGTTGGGCTCTGCTGCCAGGCAGCCAGGGACAGAAGAAGGGGACACAGCCTCAAGCTGTGCCAGGGCAGGTCTAGGCTGGATGTTAGGAGGAAGTTGTTGTCAGAGAGAGTGATTGGCATTGGAATGGGCTGCCCAGGGAGGTGGTGGAGTGCCCATGGCTGGAGGTGTTGAAGCCAAGCCTGGCTGGGGCACTTAGTGCCATGGTCTGGTTGGTTGGGCAGGGCTGGGTGCTAGGTTGGGCTGGCTGAGCTCGATTCTATGTTTCTATGATGTGGTCCATTCCAGTTAAGAGAATGCATAGTTCCTTGGTACAATCCCAGTAACAGACTGGGGGGGCACAGCCTCCTTGTAGAATCACAGAATGGGAGGGTTGGAAGGACCTCTGGATCATCCAATCCAACTCCCCTGCCAGAGCAGCATCACCCAGGGCAAGGCACACAGGAACACATCCAGATGAGGCTTGAATGTCTCCAGACAAGGAGACTCCACAACCCCTCTGGGCAGCCTGCTCCAGCATCCTTACAGTAGAAAGGTTTTTCACCACATTGAGATGGAGCTTCCTGGGTTCCAGTTTGCGTCCACTGCCCCTTGTCCTGTCACAGGACGTCAGTGAGGAGAGCCTGGCTCCTTCTTCCTGGCACCCTGCATACATCTGTAAACACTAATTAGATCTCCTCTCCAGGCTAACCAGCCTCAGGCCTCTCAGCCTTTCCTCATCACACAGACTTCCCAACCCTCCTTTTCTCTTGCTGGCTTTCCTGGCACTTCTCAATCACTTGCTAGCTCTCACTGTGGTCACCTGGACCTGGTTTTGATTTGTCTCCTCATGCCTTTCACAACTCATTTTTCTTTCCCCATGCAGAGGGAAGCAGCAATAATCTCTGCTCATCATATAAACACTGCTCATTCCCTGGGAAAAGAAGTGAGGGTGCCCAAGAATTGGACTCTTTAAGCCACCAGAAGTTTCCCAGACAGATTAAAGGCACAATAACTGAGCTGCAAAGCCCTGCCTAGAATGCAGACAGAAATCCTACAGAGAGAGCCTTGGGCTCAGCTCAGCTGCAAAGCTCTGGCTGGAAGGCAAACACAAACCCTGTGAGGAGAATCTTGGGCTCAGCTCAGCTAGAAGGCAAAGACAAACCCTAGGAGGAGAGTCTTGAGGAGAGAGTCTTTGGCTTAGTTCAACTGCAAAGCCCTGGCTAGAAGGCAAACATCAACCCTATGAGGAGAGCCTTGGGCTCACCTTAACTGCAAAGCCCTGGCTAGAAGGCAAACACAAACCCTAGGAGAGCCTTGGGCTCAGCTCAGCTGGAAAGCCCTGGCTAGAAGGCAAACACAAACCCTAGGAGAGCCTTGGGCGCAGCTCAGCTGCAAAGCCCTGGCTAGAAGGCAAACACAAACTCTATGAGGAGAGTCTTGGGCTCAGCTGCAAAACCCTGTCTAGAAGGCAAACACAAACCCTGTGAGGAGAGTCTTAGGCTCAGCTCAGTTGTAAAGCTCTGTCTAGAAGGCAAACACAAACCCTAGGAGGAGAGTCTTGAGGAGAGAGAGTCTCTGGCTTAGTTCAGCTGCAAAGCTGTGGCTAGAAGGCAAAGACAAAGCCTAGGAGGAGAGTCTTGGGCTCATCTTAGCTGCAAAACCCTGTCTAGAAGGCAAAGACAAACTCTATGAGGAGAGTCTTGGGCTCAGCTCAGCTGCAAAGCCCTGGCTAGAAGGCAAAGACAAACCCTAGGAGGAGAGTCTTGGGCTCAGTTCAGCTGCAAATCCCTGTACAGAAGGCAAACATAAACCCTGTGAGGAGAATTTGGGCTCGGCTCAGCTCCAAGGCAAAGACAAACCCTATGAGGAGAGTCTTGGGCTCAGCTCATATGCAAAGCCTCAGCTAGAAGGCAAAGACAAACCCCGTGAGGAGAATTTGGGCTCAGCTCAGCTGCAAAACCCTGTCTAGAAGGCAAAGACAAACCCTGGGAGGAGGATTTGGGCTCAGCTCAGCTCCAAGGCAAAGACAAATCCTGGGAGGAGAATTGGGGTTCAGCTCAGCTAGAAGCAAAGACAAACCCTGGGAGGAGAATTGGGGCTCAGCTCCAAGGCAAAGACAAACCCTGGGAGGAGAATTGGGGCTCAGCTCAGCTAGAAGGCAAAGACAAACCCTGGGAGGAACATTTGGGCTCAGCTCCAAGGCAAAGACAAACCCTGGGAGGAGAGTGCTGGGCTTACCTAGGTCAGAGCACTGCACCACGCGGAGATGGCACTGGCAGCGGAAGGGGCACACTGGTCCGAAGCCGGAGGTGACCAGATCATCTGTGGAAGGCAAATCAGCTGAGCCTTCATCTTCCAGCATGAAGTCAAAGAGGCCTTGCTGGTGGAAGGGCTTGGCCAAGCAGCTTGGCAGTAGCAGGACGAAGAAAAGAGCCAGCTTCATGGTTTAGTTCATCGATTCTGGGCAGGACCTGAGGATCAAAGCAGGAGATTTACAACCAGAGCAGCAGATTCCCATAGCTGCAGAGTTCCCGCTGGAGGAGGTCCAGCACATCCACCAATTGCATAACTGTTCCTTCCAATAGCTGCAAACTGAACCGTTGGAAGTAGGGCAGTTATGTGATAGGAGCTTAGTAACTGCTGGTCAATAGGCTCGGTGGTTGTTGTTGTTGTTACAAGGCAGCCTAAAGGCAGCTGTAAACACATCTGGCTGCATCCTTGGAGCAGTGTTTATTAAGAACAGGCAGTGCTGTCGACTTTGTTATGCAAAACAGTCAAAACAATAAGCCACATTTTTCCATGGCTCTGTGTCCTGCCAACCTCGCAGTCCACTGGAGTCCCTTAGCGTTTTCTTTCAGAGCAAGGAGAGCATCCCCTGGGCATGAACCTGAGGAGCCCCAAACTCATTCTGCTGCAGCATTTCGTGTCTTGAGGAAGATGCAGGGATGTATTGGTTTTGTTTGTAAGAGCCAGCTTGCTCTGTTTGGAATTGTAGCCCAGGGCAACTCACTGGGAAAGAGCAGGACCTAGTGACAGGCTGGGGAGAGAGAAGGGGAGAACCTGGGTTGCTGAAATGAGCTCTGCCTCTTAAACAGCACAATAAAATCATGGAATCACGGAGCAGGGTGATCCTGCTCTGGCAGGGGGGTTGGACTGGATGAAGGGAGGCTGTAGCCAAGTGGGGGTTGGTACTTTTCCCAGACAACCAGCAACAGAAGAAGGGGACACAGCCTCAAGCTGTGCCAGGGGAGATAAAGCCTGGATGTTAGGAGGANCCCCCCCCCCCCTCCCCAGTCTGTTACTGAGACTTTGCCAAGGAACTAAGCATTCTCTTAGCTGGAATGGAACACATCATAGAATCAAGCAGATTGGAAGAGAGCTCCAAGCTCATCCACCCAACCCAGCACCCAGCCCTGCCCAACCAACCAGACCATGGCACTAAGTGCCCCAGCCAGGCTTGGCTTCAACACCTCCAGCCATGGGCACTCCACCACCTCCCTGGGCAGCCCATTCCAATGCCAATCACTCTCTCTGCCAACAACTTCCTCCTAACATCCAGCCCAGACCTCCCCTGGCACAACTTGAAACTGTGTCCTGTTACTGGCTGCTTAAGAGTGTAAAATGGAATAGAAATGTCTGCTGCTTAAGCAGCACAGTAACATGGACTGAAATGTCATGTCCCATTGGATATTCTTGGCTTGCTCTCCACATTTCTAGCCAGAGGATTTTCTGAGAGCAAAGAATTCACCCTGAAAATCCTCTCCTTTGCACATTTCAATTGATGCTTGTAGAATTGTCAGCAGGCTTTCTAATGGGGCTTCATGGATTCATTCTGCAGGCTTTCATGCTGAGGAGCAGCTTCACACAAGTGCCTGGTGCTGTAGATATTAAGAAGGGCAACTCCTTCAAGCTGCCTTCTCAGGATCTAGCCCTAAATGAATTTTAACCCATGGTGTATTTACTAAGGAGAAATTGCAACCCAGCTCTTTGCAGGGTTTCATAGGATCAGAGAATCCAGCAGGTTGGAAGAGAGCTCCAAGTTCAGCCAGCCCAACCTAGCACCCAGCCCTGGCCAAGCAACCAGACCATGGCACTAAGTGCCTCATGCAGTCTGCTCTTGAACACCTCCAGGCATGGGAACTCCACCACCAACCTGGGCAGCCCATTCCAATGGCAAATGTTTGCACCAAGCTTCTGTGGGTTCATTTTCTGAGCATCATTTTCTTTGTACCATTTGTGGCATGTGAGGAAACTGATCCTTTACAACCCCTCATGCATCCATAAACAACCCACCACAAAAAAACACAGCAGTGAGAAAGCTGCTTCCAAGCTGCCAAGTGACAGGAAGATAAAGTTGTCATTTAGTCAGGAACCTTTGCTTGAAATAGTCCTGAATAGGAGAGTTCCTCCTTGTTACAAAGGCAAAATGTCCACTTGATTCTACAGGTCAGCTTCTGCAATGTCTTCTCCAGGTGCTAGCTGGGATTAATTTCAGTCCCCTGCCAAAACAGGCTGAGGGAGCTGAGGGTGTGCAACCTGCAGAAGAGAAGGCTCCAGCTAGACCTAATAGCCAGGTAGGAGCTGGTCTCTTCTGCCAGGCAACCAGCAACAGAACCAGGGGACACAGCCTCAGCTGTGGCAGGGAAGGTTCAGGCTGGATGTTAGGAGGAAGTTGTTGTCAGAGAGAGTGATTGGCATTGGAATGGGCTGCCCAGGGAGGTGGTGGAGTGACTGTCCATGGAGGTGTTGAAGCCAAGCCTGGCTGGGGCACTTAGTGCCATGGTCTGGTTGGTTGGCCAGGGCTGGGTGCTAGGTTGGGCTGGCTGAGCTTGGAGCTCTCTTCCAGCCTGCTGGATTCCATGATACTCTCCTATGATTCTATTCTAATAGCAACCTGCCAGTACCTAAAGGGGGCTTGCAGGCTGTACAAGAAGACTGCAGAGGGGCTCTTTACAAAGGCCTGCAGTGATAGCAGAAGGGGAAATGGTTTGAAATTAGAGAAGGGCAGATTTAGACTGGATGTTAGGAACAAGTTCTGCACCATGAGGGTGGTGAAACGCAGCAACAGGTTGCCCAGGGAGAGAGTTGAGTCCCCATCCCTGGAGGTATTCAAGGTCAGATTTGAGAATGCTTTGAGCAGCCTGATCTAGTGGAGGATGTCCCTGCACAAAGCAAGAGTGTTGGACTAGATGACGTTTGGAGGTCACTTCCAACCCAAGCCATTCTATTATCTAAGTTACTTGATAATTAGAAACACAGAATCAGGCAGGGTTGGAGGGCACCACAAGGATCAGCCAGTTCCAACCTCCCTGCCATAGGCAGAGACACCTCACACTAGAGGAGGCTGCACACAGCCTCAGCCAGCCTGGCCTGAAACACCTCCAGCCATGGGGCCTCAACCACCTCCCTGGGCAACCCATTCCAGCCTCTCACCACTCTCATGCTCAACAACTTCCTCCTCACCTCCAGCCTCATTCTCCCCACCTCCAGCTTTGCTCCATTCCCCCCAGCCCTGTCACTCCCTGACAGCCTCAAAAGTCCCTCCCCAGCTTTTTTGTAGCCCCCTTCAGATGCTGGAAGGCCACAAGAAGGTCCCCTGGGAGCCTCCTCTGCTCCAGCCTGCACAGCCCCAACTCTTTCAGTCTGTGCTCACAGCAGAGCTGCTGCAGCCCTCTCAGCATCCTCCAGGCCCTAGGGTTGGTGTAGCATTTTTTGGAACATATGGACAGATGAAATAAAAAACTCAACAAAACAACCTTGGGGAGAGGTAGAGGAGAGGAACTGTCTCCCATGAGCAGGGATACTTTCCTTTAGCCCAGGCTGCTCAAGGCCTCATCCACCCTGGCCTTGAACACTTCTAGGGAGGGAGCAACCACAACCTCCCTGGGCAAACTATTCCAGTGTCTCACCATCCTCACTGGAAAGAATTTCCATTTAATATCCAGGCTAAATCTCCCCTCTAAACCTCTCCTCCCTACCTCCCTCCAACACTATGTCTGTGTTTGTTTCTCCTGTAATCCCCCCATGATGCATACAGAGTGGACAGAAACAGCAAAGTGGTGTTAGTATCACTGTGGTGAGCTCTAAAACACCATGCTGGAAAAAGGATCATAGAACTCACTCACAGAGGTGTCTGCATTGGGCAAGACCTCCAAGCTCACCCAGTCCAACCAGCAACCCAACCCCACCATGGCCACTAAACCATGGCCCCAAGTGCCATGGCCACAGGTTTCCTGAACACCTCCAGGGATGAAGAATCCACCACCTCCCTGGGCAGCCTGTGCCAATCCCTGACCACTCTTGCAGCAAACTAATTGTTCCTAATGTCCAACCTAAGCCTCCATTGGCACAATTTCAGGCCCTTGCCTCTCCTATCACCTGAGACTAGGGAGAAGAGCCCAACTCCCACCTCACTCCTTTTCAGGAGCTGCAGCAATGACCATTATGAGGCACAGATTTAGTGTAAAGTGACAATGCAATTAAGGAATAATCTGCAATGGGGAGAGCAATCTGCTAAATCTTCACCATTCATTGCAAGAAGATGAACTGGGGATGGGGGGGGAAGAGATACCAAATATTAGCCACAACTTTCAGTATGTACTTTAAGAGCAAGAAGCAGTGGCAGTGCTGCACACTGACCTTGGTGTGGCAATGGCAGTCAGTAGGCTCTAAAGAGCTTCCCCTAAGCTCCCTTTTAATGCATGCCCACACCAAGCTGTGTGGTGCAGCAGCCAGGCTGCAGGGCAGGGATCCACCCAGAGGGACCTGGACAGGCTGCAGAGGTGGGCACAAGCCAAGCTCAGGACATTCAACAAGACCAAGGGCAAGGTCCTGTAGCTGGGTGGAGGCAATGCCAAGCACAAATCCAGGCTGGGCAGTGAGTGGCTGGAGAGCAGCCCTGAGGAGAGGGACTTGGGGGTGCTGCTGGAGGAGAAGCTCAACAGGATCCAGCAGTGTGCAGCAGCTCTGCTGTGAGCACAGACTGAAAGAGTTGGGGCTGTGCAGGCTGGAGCAGAGGAGGCTCCCAGGGGACCTTCTTGTGGCCTTCCAGCATCTGAAGGGGGCTACAAAAAAGCTGGGGAGGGACTTTTAAGACTCTCAGGGACTAACAGGACTGGGGGGAATGGAGCAAAGCTGGAGGTGGGGAGAGTCAGGCTGGAGGTGAGGAGGAAGTTGTTGAGCATGAGAGTGGTGAGAGGCTGGAATGGGTTGCCCAGGGAGGTGGTTGAGGCCCCATGGCTGGAGGTGTTTCAGGCCAGGCTGGCTGAGGCTGTGTGCAGCCTGCTCTAGGGTAGGGTGTCCCTGGGCATGGCAGGGGGCTTGGAACTGGCTGCTCCTTGTGGTGCCTTCCAACCCTGACTGATTCTATGATATTTAAAAGATATGTTTTTAAACCTTTAACAGTGCTTCCAAGCTCATCCCTCCCAGGAATCTATGAGCAGGATTTTAGCCTAGAGGTAAATCAGTAGCCTGCACAAACCCCTTCTCAAAACAACACAAAGGTGCTTTGGAAGTGCCTTCTCACTTCTGGGTCAAACTCATTTGGATGGCTTCATTTATCTCAGTCAAAGCCTGCAGTTGGCCTTTCCCTTTGGCCTCTGCTTTGTCAAAACTGGAAAAAAATCACTAAAAGCTGTGTCTAAAGGAAAACTGCAGCAGAACAAAGGATATCAAGGATCTAATCTGAGGACAAAGCAGAGAATAGAGCAGGGACAAGCTGCATATTAATCAGGAGAGAGGAACAGGTAAGTGTCTGCAGATCCTTGTTCCTGTACCGGCTCTGCTCCTGCTGCTTGTATGGCTAAAAGGACATAACCAGGGAAAAGTGTAAGTGCAAAGCTGTGCTGGCAAGAAGTGACTGCATTTCATCTACTAAACAACTCCCAACCAACAAAAGCAGAGGAGGAAAAAAAAATATCAGAGGAGAAAGAGAAAAAAATCAAAGGAGGAAGGAAAAATATCAGAGGAGGAAGGAAAAATATCAGAAGAGGAAGGAAAAATATCAGAGGAGGAAGGAAAAATATCAGAGGAGGAAGGAAAAGATATCAGAGGAGGAGGAAAAATCAGAGGAAGAAGAAACAATATCAGAGGAGGAAGGAAAAATAGAAGAGGAAGTAAAATCAGAGGAAGAAGAAAGAATATCAAAGGATGAATAACATAAGAGGAGGAAAAAAGAATATCAGAGGAGGAAAAAATAATAAGAGGAACAAAAATAATGAGAGGATGGAAAAAAATGAGAGGAGGGGAAAATAGGAGAGGAAAAATAAAAGGAGGGGAAAAAATAAGAGGAGGAAAAAATTAAGGTGTGGGGGAGGGAAATGTAAGGG
>WAAF01003738.1:0-18665 GCA_013400475.1 Tricholaema leucomelas | reverse complement strand
GAAGGAAGGAAGGAAGGAAGGAAGGAAGGAAGGAAGGAAGGAAGGAAGGAGGATTGGCTCAGTTCTATTTGATGCTCCTTAGATCATGCTCTGGACAAGCTTCATGCTCGCAGCTGGGTTGCACAATGCCCTAGATCAGGATGAGAGCAATTCGTGCAAGTGCTGGAACTCTGCTCCGTGCATGGCCTCTGTTACCCAGGGGTTATGAGGCAGCGTTCAAAATGAGACACATCCTGTCCAGCTCTGAACAGCCTATTCCCAGATTATGAAACACATGTGAACAGCCAGGTCAGCCTTCACTTCCACTTCAGTCATCACAGAGGAGAAATGTTGTCACGGGGAGATAACGACTGGAATGACTGGGGGAAAAAAGAGTGGAACAAAGAGAACTTTACAGAAGGGTTTGTGCCTCTCTCTCTCTGCATTTGGGGCTGTTCAGGCTGGAGAGGTCCAGGGACACCTCAGAGTGGCCTTTCAGTACCTGAAGGGTGCTACAAGAAAGCTGTGGAGGGGCTTGTAGTGATAGAATGAGGGAGAATGGATTGAAGGTGGAAGAGAGGAGATTGAGACTGGAGATTAGAAAGAAATTCTTCATTGTTGGAGCACAACTCCAGGCTGGGTGGGGAATGGCTGAGAGCAGCCCTGAGGAACAGGGACCTGGGGGTCTGGGCTGATGAAAAGCTCAACAGGAGCCTGCAGTGTGAGTGCAGCCCAGACAGCAACCCTGTGCTGGGCTGCAGCAAGAGCAGTGTGGGCAGCAGGGCAAGGGAGGGGATTCTGCCCCTTGGCTCTGCTCTCCTCAGACCCCACCTGCAGTCCTGGGTGCAGTTCTGGAGCCCCCAGCACAAGCAGGACATGGAACTGTTGGAGCCAGTCCAGAGGAGGCCACGAAGATGCTGAGAGGGCTGCAGCAGCTCTGCTCTGAGGACAGGCTGAGAGAGTTGGGGCTCTGCAGCCTGGAGAGGAGAAGGCTTCCAGGAGACCTTGGAGTGGCCTTGCAGGATCTGAAGGGGGCTGCAGGAGGGCTGGGGAGGGACTATTGACAAGGTCTGGTAATGAGAGGATGAGGAGGAATGGGTTTGAAGTGTCAGAGGGGAGATTGAAAGTGGATGTGAGGAAGAAGTTGTTTGCAGTGAGGGTGGTGAGACACTGGCACAGGTTGCCCAGGGAGGTTGTGGATGTCTCCTCCTTGGAGGTGTACAAAGCCAGACTGGGTGAAGCCTTGAGCATCCTGGGCTAGTGGGAGGTGTCCCTAACATTCATCTGGATTTAAACCAGATGTTAAGAAGTTGTTTGCAGCGAGGGTGGTGAACTGGAACAGGTTGCCCAGGGAGGTTGTGGATGCTCCCTCCCCAGAGGTGTTCAAGGCCAGGTTGGGCAAGGTCTTGAGCAATCTGTTCTAGTGGGAGATCATAGAATCAGCAGAAGAGACCTCCAAGATCATCCAGTCCAAGCTAGCACCCCAAATGTCCCTGTCCCATGGCAGGGGTTTGGAATTGGATGATCTTCCAGGTCCCTTCCAACCTAAACCATTCTATGATTCTAAGATGAAAAACTTGGCTGCAACGCTCTTAGCAACCCATTTCCCAGGAGGCAGCTAAGGAGGGGACATATTGACCCTGGGACACACAATGCTGTGTTTTGTAGGCATGCAAGGGTAACCAAGTGACTTTAAAGCAGCCATTGAGCAGGACTGTAGAGATGCAAGGAGGCAGCAGAGGCTTTTCTGGCATCGAAAGGACACTTTGCAGCAGTAGATGTTTTCTTGGAGGGTGGAGATGGAAAAGGCAAAGTGCTTCTATTCATTACAATGCTACAAAATGTAAGACATTCCAGCATGCAAAAATGTGTGCCTTGAAGAGCTGGAAGGGGGGGGAAAACCACACAGACAAAAGTTTCTGCCCCAGCTATAAACATTAAATGGTAGGAAGGAGAAGAGAAAAGAAGAACTAAACAGAGGTGACTTGGAGAAGGTGGAATGGGAAAGGTGATAATGGAATAAGGGGGATAAAATAGAGATATTAAAAGAGTACATGGGGGAAAAAAAAGAAGGAAAAGGTGGAAGGAGAGTGCTGGATGGAGAAGGATTGAAATCCAAGCTGCAGCTCTTGCTTGCCAGACTGAATCACTCCAAGTTTCGCCCCCCCCAGCTCATATATTTTCCTGACGTCTTTTCCCGTTGTTCACCCAGGAGGCTTAGGAAACACTGCCACAGACTTCTGCTTCTGTCTACTTTCTCTCACCCTGAGACAGTTTTTTTTTCAGCTATGTCTGGAAAAAGGGAACCTGGACTGTTCTGAGTCCTTCTTGACTTTAGAATGTGGCCTTTAGCAAGAGCTCCAAACGACAGGCGGAGGGGATTGGGCAGGAGAAGAGCAGCGCTGAGCACTAGGCTGGGGTTTGTGTGTTGCATGAAGGCCACTGAAAGCCATTGGGCTGCTCTCTGACCTGCACACTTAGAGGCACCTATAGAGATTGACCTACATCTCTACCCAGGTGTTTCTAGTTAGCTACACAACTACCTGGACACCTGTATTTATGGGGCTGTGGGCAGCCTGCTCTAGGGTAGGGTGTCCCTGCCCATGGCAAGGAGGTTGGAACTGGATGATCCCTTCCTGATGGTCCCCTCCGAGCCTGACTGATTCTCTGATTCTATTTCCCTTTATCTACAGTCCTGGGTGCAGTTCTGCAGCCCCCAGCACAAGCAGGACATGGAAGTGTTGGAGGCAGTACAGAGGAGGCCACCAAGATGCTGAGAGGGCTGCAGCAGCTCTGCTCTGAGCACAGGCTGAGAGAGTTGGGGCTCTGCAGCCTGGAGAGGAGAAGGCTTCCAGGAGAGCTTGGAGTGGCCTTGCAGGATCTGAAGGGGGCTGCAGGAGGGCTGGGGAGGGACTATTGACAAGGTCTGGTGATGACAGAAGAAGGAGGACTGGGTTTGAAGTGTCAGAGGGGAGACTGAAACTGGATGTTACGAAGGGGTTCTTAGCATTGCAGTTGGTGAGACACTGGCACAGGCTGCCCAGGGAGGTTGTGGAGCACAGAAGCACAGAATGGGATCTAATCTAATGTAATCTAATGTGATCTAATCTAATGTGATATAATGTAATCATAGAATCATAGAATCCAGCAGGTTGGAAGAGAGCTCCAAGCTCAGCCAGCCCAACCTAGCACCCAGCCCTGGCCAAGCAACCAGACCATGGCACTAAGTGCCCCAGCCAGGCTTGGCTTCAACACCTCCAGCCATGGGCACTCCACCACCTCCCTGGGCAGCCCATTCCAATGCCAATCACTCTCTCTGCCAACAACTTCCTCCTAACATCCAGCCTGAGCCTGCCCTGGCACAGCTTGCTCTAATACAGCATGTAATATAACATATAAAACAACAACAACAGCAGCAATAATAATTAGAACAACAACAACACATGAAGTAATTGAATGCCATAGAAGAGGACATGATAGGATATGATGTAAATGAAGGTAAATGCAATGATAAATGTAAACACACAGGGAAATATGCAGGTGAGTATAAATATATAGGGAAATATAAAGCATTCTTACAATCCCCTTCAGGTACTGAAAGGCCACTCTGAGGTCTCCCTGGACCTTCTCCAGCCTGAACAGCCCCAAATGCAGAGATTGCTCCCACCCAGGTGCAGGACCCTCAAGTCTCCTCTTTGGAGGAGGAGTCATAAATGCTTCTATTTGAAGCATGTTACTCACCATGAGGCTGAGCAAGTTACTCAATGTGAGGCTAAGCCATTCAGAGTGGTTTCCCCCCCAGATCCACTCAGCTTTGCACATCACTTAACAGAAAGCTGAGTTGTTTCTTTTTCTCCTTCTTTTTCTCTTCACAAGGAGCAGGAAGCTCCAAAATGCTTACATAAAAGAGGGCAATGAACACTTCCCAGGGTGATGCAAAAGTAAACCAAACACATTCCCTGTCACATTCAGGCAGGCACAGGATAAAAAGCTTATGTGAGAGGTCATGAGAAAACTGCCAGAATTGAGAGGCTGAGATATGAAAATAGTTTGGATATTCTCATTATAAAGCACTGACTTGAGGGGAGGTTCATTTTTCTTCCTACATTTCTTTTGTTCTTTTGACATCTTGACTTTTATTTCCCTTCTGCTTCTTTTGCTTCATAAGAAAACACTGAAAAATGAGCTTCTTTTTTTTTCTTTCTCCCAAAGAGTTAGCAAGGAAAGTGCTGTGTGGTGTGCCAAATAATCATGGAATCATAGAAGCATAGAATCAAAGAATCAGAGAATCACAGAACCATAGAAAGACAGATTCATAGAAGCATAGAATCATAGCACCATAGATTCATAGATTCATAGCACCATAGAACCATAGAATCATAGAACCATAGAATCATAACCATAGATTCATAGATTCATAGAACCATAGAATCATAGAACCATAGAATCATAACCATAGATTCATAGAACCATAGAACCATAGAATCATAGAATCATAACCATAGATTCATAGATTCATAGAACCATAGCACCATAGAATCATAGAATCATTGAATCATAACATTGAACCATAGATTCATAGAACCATAGAACCATAGAACCACAGAATCATAAAACCACAGAATCATAGAACCATGGAACCATAGAATCATAGAACCACAGAATCATAGAACCATAGAATCATAGAACCATAGAACCATAGAACCATAGAACCATAGAACCATAGAACCATAGATCCATGGAATCGTAGAATCATAGATTCATAGAGCCATAGATTCTTAGAACCATAGAATCATAGAACCACAGAATCACAGAACCATGGAACCATAGAATCATAGAACCATAGATTCACAGAACCATAGATCCATAGAACCATAGATTCATAGAACCATAGAACCATAGAATCACAGAACCACAGAATCATAGAATCATTGAATCATAGAGCCATAGATTCATAGAACCACAGAATCATAGAACCATAGAACCATAGAATCATAGAACCACAGAATCATAGAATCAGTCAGGGTTGGAGGGCACCACAAGGATCAGCCAGTTCCAACCCCCTGCCATGCCCAGGGACACCCTACCCTAGAGCAGGCTGCCCACAGCCTCAGCCAGCCTGGCCTGAAACACCTCCAGCCATGGGGCCTCAACCACCTCCCTGGGCAACCCATTCCAGCCTCTCACCACTCTCATGCTCAACAACTTCCTCCTCACCTCCAGCCTGGTGTTAGGAGGTGTTTTAGGCCAGGCTCTATGAAGCTCTAGGCAGCCTGGTCTAGTGTGAGGGGCTGCCCATGGCAGGGGGGTTGGAACTGGATAATCCTTGTGGTCCCTTCCAACCCTGTCTGCACAATTGTATGATGCTAAAAATGTAGGAGCTACTAACAGCAAAATGAGAGGCAGTTTTTAGTGCTCTGTGCTGTGGAGAGTCCCCAAAGCCAGCTAGGAACTATGACAGCTGCTTAAATGTTTAACAGGAGATTGCAATTTAGGCATGAGAGAGCAGCAAGACAAATATAACTGCAGTCAGGAAATTGGACAACAAGAAAAGCAATGAATGGGAATTGGAGCCAGAAGTCTGGAGAGGTTCCATTGTCCTCTCTGACAGCAAGGGGTTGTTTGGGGTATGTGGATCTCAGCAGGAGGCCTTGGCCCCTCCGTGGGTGTGGGGGTCTGCCCTGTTTCCTCATTTGGAGGCCCTGGTGCCATAGGAAGTGACCCATTTCATCATTCCCAGCAAATGCTTTTGGCAGTGGTTCATGATTCAGACTTTGCTGCCACTAGATGCAGAAGTTTATCACTTTGCCCTTCCCAGTCCCCTTGGTTTGTGTTTGGTTTTGGGTCCCTCGCTCGAAGAGGGACATTGAGCTACTGAGAGGTGTTCAAAGAAGAGCAACTAAGCTGGTGAGGGGCTTGGAACACAGATCTGATGAGGAACAGCTGAGAACAAGGGGACACAGCCTCAAGCTGTGCCAGGGCAGGTCTAGGCTGGGTGTTAGGAGGAAGTTGTTGTCAGAGAGAGTGATTGGCATTGGAATGGGCTGCCCAGGGAGGTGGTGGAGTGCCCATGGCTGGAGGTGTTGAAGCCAAGCCTGGCTGGGGCACTTAGTGCCATGGTCTGGTTGCTTGGGCAGGGCTGGGTGCTAGGTTGGGCTGGATGAGCTTGGAGCTCTCTTTCAGCCTGGCTGAGTCTATGATTCTCTGGTTCTATGACTCTATGATTTTATGGTTCTCTGTTTAGCCTTCAGAGGAGAAGGCTGAGTGGAGACCTCATTGCTCTCTGCAAGTCCCTGAAAGGAGACTGCAGTGAGGTAGGGGTTGGGCTCTTCTCCCTAGGATTAGGTGATAGAAGGAAAGGAACTGGCCTGAAATTTTGCCAGAGAAGGGTTAGGTTGGAGATGAGGAAAATTTTCTTCCCAGAAAGGATTCTCAAGCTTTGGCACAGGCTGCCCAGGGAGGTGCTGGAGTCTGCATCCATCACAGAATCACTGAATCAGGCAGGGTTGGAAGGCACCACAAAGATCAGCCAGTTCCACCCCCCCTGCCATGCCCAGGGACACCTCACACTAGAGCAGGCTGCCCACAGCCTCAGCCAGCCTGGCCTGAAACACCTCCAGGGATCAGGCTTCCACCACATCCCTGGGCAACCCCTGCCAGGCTCTCACCACCCTCATGCTGAGCAACTTCTTCCTAACCAGGCTGAATCTCTCCATTTCCAGCTTTGTTCCATCCCCCTCACTCCTGTCACTCCCTGACAGCCTACAAAGTCCCTCCCCAGCTCTCTTGTAGTCTCCTTCAGATCCTGCAAGGCCACAAGAAGGTCCCCTGGGAGCCTTCTCCTCTCCAGCCTGCACAGTCCCAACTGCTTCAGTCTCTCCTCACAGCAGAGCAGCTCCAGCCCTCTGCTCATCCTCCTGGTCCTGCTCTGGACACCTTCCAGCACCTCCACATCTCTCTTGTCCCAGGGGCTCCAGATCTGGATGCAGTACTGCAGGTGGGGTGTGAGCAGTGCAGAGCAGAGGGGGAGGATCACTTCCCTTGCCCTGCTCTAAAGGCAGCAGCAAAGGCACAAAACTTCTCTGTAAACCCAGCATTATCCCAAGCCAAAGGGAGGAACTGTTCTGTGCTCTCTACTTATGCAGCTGTTCAGCTCTTCAAACCAGCTGAATTGTGCTGTGGGTCAGATGCTGCACTACCCTCAGCCAGCTTGGACTGCAGAGCTTTGGATGCTGAAGGCAGGGAGGTTTCTGCTGCTGCTTTTCTCAGGTCTCCCTCTCAGCTGGGGAAGGCTCTTCAGAACAGGGCTGGGGAGGAGCAGCTGAGGGAGCTGGTGGGGGCTCAGCCTGCAGAAGAGGAGGCAGACCTCATTGCTCTCCACAGCTCCCTGAAAGCAAGTTGGAATCTGGTGGAGGTTGGGCTCTCCTCCACAGTCTCAGGTGATGGAACAAGAGGAAATGGCCTGAAATTATGCCAGGGGAGGGTTATGTTGGAGTGGTGGGAAAATTTCTTTGCTTCAAGAGTGGCCAGGGAATGGCACAGGCTGCCCAGGGAGGTGGTGGAGTCCCCAGCCCTGGAGGTGCTCAAGAAATGGGTGGCCATGGCACTTTGGGGGCTTATTGGCTGCTGTCAGGTTGATTGTTGGACTCAATAAACTTGGAGGTCTTTTCCAACCGAAAGAGCTCCCTGGTTGTGTGAAAGCTGCCTGCTGGCAGATATTATCCCAACCCTCTCCATAAATTGCCTAATTTCTGCAATGTTCTTCCACCCTAAACTGATTGTTCCAATCTGTGTTGTTCCTAAGGAGCTCTGTTGCCATGGTTTCTTTCCTTTCCCCTCCTGTTGCTGTGTGACTGCATAGCCACAGGTATTCAGGCGCTCTGCTTGCACTGCTGCATGGTACTGAGCTAATTCCACTGCAAAATGGCTCTCAAAACATCTTTGCAAGCAGTGGGGTAGAGGGGTAGGGAAGGAAAAAAATAAACAACTCCAAGGCAAAAGTTCTTCCCAGGTCGTTCAGAACTGTTGGAAAAGCCCTTGGAATCATGGAATCAGCCAGGGCTGAAAGGGACCACAAGGAGCAGCCAGTTCCAACCCCCCTGCCATGCCCAGGGACACCCTACCCTAGAGCAGGCTGCACACAGCCTCAGCCAGCCTGGCCTGAAACACCTCCAGGGATCAGGCATCCACCTCCTCCCTGGGCAACCCCTGCCAGGCTCTCACCACTCTCATGCTCAACAACTTCCTCCTCACATCCAGCCTGAATCTCCCCTCCTCTAGCTTAGACACATCCCCCCCAGTCCTATCACTCCCTGACATCCTAGAAAGTCACAGGCTCACAGGATGTTAGGGGTTGGAAAGGACCCAAGGATATCATTGAGTCCAATCCCCCTGCCCAAGCAGGACCACACAGGTCACAGAGGAACTCATCCAGATGAGCCTTGAAAGTCTCCAGAGAAGGAGACTCCCTCCCCGGCTTTCTTGTAGCCCCCTAAGATACATGCTGAGCAACTTCTTCCTAACAGCCAGGCTCACTCTCCCCATTTCCAGCTTTGCTCCATTCCCCCCAGTCATATCACTCCCTGACAGCCTAAAAAGTCCCTCCCCAGCTTTCTTGTAGACCCTCTTAAGATACTGCAAGCCCTTCAAGCCCATCAAGCCCAACCATTAACTATTGACCAGAGGCAGGAGATGCACAATGGGAACTTCCCATGCTGACTTGGCCACTGTGGCCACCACCTCACACTGCATCCAGTTCTGGAGCCCTCATTACAAAGAGGACATGGAAGTGCTGGAGTGTGTCCAGAGCAGGGCCAGGAAGATGCTGAGAGGGCTGCAGCAGCTCTGCTGTGAGCACAGACTGAAAGAGTTGGGGCTGTGCAGGCTGGAGCAGAGGAGGCTCCCAGGTGACCTTCTTGTGGCCTTCCAGGATCTGAAGGGGGCTACAAAAAAGCTGGGGAGGGACTTTTGAGGCTGTCAGGGAGTGACAGGACTGGGGGGGATGGAGCAAAGCTGGAGGTGGGGAGAGTGAGGCTGGAGGTGAGGAGGAAGTTGTTGAGCAGGAGAGTGGTGAGAGGCTGGAATGGGTTGCCCAGGGAGGTGGTTGAGGCCCCATGGCTGGAGGTGTTTCAGGCCAGGCTGGCTGAGGCTGTGTGCAGCCTGCTCTAGGGTAGGGTGTCCCTGGGCATGGCAGGGGGGTTGGAACTGGCTGCTCCTTGTGGTCCCTTCCAACCCTGAGTGATTCTGTGACTCTATGATGTTCCCTTAGGAAACTTTGGCCTCAATGCTCTCCATGGCTGCTCCCAGTGCAGACCTCCCGTGCCCTGTGGATGTTTTTGGCAAAGCTCTGCTCCTGCTGTCACTGCTCATTACAAGCAGGTAACCTACTCTCTCTTGGTTTTTTTTTTTCCTGTTTAATTCCTCTTTTTTTCTCCCCAGAGCAAAGCCAAGAACTTACCCTACAGCTGCTGCTATTCCAGTTTCACCCAGTAAAAAACAACCCCCAAAGCATGCCTGCCCACCACTGACTGCAGCCCATCTCCTCTGCATCAAAGCACAGCCCATCTGTCCTTCAAACCTTGCATTTTAATCGAAGCTAATCCCTGGAATTCCCATCTGCCATCCTCATGAACCCCCAGGTCCCTCAGCCACAGCTGCAGGATGCTTCTGAGCAGCTTTCTCATCACTTTTTAGGTGTTAGGTGCAATTCACACCCAGAACCTGGACATGTTTCTACAGGGAATGTTGTTTGGAGCATAGGTGAGATGTGAGAGATCTTAGGTTGATTTCCCAGGTGATGGTTGGAGTAGGCAAGCAAAAGCAATTACATTAATTACATCACCTTTAGGTTTAGCCTGCTGGAAGCAGAAGAATCTGGCCACAAATGCTATATGGGGACAACCTGGTCATAGTTTGGCTTTGGGAAGAAAGGGGAAGTTGGTTGCTGTAGTTTGGGATTTTCAGAAGCTGTCAGAGTCTAAAAGCAAGTTAAAAGTAAGGAATTCAGGTGGCATTGCTTAGGGTGCATTGGTGAATGTGGTAAGGCAGGAAAACAACGCTGCACTACACTTCCTGTGCTCCACTCCCTCCCTTCTTCCCTTCCTCTCCTCATTCCTTTCTCCCTCCCTTCCTCCCTCCCTCCTTCCCTCTCTCCCTTCTTTCTTTCCTTCTTCTCTCTTCCTTCATCCTTCCTCTCTTCATTCCTTCCTCCCTCTCTCCTTTCCTCTCTGTCTCCCTCACATCTTCCCTTCCTCCCTTCCTTCCTCACGCTTTCCCTCCCTTCTACCCTTCCTCCCTTCATTCCTTCCAGTCTCCCTTCCTCCCTTCTTCCCCTCCTCTCTTCATTCCTTCTCTCCCTTCCTCTCTCTTCCTCCTTTCCTCCCTTCCTTCCTTCCAGTCTCCCTTCCTCCCTTCTTCCCTTCCTCTCTTCATTCCTTCTCTCCCTTCCTCTCTCTTCCTCCTTTCCTCCCTTCCTTCCTTCCAGTCTCCCTTCCTCCCTTCTTCCCCTCCTCTCTTCATTCCTTCTCTCCCTTCCTCTCTCTTCCTCCTTTCCTCCCTTCCTTCCTTCCAGTCTCCCTTCCTCCCTTCTTCCCTTCCTCCATTCCTTCCTCTCTCCCTTCTTCCCTTCCTCTCTTCATTCCTTCCTCTCTCCCTTCCTTCCTCTCTCCCTTCCTTCCTCTCGCCCTTCCTTCCTCTCTCCCTTTCTCCCTCTCTCCCTCCCTCCCTCCCATTTTCTCTTCCTCCCTCCCTCCCTCCCTCCCTCCCTTCCTTCCTCTCTTCAGACTCACAGAACAGAACTTTAGAGGTTGGAGGGGACCTCCAGGGATCACCAAGTCCAACCTCCCTGCCAAGGCAGCATCACCCAGGGTAGTTGACACAGGACTGCACGCAGGCAGGTTTGGAGGAGGAGACTCCACAACCTCTCTGGGTAGCCTACTCCAGAGCTTTGTCCCCCTCACTGTGAAGAAGTTTCTCCTTGTGTTTCATCCTCCCTTTCTCCTTCCCTGCCTCCCTCCCAGTCTCCCTGCCTGCCTCTTTCCCTCCTTTCCTCCCAAATTCCTCCACTGAACCTCCCTTCCTCCCAAATTCCTTCCATTGAGCCAGCACCACCATGGCCATTAAACCATGTCCCAAGGTGCCACATCTGCAGGTTGTTTGAGCCTCAGGTTGGTGGCAGTGTCAGGGAGAGACAAATTGAAGGGAAATGCTAAGCAGAAGGCAAGATAAGGAGAAAGTGGACAGGGAAGGGAGCAGGGACAATGAACCAGGGCAAGAAAAGGCAGTAGGAGAGGCAGCTGTGGCTTAGATGGAGGTGAGTCAGCACACAGTGACTGCAGGTCCAAATCTCCCTGAGGGAGGAAGGTCCCCCCCAGAAGCTGCCCTGGTAGTTGAAGTTTCTGCCTGGATCTCCCCCCTGAATTTCATTCTGGAGGATGAGTAGGAAAGGAGGAAGGGAACCTGAGTTTAGCCTCCCCAAAACTCTTGTATGGTTGTGGGATCAGAGTTATTACAGTTGGGAGAGGAAGAGTTGCAGCTGGGCCCCATCCTTCTCCCTTCTCCTCCAGGACAGCTGCTCAAGCCATCTGCTACAGATGTGCTTTCTACCCCACACAAAGTCTCTCTCCCACTACCCAGTTACTGCATGTTCTGCATGTTCCACTGCTGCAGCATGTTCTCTCCACTGTGGTTTCTCCTCTTCCCACCCATCCTTCCCTCGGAGCAGCTGACATCATTGCTGGACAGGTCTATGGCAAAGGTGCCCTCAGCCTGTGTAACAGCTCTAAAGCCTGTGAAGAAAGGCCATTTACAGACTGCCCACATTTATTAGCCTAGGTCTGTAAAAAGCCTTCCCTCTCTGCCTTTTATTGCTTCCTTTTGCTTCCCTTCCAAATCACAAAGCCTACCACCATGGAACCAGAACATTTAGGACCCCAAGCTCTGCAGTGTAATCCCTGCCTGGTCATTTTTCTTTATGGGAAGCCAGGCTGTGATTAGACATGAAATAACTGGAGCTCATAAATCTGCTTCCAAGCACTGAGTAATCTCATTACAAGTGGGAAATGAAGGTTTCTTCATCAACATATGGAGTGCTTTAGAAATGCTGGGATAACCAAAGCAATGTGGAGGGGCAGGGGAAGGCAGCTCGAAGAAAGGAAGTGAGCTCTGCTGATGCTTTACATATGGAGAGACTTAGGTGGGACAGATGAATAACATCTCTGGTGGCCAGCCTGGAAAACAGGGCAGGAAAAGTCAAAGTCTTTGGGGTGAAGAAAAGTTTGTGAGCAATACAATAGGTCACTTTGGATCTGAAATGTTTGTGCTCAGTGTAAGAGGTTAGCCTGAATCAGAAATGTTTGTGCTCAGTGTAAGAGGTTAGCCTGAATCAGAAATGTTTGTGCTCAGTGTAAGAGGTTAGCCTGAATCAGAAATGTTTGTGCTCAGTGTAAGAGACTAATCTGAATCAGAAATCTTTGTGATCAATGTAAGAGTTTAATCTGAATCAGAAATGTTTGTGATCAGTGTAAGAGATAAGTCTGAATCAGAAATGTTTGTGCTCAGTGTAAGAGACTAATCTGAATCAGAAATGTTTGTGCTCAATGTAAGAGGTTAATCTGAATCAGAAATCATTGTGATCAGTATAAGAGGTCAATCTGAATCAGAGACCTTTGTGATCAGTGTAAGAGGTTAATCCAAATCAGAAATGTTTGTGATCAGTGTAAGAGGTCAATCTGAATCAGAAATGATTGTGCTCCATGTAAGAGGTCAATCTGAATCAGAAATTCATGTGTTCAATGCATGAGGTTAGCCCAAATCAGAAATCTCTGTGCTCAATGGAAGAGGTTAATCTGAATGTTCTTAATGCAGCTGAGAATTCAGATGTGGTGGAGAGGAGCTCTAAGCATCATTTGGAAGTGCATTTTCCAGAGAGCTCCTGTCTGGCAGTGCTGCAGCACTCTGCTGTTATGTGAGACACCAGATTCACTCCCCAAAAACAACTGGGCTCTCCTTTCAGCTAACTGTGCTTTTGCTGGGTTTGGAAGGGAAAATGAAGAAGAAAAACAACCAAACCCAAACCCAAAATCTCTGCATTTTTTCCAGAGACAGAATCAATCCTTCCCCAGAGTTCATTTCTTCCCTTCAGGATTCAAGGCAGGGTCTAGAATGACAGCTGCAGCCACAGGGATGGAAGCTGCAAGAGCCATCCAAAAGAGTTTGTGACCATTGTCACTCACAGAATCACAGAGTCACAGGGGCTGGAAGGGACCTCCAGAGATCATCTTGTCCAGTCCCCCTGCCAGAGCAGGAGCACCCAGAGCAGATCACACAGCAACACAGCCAGGGGGGGTTGGAATATCTGCAGAGAGGGAGACTCCACAGCCCCCCTGGGCAGCCTGTGCCAGGCTCTGGCACCCTCACAGGGGAAAAATCCTCCTCATGTTTCCATGCAACTTCCTCTGCCTCAGCTCCCCCCCAGTGCCCCTTGTGCTGGCATTGGGCATCACCCAGCAGAGCCTGGCTGCAGCTCCTGGCACTCACCTGCACACATTGATAACCACTGCTGAGGTCACCTCTCAGCTCCTCTTCTCCCAGCACACAGCCCCAGCTCCCTCAGGCTCTGCTCCTAACAGAGCTGTTCCATTCCCTGCAGCATCTCTGTGGCTCTCTGCTGGGCTCTCTCCAGACCATGCTTTGCTGAACCCTGATGGCCAAAGCAGAAAGATTCATTGTCAGATTTTTTTCCCCTTCTCTTTTCCCTGCAATTTTTAAATCTGCAGAGTGAAAGCTGAGCAGAAAAAAAAATGCATCCCTGAGCTGCCTTTCATCTTTTTCATGGCTGGCTGTGGGGAGGTGTTTGTCTTTTGGTGGTGGGGGGTCAAGAGGTGGTGTTCATTCATCAGCTGTGCATCGATTGCAGTGGTGAACGTTTCCATCAGGAAACAAATTGCTGGGCTCTGCTCACAGGGAACTGGAGCCAGAGCAAGGGGGAATGGCCTCAAGCTGAGGCTGAGAAGGTTCAGATTGGAGATTAGGAAAAGGTTTTTCACAAAGACAGTGGTCAGGGACTGGAATGAGCTGCCCAGGGAGGTGGTGGAGTCCCCCAGCCTGGCTGTGTTTCAGGGTGGTTTGGATGTGGTGCTTGGGGCTAAGGTTGAAGGTGAATCTTGCAGAGCAGGGCTGTAGGTTGGGCTTGGTGCTCCCGAGGGGCTTTGCCAGCCTGCATGGTTCTGTGAGTCTGTGATTCTGGACAGCCTCCATCACCACCCTCACTGCAAAGAGTTTCTTCCTAACCTCCAGTCTCTATCTCCCCTCTTCCAGCTTCAATCCATTCCCACTCAGGGAAGAGGCTGCTGCTGGTCTCTTCTCACAGCTAATTTGAGACAGAGTAAGGGGAAATGGCCTCAAGCTGAGGCTGGGAAGGTTCAGATTGGGCATTAGGAAAAGGTTTTTCACAGAGAGTGGTCAGGGACTGGAATGAGCTGCCCAGGGAGGTGGTGGAGTCACCCAGCCTGGCTGCATTTCAGGGTGGTTTGGATGTGGTGCTTGGGGCTGTGGTTTAAGGTGAATCTTGCAGAGCAGGGTTCTAGGTTGGACTCTGCTTGTATATTGTGCTAAGCTGTAACTATAAAGCTTCATTCCTTAACTCCCAAGCAGCAGAGCCTAGTTTGGGTGAGTTCATAAGTGGGGAGGGGAGGAAGGTAACTCCCAAACCATCACATCTCAGCAATTCCCAACTTTGTATAGGGATGAAAATCCCCAAACATTCATGGCAAACTTTTAACTTGTGCTTTGTGCCCAAGCCACAGGAGAGCTTGTGAGAAGGTTTGTCCAGGCAGCTTGGCAGAGCCCAGCAGTATTTATTTCTCTCATGCCCAGACTGGCTCAAGTGGTTAGGTGGCAAGCAGCAGGACTTCCCAGACACTTATTTATAGCATTTTTATTTCTGTTTCATAAACATGAGGCTTTGTCTTTGTGGCTGCCAGCACATCCTGGGGTGTGCAGCCTGCAGAAGAGGAGGCTCAGGGCAGAGCTCATTGCTGTCTGCAGCTCCCTGCAGGGAGGCTGTAGCCAGCTGGGGTTGGGCTCTGCTGCCAGGCAGCCAGGGACAGAAGAAGGGGACACAGCCTCAAGCTGTGNAGGGGCAGAAGAACCTCCCTTGTCCTGCTGCCCACACTGCTCCTGAGCCAGCCCAGGATGCCATTGGCTCTGCTGCCCACCTGGGCACTGCTGCCTCCTCTTCAGCTCCTCTCTCCCAGCACCCCCAGCTCCCTCTCTGCCTGGCTGCTCTCAGCCACTCTGTCCCCAGCCTGTAGTGCTGCTTGGGGTTGCTGTGGCCAAAGTGCAGAACCCTGCCCTTGGCCTTGCTGAATCTCATCTTCTTACCTTCTTTAGTTGATGGTACAATCATGGAGGAGTTTGGTTTGGATGGGACCTCTAAAGGTCATCCAGTCCAACCCCTCTGCTAATCCAGGGGCACCCACAGCAGCTTGCCCAGGACCATAGGGGCCAGAGGGGGGTTGGAATTTCTCCTTAAATTCCTCCACACCCTAACAAAAGGAATGAGTAGCAAACACCATTTGGTTCCCTGTGCTCTGCCATTTCTACCCCAAGGCTGGCAGCTACCTTTATTCTCCTCTACCTCTCTGCACAGCCTCTCTCTCTCTCCCCAAGCTGCTGCTTGGTTTTCCTCCATTCCTTCCCTCCCCAGCATGCACAACTTGCACTTTCCTTTCATCTCTGGTTAGCCCAAGAGACTCTGATTCCATTTCTTCCACACCCCCTCCCTCCTTCAGCCAAGCTGCATTTTAGTGAAGTGCCTGCAGACATTTCTCATGTTTCAGCCAAGAGCAAGGTTCAGCTTCACATTGCTTGGGTGTGACGTGGAATCAGCAACCAAAGTATGTTCCCTTCAGCAACTACCTTCCTACAACCCCCTACAACTCCTGGGCAGGTACTTGCTGGGATATTCTGCCTGCCAGTGCTCACTTTAATCCATTTGATGCCTGACAGCTAGGCATGCCTCTCTGCAGAGATTAATCTGCTTCCCCCTTTCCCTCTCCTTTTTCCCCCCTCCTTTAATTTAAACCCACACCTCTCACTCCTTTTATTTTCACCATGGAAGCAGCAGGTTTGCAGTGATCACCTGAGAACAGCCAGGGTAGGAATGAAGCCAGGCTCCATGAGGAGTTCCACAGCTGTCCACAGCAGATTCCATCTAAGAAGTGGTGTGGGTTGGGCTTTTTTCTACCCCCAGAAAGATGTTTAGAATCTTAGGACCAGTCAGGGTTGGAAGGGACCACAAGGATCATCTAATTCCAACTGTGCCCAGGGACACCTCACACTAGAGCAGGCTGTGCACAGCCTCATCCAGCCTGGCCTTAAACACCTCCAGGGATCAGGCTTCCACCACCTCCCTGGGCAACCCCTGCCAGGCTCTCACCACCCTCATGTTGGACAACTTCTTCCTAACATCCAGGCTGAATCTCCTGATTTCCAGCTTTGCTCCATTCCCCCCAGTCTTGTCCCTCCCTGACAGCCTAAAAAGTCCTTCCCCAGCTTTCTTGTGGCCCCCTTCAGATCGTGCAAGGCCACAAGAAGGTCCCCTGGGAGCCTTCTCCTCTCCAGCCTGCACAGCCCCAACTGCCTCAGTCGTTTAAGAACCTTAGCTCATTGAAACCAAGATCTGGACCACAAAACCAATCCTGCATCAGGAGCAGGCTTGTGCAATTCTAGGCAAGACCAGCAAGAGTTTATGGTCTGCCATGATGAAGAAAAATAGCTGGCAGACATAGGGAGCTCTCCACCTGAGCTACAACAAAGCTGGCACTGTGCTGCCATAAAGCACTTGAGGGCTCTGGCAGTCACCAGACAGAAACATAAATGCAGTCCTGCACTTTAAAAACAGCTCTGCTGTAATGGGTAAAAGACCTGTTAGAAGAGAGAGTCTTTGATCAAGAGATCTTAGCCCACATCAGACTCCTCCACTGCCTCCCAACCACTACCTCTGGACCGCTCCCAACAGAGCCTGCTGCTGCCAAGTAGAATGCTCAGGGTGCCAACCACTGTCGCTGCCCTCCCTTTGTCATCTGGGAGCAGGCAGATGTGCCTCGGTGGAGCTCTCTCTCCTCTCAGTGCCTCACAGATGACTTTGTTGGCATTTCCTGCCAGGAGCTGTTTCCGAGGTGCTCAGGGTTCAGCTCCTGCTGAATCACTGCAGCTTCATTCAGCAAAAGGCACTTCCACTGGCAGCTAGAACTGAGCTTGATTAAAAGCAGCTCTTCAGCTCTTCCTGGCCTCTTTGCAGTTGCATTTGGCCTCCTAGTGCCAGAGATCACAGGATCCCAGGCTCACAGATGTCAGGGGTTGGGAGGCACCCAAAGAGCTCATCCAGTCCAACTCCTCTGCCAGAGCAGGGCCATGCAATCTAGCTCAGGGCACACAGGAACACATCCAGACAGGCCTGGAAAGGCTCCAGAGAAGGAGACTCCACAGCCTCTCTGGGCAGCCTGTGCCAGGGCTCTGGTGGAGAACATCCATGGCACAGCAATGTGCCCCTGTGGCCAGGAGAGCCAATAGGGTCCTGGGGTGCATTAAGCAGAGTGTGTCCAGCAGATCCAGGGAGGTTCTCCTCCTCCTCTGCTCTGCCTTGCTGAGACCTCATCTTGAGCAGTGCCTTCAGTTTGGGGCTCCCCAGTTGAAGAGGGATAGGAACTGCTGGAGAGGGTCCAAGGGAGGGCTGTGAGGATGCTGAGGGGACTGCAGCACTGCCTGCTGAGGAGAGGCTGAGGGCCCTGGGGCTGCTGAGTCTGGAGAAGAGAAGACTGAGGTTAACAAAGAAGCTCTTTGATCCAGAATCTTTTATTACTGCAAGGAAGAAAAGCAAAGAACAAACTATTCCCCTGAAATGTTTTCCCTGCCCTTCCTCTGCCCTGCCCCAGGAAAGTGAACAATCTGCAGCCTGAGGAAGGCTTTGGACATGTAGCTGTGAATTGTGTTTCCAGGCTCCTCTTTGCCCACGTTTCCAGCAGCAGCAACCAGCCACAACAGCTAAGGACTGGTAAGGAAGAAAAGAAAGCAAGATAAAACCCCAAATCTGGGTTTGGGCTCACACTAAGATGAAAGAGTGATCCTCTAGAAAGCTCTAAGGCCAAGCCAACTGTGCCAAGTGTAATTTCCCCTCCTTGCTGATTGCCCTCTCCCTCCAGTGCAGTCATTCATTTGCTCTCTCCCATGGCCCAAATTACAAGAAGGGTTTTTATCAGAAGGATTTTGACTGTCAGTGACTCTGTGGCTTCCTCTGGATGTTTCCAGAGTGTTTTTCTCCTCTCTTCCAAGAGCTGGATCACCTCTTGCTCTTTTCAGAGGGGAAGTCAGGTGTTTTCCCTCTCATTCCAGAGATTATTATTGCACTGCTTCCTCCTCATCCACAACCTCCCTGGGCAACCTGTGCCAGTGTCTCAGCATCCTCACTGTCAAGAATTCCTTCCTAATCTCCAGTCTACCTCTCCCCTTTTCCAGCCTAAAGAGAAGGGGAAGAACCTTTATGATCCACATTGCATGAAGGAGAAGCAGCCCAGTTTTGAAGGCAATCCTCAGGCACTGGAATGAGCTGCCCAGGTTGGTGCCTGATGCCAAGACAAAGGGCACTGGGTGGGAACTGAGGCAGAGGAAGCTTCATTTAAACATGA
>WAAF01003737.1:83505-196467 GCA_013400475.1 Tricholaema leucomelas | reverse complement strand
CCACAAGCACAGGGCTGCTGGCGGCTAGGGAATTGCTGCAGGGGAAGTCCAGTTGCAAACTTGGATGTTTCTGGGAATAAAGACTCAAAGTTCATTGCTGAGAAGCAATGGGCAGCTGTGACAGAAACTCTATTGTACAAGGTTGCAGTGATAAATCATGGTAGGGTTTCATCCTGCATCCTTTCTGTACCACCCTGGCGTAGCACTGATGAGAAAAAGGCTGGAGGAGCTGCTTTTGAATCAGGGCTTTCCGGTGGCAATGAGATATGTAAACACTGGGGCTGGGGTTGTTCTTTCTTTCATTAGTGTATCTGTAAATGCCCTCCAGATATTCTGTGTATTTAAGTCTGATTGGACTCTTCTGCGTCCTTGGGTAATAACAACAATGATAAATTATCCATAGTGTTGAATAAAATCAGGAGTTTCAATCTCAAAGTAGCTTCAAGCTAGTTTACATTGCTCTGCTTCTGATTGGAGACCTTCAACACCCTATAACTGCTGGTTAGAAATGATGAGCACTGCTGAACTGTATCCAAAAGGAGCCTAACCCTTTGAATGCTGCTTAACTTGGCAACTAAGTCTAGCATATTACTTCAAAGTAGTTGCATGGTCCTCCACCAAGCACTGGGAGCTTTGCTGTGCTTAGCACCTTATACTTCACTCCAGTGACACTCTGGGGTTTTAGCAACCCTGTCACTACCTTCACTCCTAACATCAGTCACTGCCAGAGTTCTGCCAAACCCCTCAGAGCAATCAGCTGGCTTGGACTAGGGTGAAGTTAAAACATACTCAGCAGATCCTCCTCAGCTGAGTGCAAAGCCTCAGGCTCTCTATCACCTGTGCCAGGACTGAGGCATCATGAGATGTTTGTCTGCTTTCTTACAACTTTAGTGCTGAGGGATGTTCCAAGCCAAGATTCCAGATGACTCAAGTCCAACTCCCAGTTCTGCTACTAATCCACTCTGTGACCTGGGCAAACTCCTTTTCATTTATGTGCCCTGGTTTTCTCTCCCACAAAGCCACCCATGCCCACACAACTCAGGCTGGTCACTACAGCCCCTGCCAGAGAGCAAATGAATTTGAGGCTCAACAACCTTCTGACTGACTATCCCTTGGCTCCTAGACAGGCCATGAGCAGAGCTGGTTAAGTTTTTAACATGTAGTTCTCAATTATTTTCCCCCAGTGTTTCTAATTAGGACTAAAAAAGTTTTGCCTTTTTTTTTTTTCTTCTGTCCAGATAAACTTCCAAGCTGATCCCAGCTGCCATGGCAACAGTCCCTTCTGCACATAACTTGGAGCCCAGACCATTTCAAAGACTTTGAGCTAAAACTTTGAGATGTACCCTGAAGATAAGGGACCACTGCTGAAGTCAGTGAGACCTAATTTCCCAAGCCCGATTCCAGCAGTAAGGAAGACACACTCTGTATAGGATGGAGCTTCCAAGAGAGCCCTGGAGCAGAGCCCCAGGGGTTAAGGGCACAGAGGCATGCTGAGTCACAAGGAAAAGGATCTAGAGCCTAACTGCATCCAGATGGAGAAAAAGCAAAGAGATGTTTCAAGGATGAGCACTAAAATTACTTCCAAAAAAATCCTCTCATCTTCCTTTTGGAAGAAGGGGAAAAGAAAGCATCTCAAACCAGAAATGCAATTTTAGCAGTGTCCTCAAAGTGCTTCCTTCCACTTCTTACCTGAATGAACCATGGATTACCCACATCTCAGCCTTACTCAGACAGCTGGATAACAGAGCTATCCAAAACCACCTCTGTCGAGGACAACAGAACAAAGCCTTTGCCTGAAACAATATCCAGACATCGAAACACTGAGTCACTGCACTATCCCAGCCAGTGTGTCTCGAAGGGAGAAAAGCCAGACACAGCTGGGACAGCCTCCTCAGGGCAGAGGCACTTCAAAGCAACGCCATTCAGAGCGAGCAGCTCTTGATCAGAGGTAGAATGTTACTTCATCCCGTCTCCATTTCTCTCTCTTGCTGTTCATCCTTATACTACCCAGTAACCCCAACAGCCCAGAAAGCACCTGTGCCCTATCTCATACAGTACCTCGGGGAGGGATGTCCCTTTTCCCCAAATATAGCTTCTGATCTAATATCCTAATAATTACCTGTGTGTGCATATTACTTGTTGACTAGATATTGCCATCCTACTTCAATCTTACATGAAGACACAAGAATAGACCAGTAGATTACTGATAAGCTACTCAGTTCCCAAAGCCACCATATTAAGTGGTAAAGGCCTTTATAGAATCATAGAATCAACCAGGTTGGAAGAGACCTCCAAGATCATCCAGTCCAATCTAGCACCCAGCCCTAGCCAGTCAACTAGACCATGGCACTAAGTGCCCCATCCATTTTTTTCTTGAACACCTCCAAGCACAGCGACTCCACCACCTCCCTGGGCAGCCCATTCCAATACCAATCACTCTCTCTGCCAACAACTTCCTCCTAACATCCAGCCTAGACCTCCCTCAGAACAACTTGAGACTGTGTCCCCTTATTCTGTTGTTCCTTGCTTGGAAGAAGAGACCAACCCCACCTGGCTACAACCTCCCTTCAGGTAGTTGTAGACAGTAATGAGGTCTGCCTCGAGCCTCCTCTTCTCCAGGCTGCATACTCCCAGCTCCCACAGCCTCTCCTCACAGAGCCATGTTTCAGGCCCCTCAACAGCTTCATTGCCCTTCTCTGGACACATTCCAGCATCTCAACATCTCTCTTGAACTGAGGAGCCCAGAACTGGACACAGCACTCAAGGCGTGGGCAGGCTGGTGCTGAGTACAGGCTTCAGAACTCATTTAGTATAAAATTATGTGCTAGTTTGAGCCTAGCTGGGATGTTTTGGCAAGAAGAACTAGATGATAGGCTGAGAAATGAAAACAATGGTGAGGTCTACTTCAATCACAGTCTTGCTGAGATGTGTACAAAAGAAAGGCAAAACAAAGATTAGGTCACTTTGCTCTGCACTTCATGCTGGGCTGTTCTCTTCTGCTTTTGCCTGCTGGGGAGCTGGTGGCTGCTGGCTGAACTCCATCTTGCTTTCTAACCTCACCCTCCATTTTGCCTTTGTGGCTGATTTCACCTTTGCTTCTTAATCCTTCTTGGCCGAACCTCCATTCTTCTTTGGGACTGGGGTAAGGTTGAGAGGGGTAGGGGGAAGGTGAGGGGTGGTTGAGAGCCCCTCCTGGGGACTCTGGTTTCTGGGAGGGGAATTGTGTCTGTATTACCTTTTTTACCTTGTATATTTCTGTCTATAACTGTATATACTGTAAATATCTGCTTGTAAATTGTGCCAGCTGTAAATATAAGCTTCATTCAAATTTCCAGAGCCGACTGAGTCTAGTCTGGGTGATTTCTAAAGTTGTGGGGGGCAAGGAACACCCAAACCATCACAATTTAAAACTGGATAAAGAAAGCACCAACATGCACAAGTCTGTAACATTTCTTTCCTTATCCTCAGGCTGTACAGCTAAAGTACAAAACAAACTGGAATTTTGCTATATGACTACAATAGATCACAGCCTCACAGGATGTCAGGAGTTGGAAGGGACCCAAAGAGATCATTGAGTCCAACCCTCTGCCAGAGCAGGACCATACAATCTAGCTCAGGTCACAGAGGAACACATCCAGAAAGGCCTTGACAGTCTCCAGAGAAGGAGACTCCACAGCTTCTCTGGGCAGCCTTTTCCAGTGTTTTGTGAGCCTTACAGTAAAGAAGTTCTCCCTTGTGTTGGGGTGGAACCTCCTGTGCTGCAGCTTATATCCACTGCTTCTTGTCCTATCACTGATGTCCACATGCTTCTCTTGAGAACTTTTTGGATGCTGCTTTGTCAAATGCACATCCCAAATTCATTATGTTCTGAAGCAGTTGTTGAGTTGTCTGAAAAGAGGCAAAGGAAAACACAACACCAAGCAACAATAACAACTTTTGCAAAAGAGGGAAATGCACAACTGAAGCCAGAGAACTTCAAGCTCCTCTTTTGCTTGCTATTAATGCAACGTGGGTAGAATTCCTTGGAGAGAAAGAAAAAGAAGAGGGGGGAGGGGAAAAAAACAACAAACCAACAAAAACCAAACAAATGCTGCCACCACCACATCAAAACTAAAAAGACAAATTCATGCCCACCAAGAGGCTTTGAAATTTCCATCCCAAACACCAGGAAGACCCCATGGGCTGGGACAATACTGTTCCAATTAGCTCTGCTCAGCTTGATTGTAAGAACTGGAAACAGCCAACATTCCCAATGGGCCACAAGCTCTTTCCCCTATTGTTCTAGGCTTAACATTGAGAGAGCAAGTGAAAGAGGACTAACACCACAAAGATGAGGGAAACAGCTGTATTCACTTTCCCTAGGGCTATTTCTGCCAAGTCTTAAAATAACACTGTAATCCTTCACCCTTTTCCCTCTATCATAGATGCCAGGTCTCTCCCAAGTTGTCTGTGACCTGGCACTATGTATCTCCTATAAGGAACTTCTCACTTCCAGGGCAAAATCTAATATGGGCAGGTGAAAAAAGAAAAGGCTTCATCATTCCTGCTGTGAGAAGGCTGCCTTTGGGAGAATTAAGTGGACAGAAAGAGCTCTGTGAACAAGGGCTGGAAACACTTTCAGTCCCAGCCTGAATGGACACCGAGGACAACTAGTCCTTCAGGATCCCCTCTCTGCCCTTCATTTTGAAACCAGTCCCTGAGTAGGCTGCAGCTCAGCTGGCATTTTCATTTCACTCATGACACATGCTAGCGTTGGTTTGCTGCCCACCCTCTTCAAAAGCAAGAAAGACAAGAGGAGACAAAAAAGGAAAAAAGCACATCAAAAAATAATGCCACTCTCAAGAAATGGCACTTTAGGTAGTCTCCACTATATCAGTAATGACAGTCGATAGTGCCTCCAAGGACTTGCTTTCCTGAAGTCAATACTATGTTCTGACAGCCAGTTTATTCCTGGGATCCATGAGCCTCTCTTCCAGATTCAATCTCCTGCTCAGACAATCATTCCTCGGAGGCTTTTATCCAGTTTACAGACAGTGCTGCAACACAAGAGCCCAGCAGAAGAAATGTTACTGCTGCTCTGCAGAAATGCACTTCTTCGCTAAGTGCCTTTTCTTACCTGCCAGGGTCACCCTCAGCACTAAGGAAGTCAGAGGTCATAAAAAAAAAACCAGAAATGCTTAAATACCTTATCCTGGATTCCACATAGTTTAGGCTTCCAGTGATCCTCTTCCACAGTATTCCCACTTACAAGATTAACCACTGTGCTGGCTTGTGTACTCATGCAAAGGAGGAGAGCAAGGCAGAGAAAGTGACCCTCTATGAAAAAATACCCACGATTTCAACTCTTCAAAGCTCCTTTCACCAATCTGGCTGCCTGAGCCACAGCTGAAACAGTATCCACCTACACCTAGCACCAGTTTTGGTGTCTCAGCAAGCAAGGCTCCATCATTGTTACAGATCTGCCCACCTGCATCACTAAAACATCTTCAGTGGACAGTCCTTTTCTGCAGGCATCACAGAATAAAAGCATAGTCATCTCTAAAGGGGGTCCAGAAAAGAGAAGGCAGGTACCAACATAATTAAGTTCTGTGCAGCAAGCCCCTGGCCTTCACCTGCAGAGACACAAGCAAGACTGCAGTAGGAAACAGACACATGAAAGGCCTCCAGGACATCAATGGGATTTACAGAGATCAACAGCAAGGTCTGTGCCCTGGTGAGAGCAGCCATAGCAGGTTTCCCACCAAAAGGCAGGTGCTTTGTGTCCATCGCCATTGCTGTCCCAATTTTACTCTCATCCTTGTATTTCAGAAAATCATCTCTGCTATAAACCCCAGACAGAGCCTTGTTTTTAAGGCACGTTCTGAAAGGACTTGTTCTGCTGCTGCAGCAGCTCGTTTTCAGTCCGTCTGCCTGTTGTGTGTTGCTGGGAGAAGCAGAGGGAGTCCTTGCCAGCGAGACAGCAGCACAGGCAAAGAAAGAGTCACAGTAAATTAACCTGCTGCTCCCAGCTTTGGTAGACCACAGTGGGAATGCCATGCCACAGAGTTGCTGTGGTGTCCTTGGGGTGCTCCTCCTTTCCTTTCTTACATGCCAAAAGCCTTTGATAAAATGAAAGCTGTCTTTCAAAGAACACTTCATCACCAGCTAAACTTGACTCCTCTTTATGACTCACCATAGCCTCTGCCCTCCTCCCTGCACACCAATGCCTGGAGTGAAGAAGCTGATGTGAAGCTCACTTGAGCCAGAATGAAGCCATGCAGTTAATGTTGCTCAGTGAGAGGATGTGGAAAACAAGGAAAACAAGAAACAAGTGTTGTTTTTTTTTTTCCAGCACCCCACACCTTACCCCTGCCTCTGCAGCACCAGTACCAGAGCATCACACTCCTGAGGGCAAAACTGTCCAGTGTCACAGGAAGTTCACCACCTCAACCTGAGAATTTCAGCCCTGGTTGGTGACTAACGAGCTCCAGGGAGATTTAGGTTACTGCTGTTTGTACAGCTTTATGGAGGAAGCTGTAGGAGTGCTCTGTAGATGAAATCAGTGCATATTTGCACATTAATGTAATTTAACCTGAACCCATTCCACCTTTTAAACCTCTGGAGTGGCAAGTAAGACCCATGAGCAAACAGGCAAAGACTTAAGGAAAGACTAAGGTGACATTATAATGTGTCAGGCAACTAATGCTAGCAGGAGGACACAGATCCAAGCAAGAACAAAGAATACTGCAGCCAAGAAACATCCCAAGGTGTTCTCCACTAAATATATATAGAAAAGGAGAATTTTGCCTGGCAAATGCAGTTAAAGAGGTGTAAACTTACACAGCAATAACTAGCTTGCAGGGCTATACTCTTTGAAGGAGCTGCTTTACCAAAACCAGATGTTCTCACAAAATCCCCAGAGGCTTCTGAAAATCCCCTGCAGCTAGAAGCTGTCATGATTAGTATTTTGTATAAAATAATGCCAAGGACTGCTCAGATTCCCAGAGAGCAAGGTAACTCTTTTAGAGATTTCCTTCCTGAACCCTCTTCTGCTTGTTCTGCTGATCCAGGGCAAGCTCACCTTGCTGACCCAAAGCAGGTGACTGTACTGCTTGGCTTTGTAACAGCTCAGCCTGTCCTTCCACAGGTCCAGAAACTTAACAAGCCACCTCCACTGCTCCAGCTAATTCAGCAAGTACGAGTATAGACTGAGGGAGCTTGTAGCATGCAGAGCCTCAAGTATCAGTTGTGGACCTGTGATGTCTCAGAACCTCCATGGAGATGGCCCTTCAAGTGCAGTGCATTTCAGCAGATCTCTAGCTCCGGCCAGCCATGGACACACCCTGAGCTGTCTCATTCACCAGTAGCAACACAAAGGGCTACCCATGCAATCCAGGCAGGTGTTCCCAGCCATGCTGAGCTCCAGGGCAAATCCCAACATCTGAACCATGTCCCCACCTTGCTGTATTCACAGTTCTGACAACATGACTCCAAGCCTGAACCTTCCAGTTTTGCCCAGCAAGAGTTAAAGGTCTTCAGAAATAGTAATGAACATGGCAGTCCCAGGAAGTGACTGAATCAGAACAGATCACAGAATCAACCAGGTTGGAAGAGACCTCCAAGATCATTCAGGCCAACCTAGCACCTAGCCCCAGCCAATTAACTAGACCATGGCACTAACTGCCCCATCCATTTTTTTCTTGACTCCACCACCTCCCTGGGCAGCCCATTCCAATGCCAATCACTCTCTCTGCCAACAACTTCCTCCTAACATCCAGCCTAGACCTCCCCCGGCACAACTTGAGACTGTGTCCCCTTGTTCTGTAGCTGGTTGCCTAAATGAAGCAGTGATGAAGTATGTAGAGAGCTGAGTCAGACTGGATAAATCCATAGAAGCAAGCTGCCTCCTGAACACATCTTCATCAGCAAAAAGAGGCAGTGGAAGAAAAAGAATTTCTGAAAAATACCCTAGGAAGTGATAAAAGACATTGCTAAGCAAAGTGTCATGAGGTGTAGGATTTCCCATCACACTGTCAGGGTGAAACTGCACCAGGCCAGATGCAGAGTTCTCTCCTACACAGCCCACTCAGCCTGCACTACAGCTTGCATACAGGGCAAGGACACCTCCAGCTCTCCTTAGCCAGGACTGATGTCACCCAACCTTTTGACCAGAGCTACTCAAGCCAGGGAATCCAGAACTGTCTGGTCTGCAAGTCTGTTTTGCCTGGATCTCATTTGACTCTCAGACATGCAGGATATTTCAAGTGTTTGTGATCCTGTGCTGCTCCCCTTGTCTCAGCCACCACTGGCACCAGCTAAACACAGGCTGCTGGCCAGCTGATCCACAAAGCCAGGGAAGCACACTGCTTCCTGCCAGGCTGACTGCAGTAACACTACACAAGGAGCTTGAACGACTAAAAGCAGCCACTGGTAAATACTGCACAGGCTTGTTTAGCCTGTGGCTCTTTACACGCCCCCACCAGCCTCTTTGTATGTTCCAACACAGTGTTTCTTATGGAGGATAGTGTTACACAAGGCTGAGCAGCGAAAGCAATGAGCTTTAACGGGCTCTGGATCATGCCAAGAACAAGTCCCACTCTGTTGTAGTTGTTTTGGTATGCTATCCCACATCTCTTCAATAATAATCAGATGCTCCTACAGTGCAGTAGGGAGCAGAAGACAAACAACTAGTAAACAGACAAGCACCAACCTCTTTAAAGAGCAAAGAGTACTGCCAAGAATACTTGCAATCTGATTTCATCCCTGTCTCTTTGCTTTCCCTGATCTGTCATTGGACCTCAGGGTGACCAACCTCTTGGTTTCCTGTCTGGAGTACACAGATGACTTCTGAGTGGACCCAAGAAAGCAAACTGCTTAGAAGACTGAGATTCATTGCAGACCTGCATCATTGACCTACACCAACCCATTAGCTCATTTATGAAGCAGTTTCACTTTGTTACAGGTCACCAAAAAACACTGCAGTCTAGACAGATGATGTACTTATTTTAGGAAAAGGAATCTACTTAGAAGACCATGCCCTGAACATCAGTTCAGTCTTTGCAATGCCAGAGAGATACCTAAGATTGAAACAAACTTCTAATCACAGAATCATCTAGGCTGGAAAAGACCTTTAAGATCACAGAATCATAGAATGGTTTAGGTTGGAAGGGACCTCAAGGATCATCCAGCTCCAACCCCCTGCCATAGGCAGGGACACCTCCCACTAGAGCAGGTTGCTCAAGGCCTCATCCAGCCTGGCCTTAAACGCCTCTAGGGAGGAAGCATCCACAACCTCCCTGGGCAACCTGTGCCAGTGTCTCACCACCCTCACTGTAAAGAACTTCCTCCTAACATCCAGTCTGAATCTCTCCTCTGCCAGTTTAAACCCATTCCCCCTCGTCCTGACATTACTAGACCTTGTCAACAGTCCCTCCCCAGCCTTCCTGTAGGCTCCCTTCAGATACTGCAAAGCCACACTAAGGTCTCCTCGAAGCCTTCTCTTCTCCAGGCTGAAGAGCCCCAACTCTCTCAGCCTGTCCTCATAGCAGAGCTGCTGCAGCCCTCTGAGCATCTTCGTGGCTCTCCTCTGGACTCACTCCAGCAGTTCCATGTCCTTCTTGTGTTGGGGGCTCCAGAACTGCACACAGTACTCCAGGTGGGGTCTGAGGAGAGCAGAGTAAAGGGGGAGAATCACCTCCCTTGCCCTGCTGCCCACACTGCTCTTGCTGCAGCCCAGCACACAGTTGCTGTCTGGGCTGCATGTGCACACTGCCGGCTCATGTTGAGCTTTTTGTCACCCCAGACCCCCAGGTCCTTTTCCTCAGGGCTGCTCTCCAGCCGTTCACCACCCAGCCTGTATCCAACCATTAACCCAGCACTGTCAAGTCCACCACAATTATTTCTTTGATATAAAAGGAGTGCTCTTGAACAACGTATTAGTGATGCACTCCCTCCTGGGCAAAAAAAAAACCCAACAAAACCCAACAAAGTCTATTTACCATTTGCTGTCTGCCAGAGCAGAGATGAATTCTAAGAGCACAGCCTGCTCTGCTGTGTGCAGGACAGTGTGAACTGGAGCCACTTGTCACATCCTTCCCTGTAAGTAGCAATTCCAAAGTGATGCACAGCAGATTTTTTTTCTTTAGTGGTAGTTTTTTAGGCATATAATCAAGACACCAAAAAAAAAAAAGCATAAAGTAATTCAGCTAAGCAAAGGGCTTCACCAGGGTATCTCACTGGGGAAGGGAATGCTAGGATATCAGCCTGGGGAACCAGAACTGCTAGTGCAGAAGGGCAACATGGGAGTGGCATGCTACTGCCCACATGCTCACAAATGGCCATCCAGGAGCCCAGCTGCTGTCTGCCCTCCCTCACTACATCTAGCTTCACAGATCCCCACCAGAATCACACAGAATCACAGAACTGTCAGGGCTAGAAGGGACCTCAAAGATCAACCAGTTCCAACCCACCTGCCATGGGCAAGGACACCTCACACTAGATCAGGTTGCTCAGAGCCTCATCCAGCCTGGCCTTAAAGACCTCCAGGGATGGGCCTTCCACCACCTCCCTGAGCAAGCCATTCCAGTGTCTCACCACCCTCACGGTTAAGAATTTCTTCCTAATATCCAATTTGAATCTACACACTTCTAGTTTTGCTCCATTCCCCCTAGTCCTATCACTACCTAACACCCCTGCTTTCTTGGACGCCCTCTTAAGACGGCCACAATAAGGTCTCCTTGGAGCCTTCTCTTCTCCAAACTGAATAACCTCAGCTCTCTCTCAGTCTGTCTCCATGGAAGAGGTGGCTGCAGCCCTTTCATGATCCTCATGGCCCTTCTCTGGACATGCTCCAGCACATCCACGTCTTTGTTGTTTTCAACTGCTCGGCTTTAAGTGATCTAAGTTTCCAGAGGCATTTCTGCTACCCTTACTAAAGTCACTCTGGTTCTGCACTAAGTTCATCCCCCACCTCAATTTAGGACTGCAGGCTGCTGTTTCTGCCAGATCAGCCATTTAGTTTGAATTTTTCCCGAGCTGACTAAGCTCTGGTTTTGGAAATGGCCAGTGCAAAAGAGGAAAGTCGCTGCCTGCAGATGAAGCCCCAGTCTGAGCCAGTGCTGCAAAAATACCAGTAACATGGTACAGCAGATTGCTTCCTGCTCAGGTACTGCTATTCAAACAGGTATGGTTAGGGTGGGGAAGGTCATCAAACCAGCTTCTGTAGCCACACCAGTTAGTTCCTGCTGCAGCTCTCACATGCAGCCCTGAAGCTTCTGCACACTTTGTACCTACACCAGGCGCCCCAACTGCACACAGCACAAAGCCTGTGACTCACAGGAGCCCGTGGGAGGAGAAGTGGAGGCAGAGGGCAAAGGGTTAATTGGCACCTTTCTGTTGGAAAGTAATCACTGGCTTTAACAGTTTCCTGCAGAAAAGAGGGAGGAAAAGGGACATCTGCCACACCAGTAGCAGGCCTAATGACTCCTGCACCTCAAAGACTCTTTCTAATAACTCTCCAAACCCAGTCACATGCATGGACTGAAACACACAGCAGTAACATACAATTTGAGTACAATTAGAGGAGACTGCTCCCTCCTTGAACACTACTTTGGAGTCAGACTGGGTGGTGGTATGCAGCTGTGCACGACCAATCCCCAAAACACACACAGAGCAAAGCTGGAGTTTGACTCCACTAATTTCTGGCAGTAAATTCCTCTCTTCTTACCTCTAAAGAAGGAGGTCAGACCAGCTGGGAGGGAAGGCAAAGGAGATACATGCATTGCTCCAGGCCAGGGGGGATTAATTAAGCAGCATTAATACAGTGAAGTAAAACTCACTTCACTTGGCCTGTTTAAGGCATAAAGGGAGAAGAATCCCCATCCTCTTGGGCAGATTGCCACGACCACACAAAACACAGCCAGTTTCAAAGAGACTCAGTGCTAAGTCAGTCTTGCAGCCATAAAAAGACTAAACAAGAGCAAGCCCTGTGGAATTCTGCTATGGGTTTGAGATCCATAAGGAGAGGTGGTAGAATCACAGAATATTAGAGGTTGGAAGGGACCTCCAGAGATCGAGTCCAACATCCCTGTCAAAGCAGGATCCCCTAGGGAAGTCCACACAGGAATGCATCCAGGCAGGTATTGAAAGTCTCCAGAGAAGGAGACTCCACAACCTCTCTGGGCTGCCAGCTGCAAGGCTCTGTTATCCTCACTGTAAAGAGGTTTCTACTTTTGTTGAGGTGAAACCGTCTCTGTTCCAGTTTGTAGCTGTTGCTCGTTGTCTTGTTGCTGCTGACCACCGAAGAGAAATTGGCCACAGCCACTTGACACCCACCCCTCAAGTATTTATAGAAAGTGATGAGATCATCTCTCAGTAAAAGACTGGATGGGGCACTTAGTGCCACAGTCTAGCTAAATCGGATAGGGATGGGTGATAGGTTGGACTGGATGATCTTGGAGGTCTCTTCCAACCTGGTTGATTCTGTGCTGATTCTATGATGATTCTCCAGACTAAACAGCCCCAGGGCTCTCAGTCTCTTTCCATAGGGGAGATGGGTGTGGAGTTTCTACCAATTGTTCCTAGGTGTTCTTCAAATACAACACAAAGTTGGGCTTTCTGCTCCTCTCCAGGTATGCAATCTGGAGATCAGTTCAAAACGAACTAGTTCAGTCCTGTCAGTTGCCCCTCACAGGGCTGCAGCTAAAGTTTCCATGGGCCTGGACTGACACTGTTTGGGGATTTCTTCCTTGCACACAGATCATAGAATGGTTTAGGTTAGAAGGGACCTCAAAGCTCATCCTGTTCCAACCCCTCACCATAGGCAGGGACACCTCCCACTAGAATAAGTTGCTCAAGGCTTCATCCAACCTGGCCTTGAACACCTCCAGGGAGGGAGCATCCCCGATGGGAATGACCAGGGGAATGTGCAGTTTCAGATGAGGCAAACAAAAGAGAAAAGACACTCATTGTTTTCAAAAGTTTAATTAGAATAAATAAATAAATAAATAAAGCACTACTGCTATATACTTGGATTTGGTCTCCCTGAGCTTAAACTCACTAACAAAAAGGTTTAAAATTAAAAATCAAGTCTGTGATCTGTAGTTTGTTCCTGAGCAGAAAATAGGACATTTCATTCCTACAGACTGGTGGATGCTTTTGTCCCTTCTCTCTCCAGAAATGAGCAATCATCCCACCCCTTGTGCACACAGACCTGACTTTTAAGAGGAGACAGAAAATGGTATAATCTTCACAGAGATGCAAGGGAATTGCCATGTTCAAAGAGATGCAACCGCCCCAGGAGAAACATCAGAGAACCTTTACAAGAGGAGAGAGCTCAAAAGAGCAGAGGGTTGGATATCCTGCAGCACACACATTTCAGAAAAATCCCAGCCTTCAAAGCCTCCTGGAGCCTTGTGACTAAGCACAAGCCTGTGAGCAGGTCCCAGCAATTGCCTCTCCAGGCCCTTAAGCAGCTTCAAATGCAGAGCAACCACAAGACACTAACAACACAAGTCTTGCCTCACACTCTCCACCAAGCCTCACCCTTTCTTCGAGTTCTGCCCCTCCACTTTCTGCTGGGGCATTGTCAGGAGCCTCTTGAGATGGACATCCATGGCAGAATGCATTCGAATATATCCAAGCACCCAAAATGTTTCAACAGCTAGTTTCCACCTTGACCCCCTAGCACAGGCACTGGATCTTTCACACGATAATTTCATCTTCCATTCTCCTCTCCACAATTCGTCCAACAGGTTTAAAGCCAAAGGTGCTCATTAGTCAGATGGACAGACTGTGGACATTGTCCCCTAGATCTACCTCTGTAATCCTATTTTGTATTGAATATTGGTGTTCACTTTTGGGCTGGTTTTTTTTTCTTATTTACTTGTAAGGAACAAGAGATCACACTAAAGCTCAGTGGCTTTATTAAAGCATTAGAAGAGGGTAGGCAAGCTACAGGATGAACACATGTGGCAGAGCAATTCCAAGCTAGCAGTCACAGTACCTTACATCTAAATCCTTATTTGGCACAGAACTCATCCCTTAAGACAATGCAAGTTATCAAGTCTAGCAGACACAAAATACCCCATAAAATTTGTAGTTCCTCCCTCCCAGGAGCTAAGGGGAGAAGAAAAAAAAAAAAATCACCAGACATCAAAATTTGCAGTTCCTCCCTCCCAGGAGCTAAAGGGGGAAAAGAAATCACCAGACACTAAAGCAGACATAAAAAAAATTAAACCTCTTATACTGCACACCAGTACAGCACAGCCCTTGGGATGAAGACAGCAGGCATGCAGGACACAGAAAGGAGAAAGGGCCCCTGCTCTGGCAGGGTGGTTGGACTAGATGATCTTTCAAGGTCCCTTCCAGCCCCTGACATTCTATGATGCCAATGTGCCATTATGGCACATCACACTCTGGCAAGTCAGGACATTATTTTGGAGCCAGGGATGTGCAGTGGAAAGCAACCACCTTGATAAAGGAAGTTCTGTATCTTCACTTCAGGTTTGGGGGCAATATATCTCCTTAGGTGGTCAATATGCACTTAAGACTAGCACAAGAAATCACAGAATGTGAGAGGCTGGTAGGGACCTCAAAAGCTCATCCAGTCCAACTCCCCTGCCAGAGCAGCGTCTCCTAGACCAGATCACACAGGAACACACCCAGGCAGGTCTTGGATATCTCCAGAGAAGCAAACTCCACAGCCCACCTGGGCAGCCTGTTCCAGTGTTCTCTCACACACTCATAGTGAAGAAATTTTTCCTCACATTTACATGAAGTTTCCTGTGCCTCAACTGCCACTCATTGCCCCTTGGCCTGTCATCAGGCATGACCCAGCAGAGCCTGGCTCCAGCCTCTTGGCACTCACCCTTTACATATTTATAACCAGGAATGAGGTCACCAATCAGTCTCCTCCTCTCCAAGCAGCACAGCCCCAGCTCCCTCAGGCTCTCCTTATAAGAGAGATGTTCCACTCCCTTAATCATCGTTGTGGCTCTATGCTGGGCTCTCTCAAGCAGTTCTATGTCCTCCTTCAACTGGGGAGCCCAGAACTAGACACAATACTGCAGATGCAGCCTCACCAGGGCAGAGTTGAGGGGGAGAAGAACCTCCCGTGACCTACTAACCACAGCCCTTCTAATACACCCCAGGATGCCAATTGCCTTCTTGGCCACAAGAGCACATTGGGTAAGTGTCGAGGTGCCCCAGGACAATAAAATGGACAGAGTAAGTGCATGCAAATTAATACAGAGGAAAAAGGTTTTGATAACCTTATCAACTAGTAAGGCTCAGTGAAGGTTTATCTAGTGCAGACTAGCCCAGCAAAACCTCTAGAAGAGTGAAGAATCTGATCTGCTGCAGGCACTCCATCAGCTGAACGGCAGCAGCACAACTGCGCAGGACTCCTCCGCTCATCCAGGGACCTTCTATACAGGACGGCAAATAATCCAGCTGCAACAAGTGCCTCCATGCCTTCGGAGGGGCAATATTCCTGACAGTACAAACAGGAAAGTAACGCAGCAATTCCCTCTCATTTACAAACAAGGCCCTGCGCTAACTTCTGCTCATTTGCACATGAAAAATAGTTAAGCATTTATTGTACACTGGAGTGCTCAGAACCACCGTGGAGCTGCTGTTCTGCAGCCATCACGCTGTACAATTTAAATACATTTCATTCCTCACTTCAGGAAAAGCATCCACAGATGCAAGGGAGAGGCTGAAGCAGATGACAGGAGCGTTACATAAACGTTATTGATTTTGTTTCTCCAAAGGCTCACCAAGTAAGCCAGATAAACATGCCAACACGTTTTGCTCAACAATATAAAGCATCATTCAGCTTTTCAGTAGGAGATATCAAACGTCAGCTGCGCCGAGCGTGTACACTTGCCAAGGCCACAAAGGACTGAGGAAGGGAGAAGTGGTGATCAGATAAAGGGTGCAGCAACGATGCAGCAGCAGCTACATTTCCCAGAGGCAGCAGAAATGTAGCAGTGTTTCTTAGGCAAAGCTAATATTCTGAAATATATCTTACATGAGCCTATTTCTTAACAACATCTGGAATGACACAGGGGTCCTGTTCATCAACACAGCAAAGAAAACCTCCACCCTAGCACCATAATCAAGAGTAGTCACAACAAAGAACGAAGGAGAAGCTATCTTGTTCTTCTCACTTTACAGATGGGAAGAGAAAGATCCAAATGCTTAATGTGGTCACACACACAAAAATATCTTAGCATTTTTTGCATTAGAGGCAGGAAAAACAATGCTGGGGAGAAAATATCACCAAAAAGCACAGCAGATACTTATGGGAAGATCATCTGCAAGAGAGGGCGTTCCAAAAAACAAACCAGCCCGTGTGGCCAAGTACAGGGATAATGTTGTCCTTGTTTCACCCACACCTTCTCTCCCCAGTATGTCTCTCGCTTCATCAGCTAGAGATCTGGTAAAAATTTTACATTGAAAAAGAGTAAAATTATGTAATTCGCCATTCTCCCATCTGCTCAGCGCCTGTTAGCTCACCAAGCACGCCAGTGTTGTTAACAGCCACAGCAAGGGGCAGATGGACAAGCAAAGAAAAGACAACAAAGCCCAGTTTTGATATGCAGACTCTTGGTGATGATGAAACCTGTTGCTAGATGTAATTAGCTCTTAAAGCCTAACACTTTACTTTTTTGGATGGAAGGAGAAGAAAAGGGTGCTGAAGATGTGAAATACTAACCACTTTAATCTTTCAAGGGTTTGGGAACAGAGTTTGCTCTTTGATGCATCTAGTTCCATAAATCTCGAGGCACAAGGACAGAAAAATCAATGGGAAAGAGAGATGGATCACTCACCTGAGCAGAGAGAAATGAGTCAGCTTGTATCCGATCTGCCGACGGGGCCTGGGCAATCTGTCAAAGTGCATTTTTCAGGGGGAATAATCCCTTTAACCAGGAGGGAGAAGCCATAAATAGCAAAGAGGTGAAAACTTGATGGAGGGAAGTAAGAATTCCAAAATATTTTTTGTGGTTTGGTTTGGGTTTGGTTTGGTTTTGTTTTAATCGCTTAAGTGTTGCTCCTAAGACTTTCTCTCCATTGGAAAAGGACAGGACAGGACAGCACAGACGCGTCACAGCTTCACTGCTGTCTCACACACCAGACAGCCTCCACTGTGCCTAACCAAAACAGACACCTCTACATTTCAGCTGCTGCAAAATGGAAAACTCAGCAGCAGTAAATAAAAGGTCAGAACCAGCAACAGGGTTTCAGACCTTAAATAGAAGCTCTTCTGTCCAAGCCTCTGGGTGGGTCATCCAAAAGCATTTCACTTGCTTCCATCAAAGCCAGCTGTAATTTCATTCATGTATTCAGAGTGCTCAGCATGGGCAAAGCCTCAACACTTGTCCTGCTCTGGGCAGGCTCAGCACTTTTTGAAAAGACATGTGGGAAGACCCATCTGGTTCCTCAGATCAAGACAAGGGACCTAACAAATCAAGAAGAAAAAGGCCACACAGAAGCTGGCCAACTGTCTGCAGCACCCATCTCTGCAGGCAAAGGCTGGATGCCATGTCCTAGAGTGCTGCCATCCAGCTACACAACTCCTGCTGTTACCAGCCCACACAGAAAGAGAACAGCAAATGGTTTGGAAAGTCACACTCAAACCATTACAGACCACATGTAGCTCAAGTTTCCCCTCTAAAGACTGAGCTGCACCACACTCCTATTTTTAGCATGCCATGTTTTTTCTGCTGCTTCCTCACATCAGAATATCACCTGTTGCATCTTGCAGTCAACTCAGGTGGGTATTTTTTTTTCCCTCCTATTCTCCTCTCAAGGCATTTTGTGGGTAAAACTCATTTGAGTACCTGCTTCAGTGTCAGATGACACCACAAGGAAGGAAGAGAAGCAGGTGGTAAGGAACTGGAGATGCTTCTCCTTCTGTTTCTTCTATGCTGGCAACAATTACTGAAATGCCACTCTGAAGCCCACCCTCTCTGAGAAACTTCAGTGGGTACAAACGCAGCAGCCCATCTGCTTAGCAACACATGGTGCCAGCAAACATGTTTCCAAGCCTCAGACTGAGGTTTGCAGATATGGCGAAGTCACATTGGGTTCCCAGCTCCAAAGACAGGCATTCAGACAGGGAGAAGGGCAAGAGTGCAAGCACATCTCTCCTGGAGCATAGGAGGAACATCTCTAATCAGACATTAGCTTCTCCCCATTCAAAAGACACCTTCACATTTTCCCAAATGCATTTTGACATCTGACCTGCTCTCCAAAAACTGCTCCATAGGAAATGAGTCTCTATGGCATGGCCTACACCTCATAAATACTCAGTTGCCTGGGGTGCTGCTTGATCTCTTGTCCTCTTCATCTCCCAGTGAGCCCTTTCACCTTTCTTATGTCAGCTTCCGCAGGTGCTCAGATGACAGCAACTTTACATCTATTTCCTGTACCTTGTTGGCTGTGCTGGGCAAGGAGTGAAGCTCACTGGTGTTGGACCACATCTGCAAACCTGACATGCTCAGAAGAGCACTGGCCATGCCCATCCATGGGAAGATGGTGGCTCTGCCATGTCAAACATTTGTGCAGGAGCATGGAGACTGTCCAGGGAAAGGCACAGCACAGGCTGACAGACATCCAGTGTTTTTTTTATGGGACTTGACTGCAGGAATTCTGATGTATGTCATCCTTGATGCCAGCAGCTGCAAGGATTCACCACATTAGCAAAACACAATGAAAGCTGCCCTGTGGCTTACCCTGCAGCTCAGGATATTGTAGCTGTCTTGCATAATGGAAGTCAAAACACTGCGGGGAAACCTCAGGGAAGATGAGCTTTGCTCCCACCCTTGGAACAGCATTGGAACACTTTGCTAAAAAATGCTCCCCAGGATATCTTAGGTGTAGCCTATACATAGCACCCCTGCTTTGGCCTTGGACAATTCACAACAGGTGAAGCTCCTGACCAAGAGAAATCCTGCATTCTGGTGTTTCAAGTGCCAATAGGGATCAGTCAAAAAATCCATATAAATAGAGGCAACTGAAGTGAAAGAAGCTGTGGCTGCTCCTGCCAATCTGCTGTGCACGGTGACAGCTCTGGCACTTGAAATTCTTTGTGGGTCAAGTGGGACTTCAGAGAGGCATCTAAAGGAGAAGAAGGAGCCACTTGGTGGATAGTTAAGTAAAAACCTGTGCCAAGTGTTAGAAACTGGCACGGAAGGCCAGGGAAAGTCAAGAACAGGCAGGAGGGGAAGACAAAAGAAACAGTTAGAAACACTTGAATGATCATAAGGAAGTGATGTTTTGTTATGTGATCCAAAGCTCTCTGCCATGGGTGCCATATAAATAATTATTAATTATGTTGTTGATTATCTGTGTGAGCAGTAGAGCTAATGAGCTGGTTCCTGCAGGAGACAAATACAGCTTCTAAAGAGCAGGGCAGTCATTCTGCTAAAGGCAAGTAATTAGGAGCATTTCTGAAGCATTTCTTCTCTGCTGAAAGTTTCCTTGCTTGTTGTTTTGGGGTTTGTTTTTTAACTTGGGGACAAATAATACACATTGTAGATATTTGCTATGAAAAATCCACTCCCTTCAAAGTCCCAGTAGATATAAACTGAATCTCCCTTAATGACTGGGCCCAATTAACTGGAACCTTGGAGCTCCACTTTATAAGCAGCAGGGTTTCTCTTTGGAGGCTTGGCCTCACTGGGCAGGAGACATCCAAAGGTTGAGGATTAAAGCTGCTTTGTTTCCCTAAGCATATACTCCATATTGCAGGGTGGTTGGCATGGGAACACAGCTATGGAGGAGCCTGTAGTGCACAACAGACTCCATAAAATAGGGAAGCAAATAACCAGGGAGAAGAAGGGTAAATGCTTCACCTGTCATTGGGACAGCTCCGTTGACAGAGGGGAAAAGGAGCAGCCTTTCCAAGTCACGGTTCCTCATCCACAACTGAGAAATGCCTGCTTCCAGGATTTTTGTTTGAACATCACTGCTTTAAGCCTTCAGTTCACATGTATGCTCAAGTTGTGGCATTGTCCAGTGGCTGAACTGTGGGGATCCAAAAGGAAGTCCCACGTTAGCCACTGCCATCATTTACAGCCTTGTGCTGGTTTTGGCTGGGGTTAACTTTCCTCGCAGTAGCCAGTATGGGGCTAGGTTTTGGATCTGTGCTGGAAAGCACTGATTGTTCAGGGATGTTTCCATTATTGCTGAGCAGTGCTTGCACAGCAGCTTTCCTCCTCTTCACCCCACCTCACCATCAAGTAGGCTGGGGGTGCACAAGGGAGCTGGGAGAGGACACAGCAAGGACAAGCTGACCTCACCTGTCCAAAGGGATATTCCATAGACTCATAGAAGGGTTTAGGTTGGAAGGGACCTCAAGGATCATCCAGCTCCAACCCCTGCCATAGGCAGGGACAGCTCCCACTACAGCAGGTTGCTCAAGGCCTCATCCAGCCTGGCTTTAAACGCCTCCAGGGAGGAGATCCAGATCATATGATGTCATGCTCAGCGTATAAAGAACAAGTAGGGTGGGGAGGGTGCTTGGAGTGATGGTGTTTGTCTTCCCCAGTCACCGTTGTACATGCTGCAGCCTGGCTTTCCTGGGGATGGTTGAACACCTACCTGCTAATGGGAAAAGAGGAACTAACTCCTGCTTTTGCTTTGTTTTCCTGCACAGTGTTTGCTTTACCTCTTAAACTATCTTTAGCTCAGGCCATGAATTTTCTTATTTTCCACCTCTCTTCTTCATCAACCAGTTGGGAGCAAGCAATTGGCTGTGTGGGGCTGAGTTGCCAGCTAGAGTTAACCCATGAGAAGCTCTGAATTGCAGCATCTCTCAGTGCTGGCTAGTGTCAGGGCAAAATTTCAGAAGAGGGCTGGTCTGAAGGAGCAGGATGAGATGGTTAATATTACATTGGTTTCCTTGTGTGAGCCATCAGCAAAATCTTAAAGCTGCTTTCTGCTATTGGATGTTCAGGCTCTGATCCAGCTAATTACACACAAACAGTTCTATTCTAGACCCCAGAAGTGCTTCTGCAGGTTAAGAAGGTTCAGAAATGATTGTTTGGCTCAAATATTGAACAAGCAAAGCAGGAAACAGCATCAGGTAAAGTTGCCAGATCAGTGACCACCACATGTTGAGTACATAACCGCAAGTCCAACTATATCATCACATAAACTGTGGTATTTTATCTGGCCAGCAGGATAAATACTCCATCAGTCACAGCAACTCCACAACACCATCTAGCCATATAGTCAAGAAGTGACATGAGATGACCCACCCAAAGGTGAAAGTCAGGATGACCACTGCCAGGCAGCACATCTGCAAGCAGAAGGAGCAGAGTGTGATGACCCACTGATACCAGCCCAGCTGCCCCATAAACAGGTTGCTGTACCTCAGACAGCACCGAGTCCCCACTGCAGTTACCCCACCTTACCTTGCAGACCCATCAGCTGCTACTTCATCAAGGACTGGCTCCTAGCACCCCTGCATGCTCTGTACCAAGACACACTGGTGTGATCAGGGAGCATCTTACAGGTAAAGCAGGTGACTGCAGCCTCATGGCAGGCAGCCACCCAGAAGTGGAAAACCTGGAGACATTCAAGTGCATGTGTTATGAACTGGAAGATAGCCTGCAAACACTGAGCTCTGGGAACAATCTACAAACACATCTGGCTGCACAGCCAGCCACCTTCTCCCCAGGGGCTGTGAGGAGCCTCCTGCAACACAGCTGAGCAGGCAGAGCCTGGGCACCCAGCACTGCAGAGCTGAGGGCCGACAGCTCAGATTTCCAGCTGAATTCCTGTCCATGTTTGCATATGACCCTAACAGGGTATCTGACTTACAGCTAAGGATTAGCACCTTAGTGCTCAGGGCTAAGCACAAACCTCAAGTGCACAAACTGCAAGTGTGGCTGAAAAGCAGCATCCTCTCCCTCCAGTTCAAACCAGGCTGAGATTCGTTCTCCCACACCACCCAAGAACCTGACGTTCATCCAGCCCTCCTGCTGCATCTTTAATACAGCTGCATTTAAGATACAATACCAAGTTCACACGAGGAGGGGTTTGGCTATTTTACATGTATAAAATGACTACTGTGCAGTAAATGTTAAACAGATTGTTGTCCCAATAACTAGCAAAGCCACCCAGGTGCTGTGGTGCCTGGCACAGGACCAGTTCTCCAGCCTAATCTAACCTTCTAGTACAAAGCTTTATAAATCTAAAGTTTCCCTCTACTTCTCAGACATCTCTGAATATCTAAGAGAAAGGGTAACAATTCTTCCACAGAAAAACATTTCTTTTTCACAGGCCTGTAGATATAAAATTAAAAGTAGTTTGACTCAGAGTACCTTAAATGTTCCCTGCTGAGAAATGCAGTGGCAAATTGGGACCAGAGCTTACAACCCTGCTTCTGTGTAAGAAGGGAGATAGGGGAAAAGGAAGAAGAGGAAGATGGTCAACACCCTTTGGAAATCTGCAACCTCTTTCATAAAACTTCAACTTTGCCTCTTCTTTTACAGCAACATCACTTGCAGATGAAACACCACAAGCATCTTCTGGAAGTCCTCTGTTTGTGATCTCATCCAGGGCTGCTGATCCAGCATGCTGACCTTCAAGCTGCAGACACTTCCTGATCCCAACCAAAGCACTAGGCAAAACTTACAAAACATTGACTTTGAGGGATTTGCTTGAGATAGGAACACAGAGACTCAAGTAGGCAGAGATGGAATTTATGAGCTTGTTGGCAACTTGGCCGTGGGATGGACACTGGTCTTCTGCAAGGGCAAGCAAAAGTCATTCTGTGTTACAAACTAGACAGAACAGAACAGACAGGAACTACGAACTCTAAATACCACTCAGGTTTTGTTTCCTCTAGCAAACATAGAGCCAGCCTAACCTGAAGGCCTTCGGATGGAGCTTTGCTCATGGTTTTAAAGTGTGAAGTTTGGAATTAGCACATTTTCAAGCCCTCAGGGAACACTTTTTTTCTTAGTTCAGAAAGGAAAGCCTGTGGTGAACTGCAACAGAAACTTCTAAAATGTAGCTCTAAAAACTAGCACCCTTGACACTGACCTACACAGGCTGCTTCACTCAGCCAGGCCATCCACTGCCTTATTAGCCATGACCCAGAGTGCCTCACATATTGCCCTACACTTAAAAGGAGTCAGAGGAGAGCTCCCAAACTGGGGGAAAGCTGCCATGGAGATTTTGTTTTACGCCCCTGCTTTTGCTCTTCAGTAGCCATGTGCTGGGAGCAGAACTCTGCATCCTGAGGTTATTACACACTTCTCTAATGGATCCCTATACATAATAAATTAGCTCATTAATGAATTGATTTGAAGGAAGAGTTCACTGCAGGGGCCAGGAACCCAAAGACGAAATGCCTACAACTAAACAAGTAAGTCACTTCAGCATTATCACATCATGTGTCCTCCTCATGAAGGTCCCATTAAATCACCTCACAATTCTGCTGCTCGTTCTGCATCCCAAACATTACAAAATAAAAAGGGAAACTGCTTTTGTCTTCACAAGAACTTATCTGTGGAGGTCTCATTTCATTCCTTAGAAGCTTTTTCCATTTGGGATTGTCACATTTGTTGTTCATATCAAAGGAGTTTGTGACTCTAGCATTAAGTTTGGCAGTGTTTGAATTACTTGGATTGCAACTAGGGACTGCAGGTCCCACCCTAAGGGTTCTTACCCGTCTGCAAACTCCCCAGACTACGGTGTTTGCTTGCTAATGCTGTCTACAAAAGAGGAAATCAGTCTGGTAACAGCTGCCCTGAGCTGCTAGCTGAATATTTGCAGATCAACCCAGGAACATACCTCCACGCTCCAGCACCAAGCACTACCTTGTAAACAAATGCCCTTATATAGGTCTGTGTGGGCAAAGTTAATTATCTCCAAATAGCTTCCAGAAGCCTCAAATCAATTTATGAAAACAAAAATTAACTTTCCATATAAACATAATTACAGTGAGACAACAGTATCCAGCCTGGTGCTAGTGCTGTTTTTGGAAGCTGGGCAGAAAGCCAAATGAGTTCATTATGCAGTGTAATTAATAATGGTTTTCCTCTGCTTTAGGAAGCCATTTATGGTCCTAAGAGGCAAAGGTAATGGGGAAAAAACCCACAGCTGACAAGTTTTAAAAGGTGCTTCTGCACCAGTGGTATATTTTAGAGCCTCCACATTTAATGAACACAAAAGGAGCATGGAAAGGAAAAAAAAAAAAAAAAAAGCCAAACACACACTAAGCAAACAAACACCACACAAAACCAAAACAAAAAACCAACACAGCAGCAAGACCTGTTCACTCTGTTCAAAAAGGAGCCTTGGAAGACTTTTCTCCAGAAGGAACCACCAAGTTTCTCCTCGAGAAATGAGCATCTAGCACCACACAATCAACTCCCACCCCCCATTGTGCCATTAGCCAAGGACAGTGTCAGGTGCTCAGGATGCCCTCAGAGGTGCCCACAAGCAAGCCCCATTTGATTTGCTGCAAAACATCAGGAAGGAATTTCTGTGTTGGTTGTTTTTTTTTTAAACAAACCTGCTTCTTCCCCACCAGCTCTGAACTTCAGTCTCCTATTCTCAGGCTACAGATGGACACCCATGTTGCAAGCACTCATCATTTTGGCTCTCAGAGCGCTTACTGGCAATATGCAATCCAAAATGAAGGTTTTCCATGCGTGAGAACTCCACATCCACCATCCTCTGCCTCACTGAGCCCAGAAAGCTGGTGCTAATGCTACTGAGAAAGTGCCAGTCAGTGTTGATAGACATTGCTCTGGGTTACAAAGAACAAGAGGTGAGCCCTGTTCCACAACACAGTTTGTTCTGTGGAAGCAGAAGTTCAGTACTGCACAGGTCACTCACCATCTAGTTAACAGGATGGATTAAAAGCAGGGAAAGACAGCACCCACCTCGTTATCAGCATCTAGATAGCCAGACTTCTAACAGCACACCCTAAATGTCATGGCCTTTGTCTGCATCCCTGGGACAAGGGCTGCCTTGGAGCCTCATGCAGCTTGCAGATCAACACTGTGCAGCAGCACAGAGGTGCCGACTTAGCAGTTGTCAGGTCACCAACTGCTCTGCTGTCACCTATCTAGCATCAAAGCCACACTAACCCAGCCATACAATGGAACCATGCAGCCCCTGAGCAGCCATTGTCGGTTCCCACCTGCCAGCTATCTTTGCTAGTCCTTCATCTCCCCAAACTCGTGGCTGACAAGGGGCAAGGGGTGGAGGTTGACGCATTGGAGGTTCCATGTGAACCTGAAGAAGAATTGTTTCACTGTGAGGGTGACAGAGCACTGGAACAGGCAGCCCAGGGAGGTTGTGGAGTCCCCCTCTCTGGAGATACTCAAGAACCATCTGCATGTGTTCCAGTGGGATTTGCTCTAGGTGACCCTGCTCTGGCAGGGGGGCTGAACCAGATGATCTTTCGAGGTCCCTTCCAGCCCCTAACATTCTGTGATTCTATGATGCAGGAGCATTACATGGCTCATAGGAATATTTGGATGTGCATATCCTAAAGCCAGGAAGGATGGCAACCCTTGCACTCCAATACCCCAACTCAGCTTCTTCCTCTGTTGCTCCAGTTCCCTGTGGCAGAAAGAACAAACTGCTGTGTGCTGCCTGGTGGCATACACAAAGGCAGTGCTCAGCTGAGCAGGCTGCCTCGCAGCACACCGCAGCGGAGCAGCCTAATCTATTTATGGATGGCAGCGGAACCCCGCGATTGAATTACAAGGCAGGTATTCAATCAGGCAGGATGTGTAGCTGCTTTCTAACAGACTGGAGGATTAAGAGAGCGATAGCATACATGCTTTCCTTCCACATGATAGCACCTCCCTCTTCCTCCCTCCTCAAGCAAGAACCTAGCAGAAGCTGTACTTAAAGAGAAGAGGATTTGCAGTGCTCAGGACCCACAAGAAGGATTACCAAAAGGTTACAGAGAACATGCATACAAAGACAGCTCTCCTGTATCATCCCCAGCAGAAGGATTATAAAACAACAGCCTGTGCAAGTCAGGGCAAACACACCTGAGCTACCAGGAGGAGGAGAGGGTGCAGCTGGAAGAGCTGGCAGCTGCTTAATGCCACAGAGCCAACCGTTTGCACAGTGTAAGGTGACTGCAGCACCTGCTTTTAGCAGAGCCTGAAGACAGGTGTCACTGTTTTCACAAGGCCTGTGTGGTGAAAAGAACTGCAAGCAAGAGAGGCTCAGTCAGCTGAGGTTTATATTCCAGTTTATTATCTCCAGCTGCACTAAGTCCTGCACACACAGAAGACAGGAAGAGTCCTTACTCAGAAGAGCACATCACCTGCAGCATAGATTCCCCACTTCATCCACTGCTACCATCCCTAGGGATGTGTGCTGTAACAGAGCGTGGCAAGGAAGTAAAGGAGCTTATTGCCTTGAGCCTAGAGAAGAACTACAGTGCATGGATGTGAAAGTCATCTGCTATGAAAAGACTGCAGCCTGCTACAAGAAGACAGAGGACAGGGGTTCGCATGATGCCAGAAAGAAATTCTCTATCTGATGCAGCAGGATTACATCATGTCTGACAGCAGAGGCCCATTGTGCTCTCAATTGTAAAGGAGGATTACTGCCTATCTGATCTGCAAGAAGGATTATTGTGTTTGAAGCGGGTCAAGTACAATCAGGATAAACTGAAAGGTTGTAACGCGCTGGTGGAAGGTGTCACTGGATTTGTGAGGGGGCAGATGGAGAGCAGAGCATCACAGGCATTAGCAGTGATGCATCCACGCTTCGTGAGAACACCCTGGAACTCCTGGAGATGATTCCAGCATGGGACACATATCCACTTCACCACCAGTCCCCAGCTCACTTGACAGGTTACTGCACAAATCTTACTTACAGTTGGTAAGATTTGTTCACAGGCTCACAGGATGCCAGGGGTTGGAAGGGACCCAAAGAGATCACTGAGTTCAATCCCCCTGCCAGAGCAGGACCATACAATCTAGCTCAGGTCACAGAGGAACATATCCAGACAGGCCTTGAAAGTCTCCAGAGAAGGACACTCCACAACCTCTCTGGGGAGCCTGTTCTGGTGCTCTGGGACCCTTAGAGTAAAGAAGTTCCCCCTTGTGTTCTTGCAGGTGAAAAAAAACAAAGGCAACTTCTCTTAATTCTCCTTTTGGTTTTAGCCTTTTCAGTCCCATCTGACCCAGTACCTATTTTTAGCCCTTCTCTTGAACCCAGTTTCCTGTGCTTGAATAATTAACTCTTATTATTTAGAATTAAAATCTCAATTGACTTGGACAGTGATAAACATGCAAAGTATGCTTTAATGTCTTATAACATATTAACATTGGGGCATGTATCTACTGCATTCTCCTTTATCAATACTCCAATAAACTTCCCATTAAACCTTGTTACAAGAAAATTGAGTTTTCATTGAAATCTACAGGACTGGTCTATTACTGCAGGAGTCATATCAGGGGAGACATCATAGCCATATCCTACCACAACACAAGTCAGACAGCACTTAACACACTCGATGGCAGCTGTCAAGATGTTGCCTATAAACTGCTACAGTTGGAACTTTTAGAGAAGGTGGAGCACAGCTGCCTGCTGGGATCATGCAGGACTTGGTTAACTTTATGCTGGGTCATCAAACTGTTGGATTGAGTCCAGAGGAGGGCCACAACGATGCTCAGAAGGCTGCAGCAGCTCCGCTATGAGGACAGGCCACAAGAGTTGGGGCTCTGCAGCCTGGAAAAGGCTTCAAGAAGACCTTGTAGTAGCCTTCCAGTATCTGAAGGGGGCTACAGGAAGGCTGGGGAGGCACTATTGCCAAGGTCTTGTAATGACAGGACAAGGGGTAATGGGTTTAAACTGGCAGAAGGGAGATTCAAACTAGATGCTAGGAAGAAGTTCTTTACAGTGAGGGTGGTGAGACACTGGCACAGGTTGCCCCAGGAAGCTGTGGCTGCTCCCTCCCTGGAGGTGTTCAAGGCAAGGTTGGAAGAGACCTTGAGCGACCTGTTCTAGTGATAGGTGTCCCTGTCTATGGAGGGAGGTTGGAACTGGATGATCTTTGAGGACCCTTCCAACCTAAACCATTTTATGCATCTGTGATACACCTGTCAACAAGATTTATTTTTGTTGTTGTTTTAAATCTCATCAGTGTGTGGAAAAGTTCTGTGTGGAGCTGAGTGGAAAGCTCTGTTTCACCACCTGACCTAAAAGTTTTGCATTAGACACCACTTTCAGCTGAGGAGTAACAGCCATGGGGATTTAGTGGGAACCAGGCCAGCTACAGATTATCTGCAGCCCATAGAGACTGCAGATAACAGTCGCAGCTCCTCATCTAAGCTACCACAAGCTTCATACTCAGGTTTGGCACAAAAAGGCAACTCTTGATTAATATTCCCCCACAAACACACATTTCATTCCTTCCTCTTTCTCACCAAATCCCCCCACTAGGATCCATCCTTCAGGAAAAAAAAATCTGCAGCAAAACAAGCAGATTTGCTGCACTTTCAGTGTTTGACAGAAGGGAGAACAGATTGGGACTCCACAAAGAGTGACTCATTATCAGCAAATAGTTTTAAGTGATGATTGTTTCATCACCACCCACCCAGCTCTTCCCTCTGTCTGCAGGCTAGTGCAAAAACTCACTGCAAGAGGATGACAAAAAAGAAAAATCAGGCAGACAACCCTACCTCTTGCTTCCTCTCCCAGGCTTGAGAGTAGAACCATCTGAAAAGGGAATGTGCAACAGGCTTGGCTTACAGATTGGGGGCTTTAGGGTTTTCTTTCCTTCCAGAAGCAATATGTAACATAGGTTAAGAAGGGAGACAATCCAAGCAAATGCTGAAAAAAAGCTTTCAGATGTCTGCCCCTTCCCTGTGCAAGCATATGCTGAGCTTAACCCTTAGGGACACTAAGACCCTTGCAGTCATTTAGCAGATAAGCCCTTACTGCAAGATCAAAGCTGAGCTGCGATGTGCGAATTGATGTTGCTGTAAATGAGCATTAGTGCATTTGGGATCCAGCAGAACTGGTGGATGAAGGTGAAGACTCCCCTGCTCCCAGTCAAACACATCAAAACCCCATTAACAGCAGCATACAGAAGGTTATGGCAGCAAAAATCAAACTCTTACCATATCTTGTTGCTCTCAGCAACTACTTCCAGCAGTGAGTTGCCTTTAGGAGCATAGCTGCAGAGCAAATCTAAAGGGAGAAAGATCACAGGCTCACAGAATGCCATGGGTTGGAAAGGATCCCCCCTGCCTGAGCAGGACCATACAATCTAGCTCAGGTCACACAAGAACACATCAAGACAGGCCTTGAAAGTCTCCAGAGGAAACTCCACAACCTCTCTGGGGAGCCTGTTCCACTGCTCTGTGACCCTTACAGTAAAGAACTTCCCCCTTGTGTTGAGGCAGAACCTCCTGTGCTGCAGCTTCCATCCATTGCTCCTTGTCCTATCCCAGGGAGCAAGTGAGCAGAGCCTGTCCCCCCATTCCTAACCCCCAGCCCTCAGATATTTATAAATATTGCTTAAATCCCCTCAGTCTTCTCCAGACTAGACAGCCCCAGGTCACTCAGCCCCTCCTCATCAGGCAGTGCTCCTGTCGCCTAACAGTCCTTGTTGCCCTTTGCTGGACCTTCTCCAGCAGATCCTCGTCTCTCTTAAACTGAGGAGCCCAAAACTGAATGCAGTACTCAAGATGGGGTCTCACCAGGGAAAAGCATCATACATGCTCTGACTAGAGAGGATTTTTGAATCAAGACAGCTCTAGAGCAACTATGCAAGCAAAATGGCATTGCGGCCTGGCTTCTCCTGTCACAAGCAAGGGAGAAGGCAAGAGAAAGGGAGATAAGGCAAGAGAATGGGGCAGTTCCCAATGGCATTTTGTCCTCTCACCCACAGAGCAGCCTCTGAGCAGAGGCAGCAGGTTCACAGAGTGGGCTTTTCAGGACCATGGCCTCTCTCGTCCAGCTCTCTGTACAATAAGCACCTGCTTCAAGTTCCCAAATGCTCTCAGAAGGATCCTCTGCAGGTGAATTTGCTCACTGAAGAGCTATTTCCACCACCTCCCTCCCCAGCTCTTGCCAAGCAAAGAGGCATGTGAGTAGTTCTGTTATCAAGAGATAATCATATCCCAGGGGAATTACCAAGCATGAAATGCAGCTGTGCTTCTGATCCTCTGGGTGCAATTACCTCCTCATAGACCATGCTCCCATCTGCCCTAAAGCTGCCTTCAGTGCCATTATGAAATCATTTGTACCTCTACATTGCTGTAAATTATTGAGCAGTATTTGAAGCTTTGGAAAGCATCACTTCCCATATCCAAAGCCCATCAGAACATCCACTTTGTTCTTGGAATATTCAAGTCTAACAAAGCTGCCACAAAGCCTTAAAAAATGCCTTGCAATACCTCAGACAAACAAACCCACTCCATGAAAACTGGCTCACAACTCCTAGCACTGGAATAGCCAGATGAGCTTGCAGGCATTTTGCATCTCAGCTACCAGCGTGGGTTGTATTTTGCAGGCTCCACATGGCTACCAAAGCTGCAGACAGCCATCACTGGCTCGTTTGCCAAGCAGTGATACACACTTAAAATATTCTTCCATTGCTTTTTGTTGTCATTCTGAGGGCCCCCAGCCTCATCCAATTTCTTACCAGTGAGATTTCTATCTTTTGCTTTCTTCCAACACTGATGAATAATAGACTAGGTGCAGTAAAAAGGAAGGGGTTTATGTAGTTTTCCTCCAGAATTCAGTGTTAGGAAGAACTGAGAGCCAGCTATCTATTTTCAGACAGGAGCAGATCAGGTGGTTAACTCCCCATCCTCCCATGACCTTCTTCAGCATTTGACCAGAATAACACACTGCCATGCTGGCACTTGCCATGATTTTGTCCAAAGGTACTTTAGAGGAGAACTGAAGATTTAATGACTTTCTGTTATTAGCTCTCTGCCACCCTTGGAACATGACCACAATATGGAGGTGGGAAATGAGGACAGAGAAAAACTGCAGTCAAAGTCACAGTGACCTCCCCCTCTGACAGAGTCTGAAAGTCTCCACTATCACAGGCTCACAGGATGTTAGGGGTTGGAAGGGACCCAAGGAGATCATCAAGTCCAGCCCCCCTGCCAGAGCAGGACAATCCTATCTAACACAGATCACAGAGGAACACATCCAGGCAGGCCTTAGAAGTCTCCATAACTATCCAGTAATTCAACCCATACTGGGTCATGCATATCACCACATAGGCCAAGATCATCCTTAATCTCCACCAGCCTCAGCCCTTGTTTATTTCCCAACCTTTACTCCCAGGAAGTTGAAAGCCCAAGGAGAACAAGAGTGATACAATTCTTTCCCTGGACACCTCTTGCATTATTAAACCTGGGTTTAGACAAGATTTTCTATCTGTATGCTAAAAGGACTTCTTTTTTTTTTTTCAAGACCACTTTGCCTGAGGGAAACCACTCTCTGTTTTGGATCAAGTGAACATCCATTAATTTTGTAAGAAGGGGTAGGGGGAAGGGCTGGTGCCTCCACAGATTTACAGTCTTCTTGTGCCAACTGGCAAGGATATCCTCACATGCTCATGTAGCATCAGACTTCTCCCACAAAGCTCGTATTTACAGAAGAATGCAAAGGTCCCCAAGGGAGTCTAGGAGCTGATGAGACTGTGAGGATCTGTTATTCATATTATAACAGTGCCCAAGATTTTTTGGACATTGCAGACATTCAGGGGAAGGCTCAGTCCCTCCTTGACAGGGTTCAAGCTCAGAGCAGATTATTCACTTTCATGGAAATCAGCATGAGGTTCACAGGCCTTTCCTGGAACAGAGCTATTAGTTCACATAACCCAGAGGCAACCTGATGCCTGTGTCGGGCCACTCCAGCAAACAATGAGCCTACTCATTCACATCATAGCTGTTGTGCCCAAACAGCAACAGAAGAGCCATACCGTGCCAGATCACAGAACATCAGGGGGTTAGAAGGGACCTTGAAAGCTCATCCAGTCCAATGCCCCTGCCAGAGCAGGATCATCTAGACTAGCTCACATAGGAACACCTCCAGGTGGGTTTTAGTATCTCCACAGAGGGAAACTCCACAACTCCCTTGGGCAGCCTGTTCCAGTGTTCTGTCACCCTCATGGAAAAAATCCCTCCTCATATTTCCATGAAACTTCCTATGCCTCAGCTTCCACACATTACCCCTTGTCCTGTCACCAGGCATCACCCAGCAGTGCCTGGCTCCAGCCTCCTGGCACTCACCCTTAGCACATTTATAACCATGAATGAGGTCACCTCTTAGCCTCCTTTTCCCCAAGCTCAAGAGCCCCAGCTCCCTCAGGCTGCCCTCATAACAGAGACATTCCATTCCCTTCATCATCTTTGTGGCTCTGTACTGGATTCTCTCAAGCAGTTCTATGTCCCTCTTGAACTCGGGGGGCCAAGAACTGGACACAATACTGCAGATGCAACCTCACCAGGGTAAAGAAGAGGGGCAGGAGAGCCTTTCTCAACCTACTAACTACAGCCCTTCCAATACACCCCAGCACGTCATTGGCCCTCCTGGCCAGAAGAGCATATTGCTGCCTCATGGTCAACCTCCCATCCAACACAGTGCACTGAAGCCCCTGGAGCTGATTGTGAAAGAACTGTGTGTGTCATCTGCCTGATCTTAGGAACTTGCTGAAGCCCTGAGAGAATGCTGAATCAACCAACTGCCGACAGAGCTGGTGTCAGCGCTTCTGCAAGCCACAGCTGACTCACTGCAGCTAGCATAACACTTATTCCACTTGCGTATGCTGGACAGCACAGAGCAAAGGAGGGCTTGCAGCATGGTTTGCCCTACAGCTAGAGAACACTCTTCTCATAAGAAATCCTTGACTGAAGGGAAACATGTTCTTTCACACACCTGAAGGCACCCACTGAGCTTAGAGAGCCTTCCAGAAGAAGAAAGGCTCATACAGACATTAGCTCTCCTTGAATTCTTGTTGTATTTGCCTAGAAGTATGTGGTGCAGAGACTACAAGAGCTTTCTGCAATATCCACCTATAAAGAAGAAGGGTGGAAAGGAAAGAAAACAAAAATCACACAGACTCTTCAGTGTAAGGAAAGTAGAAGGCAGAGGGAAAGGTCCAGTAAGGGCCAAATTGCAAAGCTGCAACCTGGGGACTGACCTGTTGGAAGGCAGTGAAGGGGAAAAGGATTTGGGGGTCCTAGTGGATGGGAGGTTGACCATGAGCCAGCAATGTGCTTTTGTGGTCAGGTGTGATAGTTTGGGTGTTACCTGCCCCACCACACTTTGGAAATCACCAAGACTAGACTCAGCCAGCTCTGGAAATTGAATGAATCTTATTATTTACAGCTTAGCAGAATATACAAGCAGATATTTACAGTATATACAGTTATAGACAGAAATAGACAAGGTAAAAGGTGATACAGAAACACAACAGCCCTCCCAGAAACCTGAGTCCCCAGGAGGGGCTCCCAACCACCCCTTCACCTTCTCCCTACCCCTCAACCTTAGCCCAGTCCCAAGGAAGAATGGAAGTCTGGCCAGGGGGTTAGGAAGCAAAGTGGATTAATCAGAGAAACGGCAGAGAGGCTAGAGAGACATGCAGCTCAGCCAGGTCCCCAGCAGAAGTGCCTTAGCTATGTTTGGATTCTTGTTCTTGTATCTCTCAGCAAGACTATGACGGAAGCAGACATCATCCTGTCTGTCTTCCACAGCCTGTAATCTAGTCCTTCTCACCAAAACATTTTAGCTAGCTTCAAACTAGCATACCTGGAGGGCCAATGCCATTCTGGGGTGTATTAGAAGGGCTGGGGTTAGTAGGTAGAGAGAGGTTCTCCTGCCCCTCTACTTCTGCTCTAGTGAGGCCACATCTACATTATCTACATTACCTTGGCCAGTTCTGGGCCCCTCAGTTCAAGAGGGACATAGAGCTGCTTGAGAGTCCAGCACAGAGCCACAAAGATGATGAAGGGAATGGAACATCTCTCTTATGAGGAGAGACTGAGGGAGCTGGGGCTGTGCTGCTTAGAGAAGAGGAGCCTGAGAGGTGACCTCACCAAGGTTTACAAATATAAAGGTAAGTGCCAGGAGGCTGGAGCCAGGCTCTGCTGGGTGATGCCTGATGACAGGACAAGGGGCAATGGGTGAAAGCTGAGGCATAGGAAGTTTCATGGAAACATGAGGAGGAATTTTTTCCCAGTGAGGGTGACAGAACACTGGAACAGGCTGCCAAAGGGCGCTGTGGAGTCTCCCTCTGGAGATACTCAAAACATGCCTGGATGTGTTCCTGTGTGATCTGCCATAGGTGATCCTGCTCTGGCAGGGGGGTTAGACTGGATGAACTTTTGAGGTCACTTCCAGCCTCTGGCATGCTGTGATTCTATGAAGACTTTATCCTATCTGCAATGTGTGTGCAGAACAAGGAAGCAATGGGCTTATGACTGCAGGAAGGAAAACATGGATTACAATGAAGAAAACCCTTTCCTCTGTGAATAGAAGACACTGTGGCACTTCAACTTTGGAGGTCTGCAAAGCATTCTTCAAGTGCACATGGCCCCACACAGGTTGAGAGAAAGGTCTGGACAGCTTCATGGGATCCCTTCCAGTCCTACAATCAATAGACAACTCCTGACAGAAAGTAGTAAAGAAATTCATAGCATTTCCTGACAGTAACATTCTGGGCTAGGCACATGGGGAGTGTCACCTCTACATCCAAATCCCTCAAGCACATAACAGATAGGCTGCGACTGAATGACAGAGCTCCAGGAGGCAGCTGGAGCTTGCTCAGGGGGCCAGCAGAGCCTTCCCATCCTATCACCAGATCTGAGTACATCTATGTCACGAACAGGGACCAGAGGCAGCATAAGCAGAAACAACTGTAGTTCCCGAATCTTGCCTGGGGCAAAGCTGCAAACAGGGTTCAGCCAGAAGTACTCTCACTCCCAGAACAAATCTTCACACAGCTCAGGTTTTCCTGGAGGTGAGCTGAGCATCCCTGCCCTCAGGGCAACAGACAGTGCCTACCAACTCCCTTTCCACATCAGTTTTAACTTTTTGTTATTACTATTAACTTCTGACAGGAAGCACAGCCTGCTGTCCTACAGAGGTTTCTAAGTGTTGAACATTTGTCTTCTGCCTAGAGAAAGCTGCCAGATCATAAAGCTCCATCCTGTTTGCAAAGCAAGCCCTGGGGTATTATTTTTCCTAAAGTCAATGATGTCACAGAAATACTACTTGAAAACAGAATCTAAAATTACACTCCTGAGTGCAACACATTCTGGAGTTTTCATTGGCACTGCTAAAATTGTTCTGTTGTGTTTTTCTGGCACAGGCCATAGTCAGATAATTGCTTGGGGCTAATCTTGAGAAGGCAAAATATACACAACCAGCACAATTTCACTTCTGCTCCATCTCCTATTATTCTGCACAGCATGAAGTCTGGTTATCTTTGCCAACAAACTCTACTGAAGGGAGCAGAGTGAATTTGGGGAGCAGGAGCAGAGTGTGGTTTTGGCAGGGCCAAAAGCTTTTGTGAGTTATTCCATCCCCAAATTGTTACCTTTGGTTTTTTTTTAAGTTGGGTTTTTTTTTTTTTTTTTCATTTTCTCCAGGGATAAGAGTGGCTACATCAAAAGGTCAAAGAGTTTTGTTTAGTCTGAAAGATTTCTGAATTGTTTTCTCCCCTAGAAATACAGAAGGAGAGTGTGAAAAGGTGGACACCCAGGCTACTTAGCCTGCTCTGGCTCCACACAGAATTGCACAACTGCTCAGACAAGCTCAATCAGCCATTTAAAGACCTGTCCACCTCCTATATTTACTGGCTTATAAAAGATTTCCTGCCCAGCATTATTTCCCGTAGTAGAAACTCACTGCCAAGAGCCAGAGCACACAAAGCCATTGTGGCGAGACAGTTACAAGCAGTGCCAGGTCCAGCCATCCTCCTCACATCCAGGCTGAATCTCCCCACCTACAGCTTTGCTCCATTCCCCCCCAGTCCTGTCACTCCCTGAGAGCCTAAAAAGTCCCTCCCCAGATTTTTTGTAGGCCCCTTTCAGATACTGGAAGGCCACAAGAAGGTCACCCGGGAGCCTCCTCTTCTCCAGACTGTACAGCCCCAACTCTTTCAGTCTGTCCTCATAGCTGAGCTGCTCCAGCCCTCTGAGCATCCCAGTGGCCCTTCTCTGGACACGCTCCAGCATATCCACATCCTTCTTGTAATAGCTGTAATAGATCCCTCCAGAACTGGATGCAGTACTCCAGGTGGGGTCTGACCAGAGCGGAGTAGAGGGGAAGAATCACCTCCCTTGACCTGCTGGCCACACTTCTGATGCAGCCCAGGCTCTGGTTGGCCCTCTGGGCTGCAAGTGCACACTGCTGGTTTATGCTGAGCTTCTCGTCCAGCAGCACTCCCAAGTCCCTCTCCTCAGGGCTGCTCTCCAGGCACTCACTGCCCAGCCTGTATTGGTGCTTGGGATTGTCTTAATTCAGATGCAAGACCTTGCACTTGGTCTTGTTGAACCTCTTGAGGTTGGCTTGTGTCCACCTCTCCAGGTTCCTCTGTATGGATCCTTTCCCTCCAGCATGTCTTCTGCACCACACAGATTGATGTCATCAGCAAACTTGCTGAGGCTGCACTCAATGCCTCTGTCCATGTCACCAACAAAGATGTTCAACAAGACTGGTCCCAGGACTGATCTCTGAGGGACTCCACTTGTCATTGGCCTCCACTTGGCAATGGAGCCATTGACAGCCACTCTTTGGGGGCAGCCGTCAAGCCAATTCTTTATCCATCTAGTGGTCCACCCACCAAATGGTTTTGTCCAAGATCAGGCCCTGACACTGTTTGTAATCTTCAGGAGTTGCTCTAGATCCTCAATATCAAGCTCTAGAAACAGGCAGAATAGAGAGTTATAGGATGGGTTTCACTGAATTAGTCCATCAAGCAACTGAGGGACCTGGGGTTGTTTAGTTTGAAAAAGAGGAGGTTGAGAGGAGACCTCATGGCTGTCTACAGCCACCTGAAGGGAAGCTGTGGCGAAGTTAGTGCCAATCTCTGCTTAGAGGTAATTACTGATAGAACAAGAAGAAATGGCCTCAAGTTCTGACTGGGTAGGTTTAGACTGGACAGTAGGATTTTTTTTTTCCCAGCAAGAGTGGTCAGACATTGGAATAGGCTGCCCAGGGAGGTGGTGGAGTCACCAAACCTGGAGGTGTTTAAAAGTCATTTGGATGCAGTGCTTGGGGATATGGTTTAGGGTGAGCCTTGCAGAGTAGGGATATGGGTTGGACTTGCTGATCCTGAGGGGCTTTTCCAAACCTGAATGTTTCTGTGATTTGCACACAGACTCATCTACCCAACACAGCACTCTTCAGGTAGTCATCTTCTCTGGAGACTTTCAAAACCCACCTAGACCTATTCTGGTGCAGCTTGGCTTGCTTTAGCAGGGCAGTTGGACTAGACGATCTCTGGAAGTCCCTTCCAAACATTACCATTCTAGGATTCTATAACACTAGTCAGGGCAATGGCTAGGGGAAAAGTCAACTTACAGCCCAGGAAAACACTGAAGGAAACAACTAGAGGTATTTTTAACTAAACCCAAACTAAAACCAGACTAAAACCAAACATAAACCAAAAAAGAGTCACCTTCCTACCCATCAAGAAAAGGTGGTGTAATCTAACTCAGAGAAACTTGGCTTTTCCCTGAAGGCTCTTATGACATTTTGTTTGCAAATATTCCAGAGTGCAGTGCTGCAGCTTTCTCAGATGCCAGTAACTATTACTTAGGTTTCTCTTGAGCAACATCTCTATCAGCTTGGATCTTCCTTGAAAGCCACCACAGGTGACATCTCTTTCAAAGCAGTACACCTCAGAGGCTATTCCAATGTCTCTCCAGACAGAGGAAAGAAAAAAAGTTCTTAATGTGTGCCTTCCTCAGTAATTTATCTAAGGGGCCCAATGCTTTCAAGACAGAGATTAATATTTCAAGTAAAGCCCTCTGATTATCCCCACAGAACTTCCCACTAGGGCTGGTAGGAAAAAGATGCTCTGCATTGCTGCTGGATTCCTTCAAGGCAGATTGTTACACCATGAGGTAAGAAAACACTCCAACTAACAACAGGCCCTTTGCTTTCTTATTTTCTTTGTCAGGCTTGCAAAAACCCAAAGCCAGCCACTCCTGCTTTACTTTGGCACCTTTGCTATTGATCCCAGCTGCAGTCAGACACAGCAGAGCTGCGGAAACATTAAAGAGAACTGCACCACACTTCATCAAAACTCCAACCCCAACTCTTCACAGTTTGGGCAAGTATTCAAGTTTCATCTAAAGGGTGATTCTGATTAGAATAAGCAGATGTGTAAAAGAAGATATATAGGCACAGTCTGAGTGTACAAATACTGAGGGAACACAAAAGTCAGGTTTCAACAGCAAGCTCAATCGCTAGTTTATTTTTGCCTGTCTTACCCTTCTGATTTCAGGCTAGGAGAGGAATACAGTGCTCAAATGGTTCCTGCAGCTTGCAGTGCTATCCTTATTTTGAGCCAAAAGCCAACAGTTAGAAAAAAGTGAGTTGTATGAAGATCCACAACAGGGGATGAGCACAAGCAGCAAACAAGAACCACCTCAGCCTTTCCATAAGAAGTATCCTATCCCTTTGTCTCCATCGAGTCTTAGCCAGTTTTTCCAAAAGGCTACAGCCACCAAGTCCTAGCTGCAAAAGTGAGGTGTGAATTGGTGATCCCCAGGGCTTGAACAGCTGCAGCAGGAGAGCTAGAAGGCACAGTGTGAGGGCTGTAGCAGTAACAACTACTCCCCGCTGACTGAAGCAGGATACAGTTACTTAACACAGTTCTCACTTCTGTCCCGAGGGAGCTTGGTCACAGCTGAGGAACAGCCCTGCTGACAACACTGGCTTGTGTTGCACAGGGAGGGTAGAGCATGCAACAGTGCTGGATCCAACAGCTGTACTACAGCACTGCCCCGAGGCCCATGTCACAGACAAGAGTCCTGTTAAGCCTCAGGCTGTACAGACAGAAGACAGACAGGTAGCTTCAGGCCCAGGACATGGCTTATTTCAGTTAAAGACCAGGCAAGAGGGGAACAAAGCACCAATGAAACGGAAATGTGCAGCATGAAAGCAGCCCCCTGGGATACCAGCCGCCTATTTGCGAATTGCATGAGCTCAAGAACAGGTTCAAATCTGATCTCTCACTAGTGTAGAGATGCTGGCCTCACTACATCCCTTGAAATATCTTGAAGGCTTGTGCAGCCATTCACTGAATAAAAATAAACCTGAACAAAACTCCCACTCCCTGTTCTAGCACTACAGTAGCTACAAGGGAGGGACTAGAAATGTAGAGGCATACAAGAGAGCAGGAAAGCTTCTTGTCTGGCTTTGGTTTTAAGACAATACTGCAGAGAAGAGAGGTGGGTCCTACAGGCATTTATTGGATTGCAATCCTGTGCCTGAAAGCAAAATGAGAACATGTTCTACTTAAATACAGAAACAGCAGAGAAAGCTGCAGCTCTGATAACAACAGGCAACAGCAATGCTTAGAAAAGAGATGAGCAGGTGAGCAGTTTATGACAAAGGACTGGAAAAAGGTAAGGAGATCAAAGTGACTACCAACTTTTTATGACAATGTTGGAACACACACTTTCTGAATGCACTGGTGCCTAGTGTGGAAATCCCAGGGAGATGCAGGGAGCTGGGGCAGTGATAGAGCTGTGACATCTAATCTGGGGTGACATCTGCCTCTGGCTAGAGCAGCAAGATTTTTTTTTTCCACTAGTGGGAAGAAGATTGTTGTAGTCAAGATAAAAGCTGCTCAGGGAAGGAAAATAAAAAAGAGCATTGTGGAGAGAAGGTAGGAAAGAACTCAGTATTGTACAGAGAGGTGAGGTACAAAATTTGATATGACCTGAAGAAAGAGTAAAGAAAAATCTAGACTGTGTGATCTTGGTGAGTTACACATAGTGACTATGGAAGGAGGGAAAATTTGGGAAGGAAGGCCAAGTGTCTTTTGTTTATTATGATGATATTCAAGCCATGGCAAAAGCCATTTAAGTCTGTTGTAGTAAGAGACCACTTCCAATAAAGCACCCTGATAGGTGTGAAAACAAGAGGGCAAAAAGACAGACACAGGAGGAACAGGCCAGATCAATTTGGGCATAAAATGAAAGACACTTTAGAAACTCAAAATGAAATGTGACAGTTTATTGATAGATCTTTTAGACTGAGCTAAATTTAAAATCAAGAGCACTTGAAAATGAAACATTCTGCAGAGATGTGGTTATTTGTACAGCTTTGGTTAACACCCTTCCTGGCAGTGAAATGTGCTTTAATGTGGCAAAGGCAGAGTGAGAAGAACATTGCAGTCATCTTCTCATTGTGCCTTGAATTGGTTAATCACTGCAGAATTTTGCCCTGCGTGTCTCCACAGAGCCCCCATCCCCACAGTCAAAGACCTTGGGAGGTTAGCTATGTACTAGAAGGTCTAAACCATCCACATTCCATCCCAACCACCACCCAAAACACAGCAACCATAACTGCCTGTAAAGCACGGAGGCAAGACCAGAGTTCACTCAGCATCACCCAAGTTTGAAGAAAAGGATGCCCCCTTTCCATAAATCCCAAGTCTGTCATTGCAAAGGGTCAAGCCACTCTCCTGGGAGAGTCACAGGCTTCGTGCTGTCACTCATATTAATGATGCAATGCTTTATTAATTGGAGTTTTCCTGAACAGCATGTGTAGTATCAGTGACACTCATAATTAAATAGGCAGGCAGCATTTTTTTTTTAAATGAGAAGAGAGTTAATTGAATTCTGGAGTCCCTGTGATCAGCTGTGAAATTTATACCTGCAATTTGTGCAGGCAGCAAGAACTAGAGCCTTTGGGGCCTTGTTATTCATCAAAAATAGGCTGATTTATTTGTGCCAAGTATCTCTGTAGGAGGCTCTTGGGCCCGATGTACAGTCACTTTCCTCCAATTAACCTCCCTGGCCTAGAGGGAAAAGAGAATTAGACATCTGTTAAAAGCACAAACCCAGTCCTGAGAAAGTAGGCACATTTCAGTGGAAGCCAGCTCTCAGCCGAGTTAACCTCTGGCCACCAAGAGCTGAGGACTTCCCAGCAAGAAATATGTCAAGAACAGCCAAGACAGACCACAGAGCTAAAGTTACTCACAGATGTTAGGTGGTGGAAGGGACCAGGCATGAGTCAGCTGGACAGCAGGTTCATCTTTTCTGTGAACATCTCTCGCGTCTGTTTTAAGGTGTCTCCATCTACCCCTCTCAACACCTGATTTTCATTTCTCTTGGCTGGCCCCATGTAATAACCTCCACAATTAGTTTGCAGAACTGGTTCATGGTTCATTTTTGGGTATATGTTGCTTCTTATTTTCTTTCTGGCACCAGTAGTGGTCCACTTGATACTATAAACAGCTTATGGAGCCCGGAGACCACTCAACATTTGAAAAGTCAGTTTTACCTCCCAAGTATCAAAGTCTAGGTCTAGTTAACAGGTCACATCAGATCTCAGCAGGGACAAAAACAAGGTCAAGGAGTAAACAGAATCAAAGGCACTATCCTTCAAACTCATCATCAGGCGAATTGCCCTTGGTACCCTAGACCTGACAGAGCAGGAGGTTCCTGGCTGAGAGGCCAACTCCTGAGACCTCTCCTTTGGTTGACAGATCCTACAGTGCATAACAGTATTTCCTCTCCTTCCATCGTTCCCACAGACTGTGCTTTGGTCAGTCACTTTTCACACCACCTTTCTTTCAACTGTTGCTCAATCTATGCAAGTCTTTGTACAAGGACTGGAATTAATTCACTTTTTTAGGCTGCTTAGGCTGAGGCTCAGCACAAAGCCTCTCAGTCTGGAAAAAGCAGGAAGTCTTTAGCATGAAGAGTTTGTATGCACTTTCAGGAAACGTTCCAGCCATAGGCTACTTCATGTCAACATCTCAAGGACCAGACAGAAGCTGAGCAGGGGTCTTGAGGACTGGAGCTTTGTCTCCACACTGTTAGGATCAATCGTCACTCAAGCATACCCATGAAACCTTATGGTAGAGCCAGGAACCAGTAATATTCCTTGCTCAATGGATTTTTTTCCTAAGTCTAACCCTGCCAACAACATGACAACCTTGTTCCTCATCATTGAAGCACTGCACCAACATACATTAGCTAATCCTCCTCAAGTGTATGGGAAATATTTTGTAGTTCTATGGTTGGCTTTCATAAAAAACTTCCACTGGAAATAGCTCCAAGGCATAGAGAGATCTGCCATGGAGCCATTAAGGAGAGTCCTCAAGGCAATTAGTTTTGTTAGCTCAGCATTTGATTGACTTAGAGACAAAAGTGGAAGTCAAAATAGTATCTGCCAGTCTCAAAAGTACACCTGAGCAGCACAGCCAAATTTCCTGCCCTGCTTTTTGTTCAAAGTAGACTGCAGAATCCAGTAAAAACTTATCTTTATCCTTCTGTTTAAAGCTGTGGGACCTGCGACTTCTGGTTCAGATTGTTTTGTTTGTTTTAATGCTTGGTTTCCTTTAAAAGGCTGGAGTTTGGCTTGCAATTTATTTTAACTGTCTGGGATAGAAAGTTTATTCTGTCCACTATCCAGGAAAGCCCATTAAGTATCCAAGTCTGCCAGAAATCATGGGTGGCCACCATGACACCTATCTAGACCAGGTCTTCTCCCCCATCCAGCGTCACCAATTGTTTTGGGAAACAATCATTCAGGGAGGGAACCAAAACCCAAACAGAAACCACAACATATAAATTATATTGACAGCCCAATTAGCTATCAAAATCTATCTTTCCTCTTGGCTAAGTGCAGCAATTTGGAATGAGTAGTCAAGGTTTGTTAATAACTCTTGTAAAGATCTTCAGTGATGCCCTATGACATCCACATGACAGGAATTTATTTTATAGCTCTGTATAGAAACTGCTTTCACAGGCAAAGCACTTTATAAACAACTGGAAATTCCTTCTTGGATTTCAGATGGTATTTCTTTATAGATCAGCTCAACATCAAATGCAACTAAACCACCAAGCAGCTTAAGTGGTTGCTTACCAAAGAAGTCAATGGCAGCAGCTGGTCTTAGAGACTAACCTGTGAATCTTTTAATGAGGACAATTAGTTTCCTAAGACACTCATTCCTTTACAGAAATCCAGTTGCTATACAACAGGTGTAGCCTGCCTGTATTAGAGAGGATCTCCAATAGGTGAAGAATTGCTCCAGTGATTCTGAAGGTCTGCAGTGACTTCTCACAAGAGTTTCTTCTAGGAGCGCTTCATAGGAGTTGAACCATACTTCAAGCATGCTCTCCTAGGAGAGGTCCTAGGAGTTGAACCATACTTCAAGCACGCTCTCCTAGGAGAGCTCCTAGGAGTTGAACCATACTTCAAGCCTGAGCTCCTAGGAGTTGAACCATGCTTTAAGGTCAGCTGCTTTCAGCAGAGGTCTCAGCAGGTACCTTTCCTCATTAGGCAACCGCAGCCCAGGCCATTTTTGCTGATCCAGGAAATTCCCCATTGGTCTACTGCACAGTTCACACCAATCCTCAAAAGCACACAGCTCCACACCCAACCACCACCTACCCGTAGTGCATAAGTACACCCAGCAGTGGCGATGCCACAGTGTACTGTCAGGAAAAGACACCATACAAGAGTATGGTGGAGCAGAGAAATACATGTCAGGAGTGAGTCAAATGCTTAAGAGCACAAGATTCACAGCTCCACGGTTTGGTAAAATAAAACCCCATGGGAAGCAACTTGCTACTGCCCACAGAGGGCTGCCGACCAGGAGGGCTGCTTGGCCAAGAGCTCCCAATGCTCACAGTACACACACAGCTGCATGTTCTACTTGAGGCATTTAAGCAATAATTGAATGCACTTGCCTCTGCACCAGAGAACTCAATGCCAGAGTCTGCCAGCCAGGGAGAGGAACAGGCCACTCATGAGTCACCCTTCCGCCCAGAGCCAGCCAGGACAGCAAGCTGGCACACAGCAATCTCCTGAACCTCCGCAGACAATAGGCTGAAGTCAGTTTGCAATTTCTCTTACAGCAAGTCTCAGACAGCTCACGGACCACAGGCTACATTCACAGAGCTGCCCCTGAGAAGTCAGGGCACAGATGCAAAAAGAGGGTTTTCAGAGCAGTTTATGGCAGAAGATCCTCAGGAAGAGGGGGTTGTGCGAGTGAGCTGCATTAACCCAGGACACTCACTCTGGGGGCAATCAAATCAGGAACAACCAAGACCCAAAACGTTTACAAAATACCAAAGGCTTGCTCCAGACAAGAAGAACAGATGAACAAAACTCCAGGAGGCTCTTCCTGGTGAGTCATCCAAAAGTCAGCCATCAAGAACTGTCCATAAAAGAGGTCATCTCCCACACAGTTCTTCATTCATCATTCCAGCTTAAAGCCAGCACAACAAAGCCTCCGACTCTCCCTGAAGCACCAGCCCTGGCACAACAGCCACCCCGGAGCTCATCCTTCACCCCAGCCGCGGGGAACCATGCCCCAAAAGTACCTCACAGCAGGCTGCTGCTTACCTTTGTCCCAGACCGGCAGCTTCTTTGGACATCAGCACCGTCGGCTTGAACACCTGTCCTGTGAGGAGGGGCTGAGGGAGCTGGGGTTGCTCAGTCGGGAGGAGGCTGACAGGAGCCCTCATCCCCCTCTCCAGCTCCCTGAAGGGAAGCCGGAGCGCAGGGGGGACCAGCCTCTCCTCCTGTGATTCCGTAGCCAGGAGCAGCAGTGTCTGTTCTGTACCCCCAGAAAGGCCGAGCCACCCAGAGCCGCCTCAGCTGGCCTTGTCGGCGCCTGTGGAAGGCGAGCCCCGAGCGCGGCCAGACTGCGGGCTCGAGGGCGCAGCCGGGGCAGGCAGTGCCCGCCACAGGTGCTTCCAATTCGCCCCTCAGCAGCGCCGGGGGGCCAGGGGAAGGGGAGGTCGATGGGGGGTAATTGCTAGGGCCAGCCCTATGGAGTGGCGGTTGCAGCCACCTGCAAGGAGCAGCCCTAATCGTCTCACGTGGGACGCCGTGCTGCGGCCCAGCCGGTGGAGGGCCCCCTGGGGAAGAGGCCGGGGCAGAAGCCCCTTCAGCTGCCGAAGCACACGGCCCCCCAGCCTGCTGCTCCCCCGCAGCACCCCGGGCCTGCCCGCCGGCTGCAGCAGCTCCTCTGCCCGCCGTGCCCGGCTCGCCTGCCACAAGAGGGGGACAGAGCACTGCTTTGCCCGGCCTGGCCTCCCGTGCAGGGCTGCCGGCGCCCCCGAACAGTCCCCACCGCCCCGCTCACTGTGCTCCCACCTTAGCCCACCTCTCGCTATGTGGCAGGGCCAGGGGAAGGTGAGCGGGCAGGGTGGAGGTTGCCCGTCCTGCTCGCTGTTCCCACATGCCCGGACCGCTGGCAGTAGGTTCCCCCCTCGCCATGGGCAAGTTGCCTGACAGCTCCGCGGGCTGCAGCCGTGTGGAAAAGCCTGGTGTGGGCTCACATCGCACCACAGCTGCCCCCGTCGCAGCTCCTGGCTGCTGAACCGTGGCACACTGCGGTTCTGTGACACCCTCTGATCAAACACCACGAATGAAGTTGTTTATTTAAAAGATATTTGAGCAGCTCTTTACCATAAAGTGACAAATCGTCATTTAATTCCTTCGGTACTCGTGGAAATCACATCAATCAAAATGAATGCATCTGCTTAGCGAAATATGAATGTAATCATCCATTAAAATGTTAGCATTTACGAAAACTGTTTATTAAAATGGAGTGATAAGAATCTCATTGTGATTTGACAATCAGCTAATGTCCCCTTAAGGCAGAGTCTGAGCACTTGATATTTAAGACTAGATAACATTTTTAATGCCCCATCAGTTTGTAACTCCAGTTACTCTGAAGCATGACTAAGCTTTTGCATTGCAGCCCTGGAAATGGATGTCCTTTTTTACCCTACCCCACAGACATTGCAACATGGACCTCCCGCTCCAGCCATGTGTACAAAACTCAAATTCAGATAAACAGCAGAAGAGGTGAACAGGTGGAAATCAAACCCCAAACTGCGTGGGTGGGTTTACACTGCCTGATCTAGCAGGGCTTATATGACAGCAAGGAGGAGGGCATCTTTCCCTCAGGCAGGGTGATACTGGGAGAGGTCCTCCTACCCAACGGTGCATGCAATATGTGACCCCACAAACCACATTCAGTTCTTGTCCATGTGTGCATCCCAGTTGCACACAGTTGGACGTGCAGGCTACCTCACACCCAACCCCTTTTGCTTTTCTAAGAAGGGAGAAGTTATAGTCATAATTAGACAACATTTTGCTGTGAGACAGCTGACAACCATAGGCAGGGTTTCACACTGAGTCACACTTTCAATTAAATGCTTATCAGATCTGCTCCCTTCTACCTAAGTCTTAGGTCCCCAAGCAGCTTTATCATAGAATCATAAAATGGTTATGTTGGAAGGGATCTCAAAGATCATCCAGTTCCAAACCCTTGCCATAAGCAAGGACACTTCCCACTAGAAGAGGTTGCTCAAGGCCTCATCCAACCTGGCCTTGAACACCTCCAGGGAGGGAGCAGACACAACCTCTCTGGGCAACCCGTGCCAGTGTCTCCCCGCCCTCACTGCACGGAACCCATTCCTAACATCCCGTTTGACCCCCTCCTCTGCCGGTTTAAACCCATTACCCCTTGTCCTGCCATTACAAGACCTTGTCAGTAGTCCCTCCCCAGCCTTCCTGTAGGTTCCCTTCACATACTGGAAGGACACTATAAGGTCTTTTCCAGGCTGCAGAGCCCCAACTCTTGTAGCCTGTTCTCATAGCAGAGGTGCTCCAGCCCTCTGAGCATCGTCGTGGCTCTCCTCTAGACTCACTCTAACAGCTTTCTGTGTGCCCAGGCTGGCATGCAGGAACCACACATGCCCACAGAGAGATTTGGCCTTCCTTGTTCTGGTAGCATTCAAATATGCTGCAAGTAATGTGGTTGGCACCTCTTTGCTACACCTAGCATTTCACCAGAGGGGAACCAGACTCTGAGTTCCTACTATGCCTTAATCTCCAGATCTGAGCTAGCTCAGGCATATATCCCTAAAAAATGTCCTATATGCCACTGTCCTTTGACAGGTGGAGTTTCATCCTAAAGTGCTTTTGACAGGTGGAGTTTCATCCTAAGTGCTGCTTCCACCACAATTAATAATGATTCATAATGCATATATCTTGCAACAGCTTACTCGGGAACTGAATTATTCAGATACCCCCAAAACTGGTAAATCTAAAGTTCTATGTTGAAATATTAAGCTTTCAGAGCTGTGGGAGAATAAGAGAATTTTGAAGCCCCATTTGTTTTAGGGTGCACTTTTAACAGATCTTGGGAGTTCTTAACACATAAATAAAGACCTGTGTTTGAACTATTACAGTGGCTTCATGCTTTCCAGGCAATTCAACTATAAACCCCCAGTCATCAACAATTCATTACATATTAACTTGAATAAGATAGATTCAAATTCCTTTGATAACCAGAAGGAAACAGGGAGAGCTGTCTGTGCTGGAGAATTTCCACTACCACTCAACATCAGTCAATCACTAATGGACATTTCCAAATACAGAATTGATAAGGACTGTAAAAAATACATCATTTCAACTTTCCCACGTGACTGAGGCCTTGAGAAATTGACTGGCATAGCTATAACAAAATAATTACCCTGTTACAGCTGTGCCTGTGTAACTTCTCCACATGGACAGTCTATTCTTAAATGTAAGTGACTTTATTACAGAATAATTACTCAAGGACGTGAGTCCAGAACGAGGCTCCGCACAGGAGAGTTTTGCCAGCGTAGCTCTGGTGATTTAAATTCACCATGCTAAGGAGGTGAGCATTGCTGCTTAGACTCTCAGGAACATCTGCCAGCACTATCAGATAAGACATCCCGATTCCACATTCCCTGCAAATTGAACTTCTGCACTGAACAGGGCACAGCATCCTGGTTTGCACTCTCAGACAGGCAGTGCATGTGCCTCCCAGGGGAATGTCCTCTAGCAGCTCAGAGGGAAGGACAAACAGATATCTCACTGATGTAGAAGGAGAAGAGGGATCTGGTAAACTTAGTGTCACATTTTTGAAGTGCACTATGTGTTTAATTGGCAAATATGGCTCTGGATGTCCAGTCCTCCCACCCACTTGCCTACACTTTTGGCTAGAGAAGTACATTTCTGATGCCAGATTCACTCTCCTTACTGCTGTTCCACTAATGGGCTTTCAGAAGCGTGCAGTCATTGCATGGGTTACAGCTGACCTTTTGAAAATGCTATGCTCTTAACATGCTCTATCTCTACGTGCTGTCGAGCCTCTGCCGTCAGCAGGCCCCCTTCTGACCGGCTGCTGGCTGCCAGCCTGATTTGGCTGAGTCACCCCAGCCACAAATGATTCACTAAAGCCACTGAGGATCATCACAAGCCGCATTCTTTTGATGAGAGTTCACATGCCTCCACTAACAAATGTTGTCATGATGTGGGACGTAGCAATACAGGCAGAACCTCAAACCTGGAATGCACAAGGGACTTGTAATGCCCTCGTCGTCCTCGTCACATCAGCTAGCTTCCCAGTGACACAGCAGGCACTGACTACAGCAGAATGAGGAGTCACAGCTTGCCTGATCTCAGCAGCTGAAGCAGCCCCAGTCTCTGCACGAAGACCACCCGGGAATCTTGGGTGCTCCAGGCACAGACTCATTTACCACGTGTTTGAAATTGAACTAGTGGAAAGATCTTGTTCAGTCCCAAAACACAGCTGAGCTAACACACAGGAATCAAAGGAAACAAGCAGTTCTATTAACAGCAGAATCAGTGAAGCCTGGTTTACTGTGCATTTGTCTTTCAAAGTTGAGCTCCTCTGTGGATTTCCTCATGCCTAAAAGACTGAGTTAATTCCTTTTCTTTGATGGACAAGGGTTGAACAGGGACGATCTCCTTTGCCTGCACAATGTGATTCCTTTTCTTGATTGTATAACCTCCCACTCACCAAACCAAATTTCCCCAAAATTGAGCAATAGGCTGTGTCTCTGTTGGAAAGAGTAAACATTACCCATTGGTGAAGGCAAGCAGACTCAGAGGACAAGAGCACAAGAATGATCTTTTTCCAGCTCAAGGATTTTGAGTCATGAAAATTCTATGTCAAAAACTTTCTGGGTGCATAGGCAGGTGAATTGTTACAGACCCTTAGAGCACCTTCTCATCCATCAGAGACAAGGATAGTAGTGCCCCACTCCACCCTGAGATCATGAAATCTGAGTGTAATAATCATAAAGACATCTGCAGACCAGGTTAGGTAGTCCACGCTCAAATCAATTTTCAGTGGCTGTAAATTTTGTCATTTTAGCTCCACTGGACAGTGAAAAAATCATCCAGGAAAGTGTATGTCTCCTTAACAAACTGAAGAAGGGAATAGCTCCACCTGTTTGGTGAGGAAATATTAGCAAATGCTCAGTTGTCCAAATTTGCAGCAAGTGACCACTGTCTCTGTTTGCCCTTCAGCAACACAGACACCTTTGTCATTCTACAGAACTCAAGCTGTGAATGCCCATCTTTCCTCTTTCAGACGCAAACCACTGCTCCCTGCTCTTTCCAAAAGCACTCACTGATGTCCAGATGAAGTCTGTTTGGTGAGAAGAGCTCAGCTTTGTGCTCTCCCAGGCATCCCTGTATGGGTGGGATGGCTTTTCAGTGAATCACAGAATCATAGAATGAACCAGGTTGGAAGAGACCTCCAAGATCATCCAGTCCAACCTAGCACCCAGCCCTATCCAGACAACTAGACCATGGCACTAAGTGCCCCATCCAGTCTTTTCTTGAACACCCCCAAAAAGGAGCTGTGAACCACTTCACAGGACAGCTGGGAAGAGGATTAGGCTGAACAGAAGGGAAGAACCTTTTTCTGTGCAACTCCTCTTACTCCAGAATCAAAGGGAGTAGCCATACTACATGATACATCCTGTTTCTAAAGAGCTTTTGTTACCATTACTCTTATTTTCCCCAGAAGTTCTGACATTTCCCACCCTGGAATCCTACTCATACCATAACTTGGTTTTATTGTCATGGAAAAAAAATATAATAAGGGCTCTACAACATTAGAAAGCAAGGAAATACTGAACAGTTCATGCCTTACAGCAAAGCATCATCAGGCTTTGTTGCAGCCAGAGCCAGGAGTCCCACTGACATCAGTGGGGCAGGGGTATCACTCCCAGAGGCTTGGGTTTTGTTTTGTGCTGGTGTTAAAGAGCCTGGGAACCCATGCCTTGATAAGGTCAAGCAAGCCTAGCAGGGCTGCACAATGCTCTTCTCTCAAATCTCAGGCACAGCCCAGACCACTCTGTGTGTGTCTGCGTGTGAATTATTTAACTGTCCAGCTGGTTAAAAATAGCACACCAGCAACTCCCTTTCCAGCCTTTGACTGTTAAATGGGCTGCCAGAGCCCAGACAAGTGCTGAGGTCGTGGCCTGGGCTGCACATGTGGCCGGGGTGAGCTGGATGCCAGAGAGAGGGAGAAGCGTGTTGCTGCAAAACCTAGTTCCAGCACGATGATATCAGCCTGTGAAAGAAAAGCGAGGCAAACTCAGAACACTCTGAAGCTGCCAAAGAAAACACTGCGTTCACAATGAACAAAAGTCTGATTAATTATTAATTGCCTGCCAGCTAATTAGCATTCCCTTGGGCAGCTGTCTACAGAATGCCTTATATTTCCAACCCACCCCGGGCCAACATCATGTATGCAAATGGCTTTGGATCAGAGTTAGCAACTGATTTGTTGCCTGAAACAAGTTGTTCTCCTCCCCTCTCCCCATCTCCTCCTGTCACCCCTCTTTTCTCCGCCCAGGGACTTGAGCTCATTACAGTGTCAGCTAAGCAGAAAACATCCCTCGCTGATGAATCTCTTCCTCGTTCTGGTGCAGGCGGTGCTTTCCCGAGGCCGCCGGTCGCCGGCCACCTCCCGCCGGCCACCTCCCGCCGGCCACCCCCGTGCGCAGCCCTCGGCCTGCCTAAGGGAGGACGCTGTGGGCCCCAGCCGTGACAAACGCCTGGCTCGGCTGCAGCACGGCCGGAGGGGAGGGGGAGCGGCTCTGGGTGGCGAGCTGCTGCAGAGGCAGGGACCAGATCTTGGCTTTAGAACTGAAGGCAGCATTTAGGGAATTCAGCGTCAGCTAATGCTTCTGTTCAGCTCCTATTAAAGTTAATGGGACTTACGCACATGCATCAAGGGCAAGCAGACCCCTTACGAGAGCAGAGGCATAAATTACAGCTAAGTACAGGCAGAGAAAGCCTTCAGCTTGCTCTTTTACCATGCAAAGAAAGATGCATTTTCCATTTTAAGAACTTAGCAGTTTCTTTTTTTTTCCTTCCCCCCCCCTCTCCCTTTTAATGGAACAAAGCAATGCAGCTGGTGAAATACAACACAAAAGCATCTCACTTTACCACCACACTGCTCAGCAGAGGCTATTCACAAACTTATGCAAGCTAGAGTACTAGGTTAGCTTTACTAGCATCTCTCTGGGACTTCAGCATGTGTCCTGCTGTTTATACAGTACAGGACCAACCCCAGGAGGTTTTGCCATTTTCCTCAAGAACTTCACCCAGCCTCTGGATTTTACACCTGGCACCTCAGTGTACCTGTCACTCACATTCGCTAGATGAAAATGTGCTTCAGAGCTTAACAGGGAAGCAGGCAAAGCGTATGAGAAAAGACAGTAAAGGAAACAAGGATCAGCCACAAAGTAGTCTCAGGTGTATTCAAGAAAGTGAGCTACCTGGAGCCCAGCAGTGGTAATGGATTTCTTGCCAACAGCTTCACCAGAGATCGCACTGATTCTTCCAGTCCAGAGATTTGAGGAAAGACCACTTCACTTGCAGACAAGGACAAGTGATGAAAGCTGCCATGGTGATCAGAGAAACCTTCATTAACAAGACCACAGGAGCATTTGCCAGAGAGCACTTGCCTGGTCTGTTTACACATCTTTTTAGAACAAGAAGTCCTGAGACTGTGTCCTGGCTGCTGCTGCAATATAAACATCATAAATGGATTGCTTTCCTACACCAAAGCCAGAAGATAATTCTGATGCAACAAGACAAGTGGGGTTATAACAGTTGTTTTCAGAATGAAGAGCCATAATCTGTGGGAAAGTCTTTCTTTAGGATAGGAACTCGATTTGCCAAATGAAAAAGAAAAATGCCCCAGTTACCATAGCCAAGTTCTTATTCTCAGCCTACAGGTTTACCATGCCTGCTGTCTAGCTCTGATGCTCCTTTGTGTCAAGAAGGCAGAACATTAATCAAGTATGAGACCATTAAGTTATATCTCTATAGATACGGGGTATAACCCCTTGAAATATAGAAGCACTGCAGAGGAGCGAAGTGTGGTTTTGTAGTAGCCCTGTTAACAGTTCCACAAAGAACCTGCAGCCTGGATGCAGAGCCAGGTATTTTATTAGATCACATTTTCCTCTCATACATGAGTCATATAAAGTACATAAACTCATGAAGTCCAACTAAGACTAGCATAAATCAGGGATAACACCACTGGAGCCAATAGAGTTGTGCTGGGGTGAAGGTAGCATAAATCAGGAGCTGATCAGGTACACATTTTCTTTGAGGTAGACAGACCATTAAGTGGCTTACACAGACTCCTTATCACATTACAGTTCTGTAAGGTAAATAACAGTCACCATGCACTGTACGTAATGAATTGCAGCCTGCAACATACAGCAAATGGCCATTTTTCTCAGAGAATCTCTCAGCTCAGAGCTCTGGGACCAAAAATAATGGGCAATATTCACCAGCATTCACGTGTGACATTCCCATTAGTATTAACAGGAGGTATGTGCCCAAAGTCAGGATGTATTCATCAGCAATCTGAATTGGATATTACTGAGGCTCCTGATGAACGTTCTGGTTTCATCCCCAGCAACAATCATCCTAGGCAGCAACCACAGCTCTTTACTCACCTTTTCACAGCACTTACACAGCAAAATATTTACTCAGTGGCAGGCAGAGCTGGAATCAGAGGAAGCAGGGCAGTCTTGTATCACTTACCTTTGAGCATCAACCCCCAAAGCAGCCTTGCTTAGCCCCCCTCTGATGGCCCAGCTCACACCAGGGCTCACTGGTGCGTGCTCTGAGCACCAATTACAGCAGATAGCATCAGGACTTGAAGGCTGGATGGCAGCTGAAGCTTGAAGATAAAAGAAGTGGCCACGAAGTCAGAGGGTAGATCAACAACAGAGCAAGTGAACCCAAGCCTCTGACGTTACAGTCAAGTACTCTGTTAACATACTACCACCTTCCTGCATTTACTCTAAAAGGATGTAATTTCTCTCACTTTCCCATTAAGCTTAATCTATTGACTTCAGGGAAGTGAGATCCAAGCTTATGTTGGAGAAGCTGAAAAAAGAAATCTGATATCCAAAGTACAACAGAAGAAATTGGTGAAAAAAAACCCTGCAATTTAGCGAACGTACTGATCAATTTTACAACATGAACGCCAACCCTGCCTGTTTTTCTCCCAGTAAAGCCTGCTTTCTGCCTATAGAAACATATTTTGCCATTGTCTGCTTAATTTTGTTTTAATTACACTTCAAGAATACTCAAATACAGAGCTAAAGCAGGTTCAACAGGCAACCAAACTGCAGCTAACACAGGCAGAGCTTGAATCTATACACAGCTTTGTTAACAAGAACAAATTACTTCCTGCCTTGAATTGCACCTGAGAAGAGCCATAAGGTGGTTCAAAACTAAATATGTGCCACAGCATATGTGCTTGCTAAGAAGGTCATTAGAACACAGAGCTCGGGGGGAGTGGTATGGCAGGAGGAAATAAATGCAAAAATAAGATGCATCAGAATCTGTTCCAGAGACAAGAAGTGAAAGACACAGAAGGCCAGGGAGCACAGCTGCGTGGAATACTTCTGTAGAACAGAAACCATGCAGCTGCCTGCCTTACCTTAAACCCCTGCCTCTGAAAGTGTGAACCTTGGCAATGTTATTCCAGCCCTGCCAAGCGTTAGGATCTGGCACTTAACGGAGAGCCAAAGGTGAGACTGACAATCCAGCCCAGAGCTCCGGGTCTTAAGAATTTAGAGGTGCTGGCTTTGCAACTTCAAAAGCAAAGACTCCTTTCACTGCAGTGAGACAGAACACTTGCAGCAGTAAGTGCAAGGACTTAATCCCAGAGTTACTTGCCTGTGGACAAAGTGTCCAAGAGCAGTGTCCATACCTCCAATAAGCTGTAATTAGAGTAATAAAACAACGTAAATAGGACTCTAACTTGAAGATGACTGACAGTGATACAATAGAGGGGTCAGGGGGAAGCTAATCCAAAAATTCAGTGTGCACCCCCTTAAGCAAGGCATTTGAGTGCAACTAAAAATAGAAGGTGAGACTATCTGACAGCTAAATTGCCAGTGGTGGCTTAGCACGGATTCAGTTACATTGCTCAGCGACCCTCAGTGAATTAAATAGATTGAAATGCTAATGATAGAGCGAATTCCCAGCACAGAGGTAGAATAAAGTAGTCAGATTAGGTTTCAGACAAGGTGAGTTCAATGGCAGCAGAGAGATCAGAGTTTGTTTAGATCAAGGTACAAAGGTAATTTGTCAAGATCAGGCTAGAGAAATGCTTCTTTAAAGCTTGGGGGCTCCTCCATGTTAAGTAACACACCAAAAGCAGTGTAGACCTGACGAGCTACAGCAGTGACTCTTATTTGGTGTGATTTCTATCGACACTGCAACATTTTTCACTGGTCTCAATATACTCTTAATGGCATTGTCATTTCTCTCCTAATTAGTTAAATGCCACTTTGATGACAGGTGTGTGATGGTTCATCTGGACTGTCACTGAGACTGCACTTGTTTCTGCTTATTGAGTATTCTAACCAGTGTACAGCTTTAGTGAAACCATGACCATGGCATTGATTCTCTTTGGTGTTTGCAGGCTCACAGATGACAGGTGTGTGATGGTTCATCTGGACTGTCACTGAGACTGCACTTGTTTCTGCTTATTGGGTATTCTAACCAGTGTACAGCTTTAGTGAAACCATGACCATGGCATTTATTCTCTTTGGTGTTTGCAGGCTCACATATATTATGGCATCATAGCTTTAAAAGCATGCAGAGGTTCATCCTCACTGCTCTACCTAAAGGTCAGGAAGCAATATTGCCAGGGAAAGGAGAAAGACTTGCTCAAGTGTCTTACCTCTCACAGCAAAGATTGAGCACAGGCCACCTGCTTACCAAAGTTTAAACCTTAGGATGATAATCATGCAGAGAGATACCCACAAAGCACACACACACACAACATAAGAACTGAGCCTGAAACCCCATCCAGGGTTCACGCATTTAAAACAACCCTGGAGGCTTTCCAGAGTGGGTATATTACTACATAAATTCCAAGATCAATTTAGCCTTAAACAACTGATCCATCCCTTCTCATCCAAGGTCAGACGACGAGTCAGTGCCATTAGATTTAAAAAACCTTGAAATAAGATGCACTATCCTAGCAGAAAGGGCAATTAAAGACCTTACTTGACAAGAAAGGGAGTTTGCCATCACTTGCAGCTTTAAAAATGAGATTAGGCATCCTTCTGAGGGATGTGTTTCAACTCCCTACCCTTGTAATTCAGGATTGTTATTCTCTTAAGAAAGTGACATTGCAACTTGCCATTCGACTATCAATCAGTGGTGTCATAATACTTCAGTGTTGGTTGTCTGTTTCCATTACAATAAATAAATAAGAATTATGTGTTCTGGTGAAGAAAAAGCAATGTAAGCCTATGTAAGGTCAGGGGAGGTGTAACATGTCATACCCACGGGAGAGGCTTTTGCTGCAGTGCTTATGAAGCTGTGAACAGGAAATCTGAGCTCTCTGACACACATGCTTGTGGTCTGAGCATCAGGCTTCATCATCTGGTCATGGGATTCATTACTATGTAGGAAAAAAGATAAGAAAGTAAGATCTTCCAGAAAGAGAATTTGATTTAGATTGCTCTGTACCAGTGTTGAGATAGAAACAGGACAGTTTGAAGACAATAGCTTACTTTGCAGTTTCTCAGCCAGAGAGGCTGCATTTTGAGCAGTCAGCTTCTCAGAGGCTGCATATGGGATGGGATTCACTTCTGTCTTCCTTTTCACTCATGTCAGTTCTTGGTTTAGTCTCAGTCTCACTACAGGCAAAAGGCTGTGTAGCTAGTATCTGAGAACTGCACAAGACAGCTCCGATGCCTACCTGTGAACCATCATCCTTACGCTGAAGGTTAACAAGAGTCTGGGACCAATTCTCCCCTGCTTTACCAGTGAAAATCTGAGTAACTACAGTCCCTCAAGCACAGAGAGGTTGACAGCAGTCTCACCCCTTGTGGTTCCAGGCCTAAATGAGATTCAGCAAGTGGAAATAATTCTTGAGAAGCAGAGCCCTGATGTGCTCTCTCCATTCACAGTAACAGTCCACTTTATGCTAAGTGACTCATTACCATGAGTAGAGGGAACGTGATTCAACCAGAAAAGTACATGTAATTTGCATAGATTACTTTCCCACTTGGTTTCCATGCTGTGGAGTAACAGGGGCTGCCTTCAAGGCAAGAAGGAGGATAGTCCCACGAGTAATTCTTCAGTGAAGTATTAAGAGATAATAGATCGAAGAGACATTTGGATATGGAAGTCTAGGGGGAAAAATACCATTTTGTGAAGAAAGAAGCCTTGTGTTCCAGTTACTGCTGCTGTTGGAGAAGTGAAATGAATCTGGTGTTTGTAGGATGCTTCAAACACCACTTGCAAAGTAGGGCAATACATCTTTCTTTGCAGCCCATGAAAGTCAGCACTGGAGGAAAGAAAGAGGAGGCAGCCTTGGCTATGAGTTGGTTGGATTTCAAGATTTGCTCTTCTTCCCTTGGTGGGTGCAGCTTGTGTTTTTCTCAAGTGGTGACATCACCCTCATCAGCCTCTGTGGAAAGCAGACCACAGCAGAGCTGGCAGCTCACTGGCAAAAAATGAAGTGGTCTCCACACTAATCTCGCTCTGATGACTGCAGCATTTCAGAAGATGAAACTCCAGGAGAGCTTTCAGCATTTGTATATCAGACCATTAACCTAAAGTGAGGATCATGGAATCATAGAATGGCTCAGGTTGGAAGGGACCTCAATGATCATCCAGTTCCAACCCCCTGTCATAGGCAGGGACACCTCCCACTAGAACAGGTCACTCAAGGCCTCATCCAACCTGGCATTGAACACCTCCAGGGAGGGAGCAGCCACAACCTCTCTAGGCAACCTGTGCCAGTGGCTCACCACCCTCACTGTAAAGAACTCTTTCCTAACACCCAGTTTCAATCTCCCCTCTACCAGTTTAAACCCATTCCTCCTCATCCTGTCATTACAAGACCTTGTAAATAGTCCCTCCCCAGCCTTCCTGTAGGCCCCCTTCAGATACTGGAAGGCTACTATAAGGTCTCCTTGAAGCCTTCAGGATAATTTCACTTCAACTCTGCACTGAAATGTAGTGTCTGCAGTGGATGGTTTATCATTTCTTTTGCTGAGGCATTTGTAGGCATTATCCAGATGGGAATAAGCAACTGGTTCCAGTGAAGTCATAAGGGCAGACTCAAACTGCTTACTTTGTGCATAAATGGCTTAATGTGACAGGGCACAGGGGAAGAAGAAGATCTGTCAGGAAAAATAAACAGGGAAGCAAATACTACTTCAGAATAACTCATCCCAAGTAAATTGAGCTTTCTGAAGAAGCAGCATGCAAACTATTGGGTTTTGAGAGGTTCATCCTGGCTCCAGGCAATATATGATGCTTCATTTGGCACACAAGCCGAGCTCAAGAAAAAACAGCTTTGCTAGATTCAGAGAGCAAGGAGGGACTGGGGAAAACTGAAGTGACACACAGTTCACTAGATACAGGGCTTATTGTACTGTAAGGGAGCATTCAGGCTTCCAACAAAACAGATAGGCATACAGGCTGGAAACCCACAGAACTCTTCCCTTCCCCACACTCTGAACCATCTACAACATCAGTAACACCATATTTTATTAGGTATACTGAAGCAAAGCTGCACTCCTCACAGCAGCACAAAGCAGACACACAAATCGACATCCAACTACAAACCCATGCTTTTAACTCAGTTTGCCCTCTACAGCTCTACATCTTACCACATCCATTTCCTTTGCCTTGTATTTCTTAGCCTCTGACCCAGTGGCTCAGAGGTGGTTACCTGCCTAAAACTGTGCTGCTGCTAAAAGGGGAGGTTCATCTCTTCTCTCCTGAAGGATGAGAGATGTCACTGTAGGAGTGGACAAAGTTACACTCTCTACAAAGCACTCTTCCCAGTAATTTTTCCTCAACCATCTATAATAGAAGAGGTGAAAAATAAAGAGGAATAAAGAGGAGACAGGTAATAGGAGTGAACTGCAAAAATAAACTGAACTCAGCAATAAGAAAACAAAAAATACATCCCTGGGAAGTGTCTGAGAATCAGATTCACATTTTGGTCTCATTCAAAATAAGGATGCATCAAATTCCTAGAGGATAGAAACTACCAAAGTCTTCTCCCAGCACAGGAATATTCCCAGTTTCTGTAGCCCACATAGTCCCAGAAATTCTCTTATTACCCTTCTCATTCTTAACCGTGTAGTTCAAACTCCTTTGCTTTCCCACAGTACTTTGGCTGTGCTCCCAGCCACACTGGATGCATTTGCTTGTAAACAAGGCCCTACAAGCCCACTCTCAGCAAGAAACATCACTCAGGACCTGAACACAGAACTAGGACACAGAAAGAGCTATAGCTGGTTGAGAACTTCCTTTTAAATGGAAAAGGGATACCCATCTGGGAGAGCTTGCAGCAGGAGCGATTACACAGGTGATGAGACCATTGCTTCCAGCTGCCAAGCAAATAGGGTGTGGGCTTCTCTTAGGAGATGGCAGAGGTTCAACTGTTTGTGTATCTGCTTCATTCTTGCTGTAGGCAGATTTCAGGAGACTAGCATGCAGTAAAACATCAGATCATCCAAACAAACTGGTGGACATCAGCTGTTACAAGGTGAAGGAAACTAACCAACTAATTCCTGGTATAGAAAATATGCAATCAGCTCTCCAGGATTTGGGGGCTATTAGATCCACCTCTAACAACCTCATCCCATGTCTTGACCTCCTTCATCTTGTTCCACTATCTATCCCAGTTACACAGCCAATGCTCAGGGTCCATGTGGTTGTTCTTGTCCTGGGAATTGATTTGTGGAAGGGAGATGAATCAGCTCTGTCCCATCTGTGATGCAGAAGTACCTCATGGGGCATTGTCAGACAGGCTCATGGTGTTTCTCACACTCCCAGCCTCTCAGTTTTCCCTGAGGAAAAGGTTTGGGAGCTATTTTCTTTTGGCCCTTCCAGAAGAGGGGAGGGAGGAGGAGAACCCAACCACAAGCCCTTGTAAGCACTGCTACAGCCCCATGAGCTTCTCCACATTAAAGCTGACAGAGCAGTGTGACTCCTACACTCCTGCTCCTGTGGCTTGTGTTTGCACTCTCAACTCTTGAATTACAACTGCTGCCACAACTGTTTACAAAACCACTTGCAGCTCTGTCTTGGAAATCAGTTCAGATGTCAACAGTCACACTGTGAATGGGCTTAAAGCAAATGAGTAAAGGCCATAAACTGGATACCAGGAAATATAAATCTCAAAAAAAAAAACCCCAAAACCCAAGGAATTGGACATCTCCAGGCTTGTGAGAAGGAGCCCCATGACCAGAGAAGACGATGGTGGACACCAGCCTCTGGTCACCAAAGGTGCTGGTCAACTTTGTTGTCTTCTTCAACAACAACATGAACTCAAAACATTAATAATAGCCTGCTTTGTAAATAGGATTAAACCCTCCAAAACATCAAAACCTTCAAAGTCTTCCCAGCACTTCCCAGGTTACAAGTGGCAGCAGCTGGAGAACTCATCCTGGGCAGAGCCCCTTGAGGAAATGAGAGTCAAAATCTATGAGGTGAAAGTTTAGAAGTGGGGAACTGAGGCACAGGAAGATAATAATAATAATAATGATGTTACCTTGCATTTCTTTACTGCTTTAAATGGTTCACACCCTTTCAAGACACTGACCCTCACAATACCCTGGGGAGAGGTGACTGGCTACTGTTATCCTGTTTTTCACAGATGAGGGCAGAAAGACTGAAACATGGCATTCTCCAGGCCAAATAAGTGACAACTGTTGAACAAAATTCTGTACTTCAAGTCCAGTTCAAATGCTTCACATCCTTCATGAAAGAAAATATCTTAGTAATTCTCCTTCTGATCAACTTTGTCTTATTGCTCCTCAGAGCTGCAGACATGCAAATCATCCTGAGCCCCACTGGAAACAGCTAGGTCAAGGTCCAGCATGTGGTGGCTTCACCCAGCAAAGACAGACAACTCATATCCCTTAGACAAATCCTCTCCTCCATCCCTGACTGACACCAGTGCTGAACTGTGCATTCTCACTAGTCTCACTCTTCATACACATCTTAGCACACCACTGATTTCATTGCTGCAGAGCCTCCCATAACAATCTCCTCTCTGCATTTCTGGCTGAAGGAGGACCACACAGGGCTGGGAATGGGGCTGAGGAATGATTTTCAGGAGGATAAACACAAAGAAGGGAAACAGCTACCAGGCAATGTTGACATAAGTGAGTGGAAATTAAACAGCTTCTCACCAGCACTGTGAGCTTCCGAAACAGGCCTGGGAGAGCAGTGGTGGGGGACAAAAATCAAAGACAAGAAAAACCTCAGCCTACATATGCAGTTTTAAGGTGGAAGTTGATAAATCTATAGAGGTGGCTGCCTGGTGATGCACAGGATCAGACTTAATGATGAAGTAGGTCTTTCCAGCCTGCTGCTCCCTCCACCTTCCTTGAAAGTACTGAGCTGTTTGGTTCACAGCTGCCAAAGTTCATTTCTTTAAAACCTTGGCTGCCAAACAAAGCCAGGACAACAAAATGGTAATCAAGAAAACTACATCACAACACTCAGCTCCAGCTCTGTTCACAGCACTTTGGGGTGTCTTTATTTCCTGAGGGAGACCTCCCTTTCCTCCTGGCAGGGGCTGCCCTAGGACAGTCCCACCTTACTGAGGTCCTGGCAGTCCCTTGCTCCCATGGCGTTCAGCCTGCCTCCCTCTGTCACACCCAGCTGCTCCAGCTCGTTTGGTTCTGCTACTGAAAGAAATGAATACCTGGAGTTTCCTGTGGTTGGCGTGCTGTGGACATGTGTCACAGCCCTGTTTTGTCAAGCTCATGAGGAAAGTTGTAATGACAGGAATGGAACTTGGTGGGATTGAGTCAAAATTCGGGATTTTAAGTTCAAGAAAGCAGATTGTCTGCTCCCCTCCTTGCTCCCTTGAGGGCTCAAACACTCCTTGTCCTCTGCAAAATTGGTGATGCAGTGGGCACACTTCCAGAGAGAGAGGATGAAAGGGTCAGGTCAAAGGCCAGGTCTTCCCTCCTTACCCATGGGGTGTCAGAGGCAGCTAAAACACATCCATCACATGCAAGGGCTTGGTTATCGCAGAGGGAGTGCTCGGGGCCTCATCTCCATGGGAAGATTGTATTGGTATTGTTCAGGCTGTGAACACAAATTGCTGCCATCCCTTGGGGCCCTTCTTTGCTAGAAAAATGTGAGCCCTTAATGCACATTAATTAACTCCAAGTGGGGAAATGTGTGGTTTGCAGATGAATCAGTAGGTTATATTAAAGACCAGCTCTGCATATGTTATTTGCTGCATGATTCAGCAAAACTCAAGGATGCACTGAAGTTTAAATGAGTGCTTAGAACTCAGTGAAGTCAGTGGAAGGCTGCTGCAATCAGTGAACTGGGCTGTGAGTGATTTAGGGATAGGCAGCAGCAATCAAAAATGTCCACTACTTTACCTTGGGCTGCTGCACCTGAAGATCTTCTCTTTATTTTTGACTGGAAAACTGCCAGCACTATGACAATAAATAAGTAAGCCTTGAGCCTATAGAAGATTCAAGTCTGGCTTGCTTAAAACTCAGTAGAGCTTTGTGTCATGGTACAGAGATGTGTAGTTTTCTCTGCAGGTCTAATTCAGCCCATCTGCAATAAGCACTGATGTCCTGGGTTTCTGCTTTCCTGAGAGCTGTCACACAAGCAAACTATACTGATTTGTGCCAGGAGGCTCCAAGGCACTGCTTGGAGAGCTTGGGAAACTGCTGTGTCTGTTTAGAAAGCACTAGCAGCCTTGGAATGACAGCTGACTTCTGTAGAGTTGAGAACAGCATCTCCTGCTCATCCATGTCTTTCTGTCTGGATAGCAGCAGGTGTAAAACATGAACCACAAGAATGCATTTCCCATACCTCTTTTCTTCTGCCGTAAGATGACGATACAGGAAGGTCCCAGAAGCAGAAAAACCTCCTTCAAGCTGGAGTGGCCCTGCAGCTGGAATAGTAAAAGCAAGACTGAAGCTGGTTGCCCATTTCCTCCTGCCCCCACTGAGCCTTTTAAAGGGCTGCCCTGCCTCCCCCATGCACGCAGTGTCAGCCACCAAAGCCTAACGATCGCTCTTCAACCTCCAAGCGTAACAGCGCCGGGCTGCACTTGTGTGATGCTGTAATCACATCTTCCTGCAGCCTCCCTTTTCATGCAGCTTAAATATTTTACAAATACATGTCTAAGTACAAATCTGCTGCATTAACTCTTGTATAGAGGGTACTTATTTTCAGCGAGGTGGCTGGGATTCCTGTAAGTATAATTTACCATGCAGCATGACAGAGCTGGGCTAGAATGCACTGCTTTTGCTAGTTAAAATACAATAAAATATGCTACACCATGTTTCACAGATGAATCACTTCTAAACCATGCCTTTAAGTATTGTCTGTCACTGCAGTTCTTTATTGTAATACTTCACGAGAGCTGGAGAAAAAGAGAGAGAAATTGCCCTTTAAATCTCCACAAAGCCTACCATCCAAGAGAAATTAGGGACATTTGTTCTTGGAGTCAGATGGGTTATGTAAGAGAAAGCTATCCACAACAGGTTTTATTGGGGTGGAGGAGAGGGGAATGTGCTTTCACTTATTTATTTATATTATGCTTCATTAGAAGGATGTTCAAGGACCAGCTCATGAGCAAAACACCACCCAAACTCAAAACACTCAAAACAAACACCTTGGTGAGACCTCATCTTGAATACTGTGTTCAGTTTTGGACTCCCCAGTTTAAGAGGGACAGGGATCTGCTGGAGAGGGTCCAGAGGAGGGCTACAAGGATGATTAGGGGACTGGAGGGCATGGCTTAGGAGGAGAGGCTGAGGGACCTGGGACTTTTTAGTCTGGAAAATAGAAGACTTAGAAGGGATTTGATAAATGTTTATAAATATCTGAGGGATGGCCAGGAGAGGGGGAACAGGCTCTGCTCACTGCTCCCTGGGATAGGACAAGGAGCAATGGGTGCAAGTTGCAGCAAAGGAGGTTCTGCCTCAACGCAAGGGGGAACTTCTTTCCTGTAGGGGTCACAGAGCACTGGAACAGCCTCCCCAGAGAGGTTGTGGAGTCTCCTTCTTTAGAGACTTTCAAGGCCTGTCTGGATGTGTTCCTCTGTGATCTGTGTTAGATAGGATTGTCCTGCTCTGGCAGGGGGGTTGGACTCAATGATCTCCTTGGGTCCCTTCCAACCTCTAACATCCTGTGAGCCTGTGAACTCTGCAAAGAGCAGCTGTAGTCCAAAGGGTGCAGGCGATCATTTCATCTCCACCCAAGCTGCCAGACCACCAGGATGGAGACCCCAGCAGAGCAGAACTTCCTGGTGTCTGCTTTGAATTAACTCCCAAAAAGAGAATTAGCAGCATGTGGACAAAGATAAGGAGTATGTCAGGTAAATTATCAGCAGATACTATGGTGCTCCCATATTCATATGTGCCAAGTGCTCCACAAAGTCCTTGCCTCAAAGGAGGACAGCACTGCAAAGAACTAACTAGAGCACAAGCCTACAGAAATCACAGAGAACCTGAGGAGCAGACATTTTGGGGGGAAATGGTGTGAGGGATTATGCAATAATCTGTTAATCTGTTAATTTTTGCTATCAAGGTGATGATTGTTAATAACTATGAAAACCATTTAACATTAAAACTTGCCAGAAAACTTATTCACAGGTTCAAAAACACACAGGATGGAAATTTATACAGGCAGGGCACAGGCAAAACTAGAACACTTATTTCTTAAAGTGGCAGATGCCAATATTATACTGGAAGAGGCTTTTCAGTATTTCCTCACAAAGTATAAATCAGACAGTACCCAAAGCACGTGGAACTCTGTCTTGTTGGCCACTGAGACCTGATTCTTCCCAGCTTCTGGGGAAAGGAGGCAGGCAATCTCTGACCTTGTCTCCTGGCTCCTCTGGACAATCTGTGTATCTCCAGGACTTCTAGTCTTAGCAGGAGACTTTCAGGTGCAGGCAGGATGTCTTGTGAGGTGCAGTCTCAGCACAGTGTCATGCTGGGGCTATGCAGGCTGACCTCATGCAGGCATTTAGAGCCTGTTCCGGGTAAGCTCTCCAGGCAAATTCAGGATGCAAAATGAGGTGGCAGCAGCCCCTGTGCTACCTGCTTATCCCTTTCATCAGTATCTGGCCTGAGACTAGTGGGGCATCAGACATAGATTAGCCAATCAGAATGGCACTTTGCCAGGCTTCACCATATTGAGGCCAGGGCTTTTGCCCTCACCTCCCACACTTGCTTTCCCCAGCACAGAAGGAGGGGGGGCAGGGGAACATGTCTGGGCATGGATAAGCCCATGTTTGCTCTATCAAGGGGAACATGTCTGGGCATGGATAAGCCCATGTTTGCTCTATCAAGCCTACCATCACAAATGGCCATATACAATCTATGCCAAAGACCTTTGAGTGCATCCCAATAGGTAAAGTCAAAGTTAAATAGGAAAGGCCCAAAGTCATAAAAAGAGAGCAGTGATCTCCAATGGGCTGCCCAGGGCCTGGCCAAAGACTTTCTGTAACTCACATGACTGGAAGCCATGTGCTTTGTTCCTGCTACTAAATGCATCTCCACTCACCAGATCCCCAGGTTTTCCAGCATTCCCTGGCTTGCCTGTGAGGCTCCTGGAGCCAAGTGTCAGGTTACTCTCTGGGCTGCTAGACTCTCACAGCTGTGCTGCTGAAGACCTTCACAGACCCAAGAGTTTTTCTGTAGACTGTAGCAGGTTGTTTCCAAGCCAGAGTCCCCACAGGCTCTTCTCTCTCATCTTTAGGGCTACCATTGAAATAGTGTAGCAGAGGCAAAGCTGCAATAACAGCCCTGTCACAGCTGGTGGCCACAGCTGCAGGTTTGGGCCAGAACACATTGTCCTGCAGGTGCTTTCTCTTAATAAGACACCTACTACCGAGATATTTTCTTCTTTGGGGATCTACAGCAGGAACCAAAGCCAAGGTCAAAGAGACAGTCCATTTTTTCATTTACCATTTTGGCTGAAAAAACAAGAAACCAGGAAGGCTGCAGTCCCATCTGACATGAATAAATAATGCCCCTGTTGTTCACCGCCTGTCAAAAGTTTCGTTGAGACACAGGCTCAGGTTTGGAAAGCTATCCAAAGGTCATTAAATGCTAGATGATAGAAGAAAACTTGACCTTCAGAACAGAGCAGCTTGGTGCAAGAGTGTGTGTACACAACTGGACTGATCCCTGCAGGGTCTATCATTAGAGCTGTGAGAGCCAGCTCCACAGCCCTTTGTCCAATGAAGATACAATCCAAGGTGCAACTCCAGCAAGCTTCTCCTCCTCCAACACGCTGTGAAGCCTCCTCTCCTACTTACCTGAAATCAAGCAGCGCCAACTATTTCATCCTGCACCACAGCATTTGGCTGCAGTGAGAAGCTGCCACTGGATTGTCTCTCACTGCCTTTTGTTCACACATAGCCAAGAAGAATGGAATCAGAGAAGAAAACAGTATCAGCTCAGTGCCAGGTTTTTTTCTGCCACCTTCAAGCAGAAGTGTGATTCAAGACCACTGGAGACCTTTTTCACACCCAGCTCTGGTCTTAGCCTTACATCCAGCTCTGTGTAGCTTGGGGCAGCTTCCCACTTTGCTCCACACATAGAGGTTTGGTTTTCTGCCGCTGGCAGCATAGCTGAGTCTGTCTCAGCACCAAAAAAAACATTATTAAGTTAGTTGGACTATTGCCTCCCTGCACATTTTGTAAACAGTTTGAGACTACAGAGTTTGTGTGTCTCATGACTTCTCCAGAAGCAGGGTGAGTCAGAGCTGGGCAGTGAAGGAAACTCTTGCATCTGGGATCCCCACTTCGTGTGGTTCGGAAGCTGGAAGGCAGACATTTCACTTTGCATGCTTTTTTATTTCACTTTCTTTACTTGCCTCATCCATCTGGGAATAGGAAGCCCAGGGAAATGAAACTTTTTTCTCTCCTATTTTCAAGAAAAGCAGAAAAACCCCTCCAGCCCTCAGGAGTGCCAAGGCTTGGCCTTATGTGAGAATATTCAAAGCTCCCTTGAGCATTTGCATCCAGAATAAATCTGTCTAGAGCAGCCTGCAACACCCAGTCACACCACTTTCCACTGAGTGTGTCCAAGTGCCACCTTGCCTCCTTGCAGTCACCCAGCTCTCCATCCCGACACCTGGTGCTCATGCCAGCACAGGCAAGCTGCCACGCTTGCCTGCCCCTTGCTGCCTCCATGCCCACCACAGCACACATAAGACTGTGTGCATTTGAAGGCATACACTCTGCAAACCCATCTCTGCTCAACCTCTGGTTTAGCCCCAGAGATTTATGTGCCCCCTCCATTTTAAGTAAACTCTCTTCCAAGAGCATGACTACAAAGGTAGGTTCAGGCACAAACCCATGTAAATTACACTGTTTGAGTTCCCCAGGGATTAGTGAAGTTTCTGCAGTCTCTCTGCTACTCAAACTCCCCTATCCACTCCATAATCATTTCCAGTTTCCTTCATGCTCCCTGACTCAGGGCTGTAACTCAGACTGTCATCCTCTGTTCCCAAAAGCCTGCCTGGTAGCTCCTCAGCTTGCCTGGGGACTAGCCATCGTGCAGAGCTCCATATCCCCCCACAGGAGGGATGAGGTGCCAATGCCAGATGGGGTGGATCAGTGCAGTGGTGCCTTCCAATGTGCCAGGACATGAGGTCTGCACAAAATCCTTAAGAAACCAGGATAGGGTGGGAAACCTGCTGTGGCCTGCCTGCTGTCAGACCCCTAACATAGTCCTAATGAGGCCCTTATTTACCAGGGTTTGCACCAGGAGCAGTGCAGCACACTACAGAAACCCTCCCTTCCCATGGACAGCAGGAGGACCATCACACAGAGACAGAAAATCTATCCTGGGCTTTTCTGCACCCTGTACTGGAAAATATGAGCTGATTTATTCGGGGCAACAGGCTGTTGGCCAAGGGGACTCGTGTGGGTTTTAAGACCACTTATTCCACTGAATAGAAATAGAATAAAACTGAATAGAAGACTGAATAAAACCTGTCCTTGCAGCAAATGACCTCCATAAAGACCAGAAACAGACTTTACTTATTGCCTATTGATTTCATGGATGAAGAATGTGCACATGCCATGAGAAGCAAGCCTTTGCACTACAAAGAGTTGTATAATTATGGGAGAAGTGCACGTTAATGAGGGGCTGGCTGTATTTTCCCTAAGTGCAAAGTATATTTAAAAGCAGGCGACTCCTAGAGCTTTTCAAGTCAGAAGTTGTTAAACAGCCAGTAGCTGGAAATTCAAAATTCCTCCGCATCAGGGCTCTTGGATCTCTGATCAATAGGGATTAAGTCAGACTTTTTGAAGTCCCTACCTTTATTAACAAATAGGAAGCCGAAATGCTGAGGCACTGCTGGAGATAGCTGTGAGATCTCAGTGCCAGGACAGAGATGGAGGACGTGGCACCACTTGGCCAGTGCTGAGGCAGCAACACGAGCATCACGCAAGGCTGACTCAAATACAGCCACAGCAAAGATGCCTAGATGCTCATTTCCCTTCCTTTGCTGCTTGCCTGGCTCACTCCTGATCTCATGCTTGCCTGCAGTGGAGATTTCCTGCCAAAGTTCTAGGCACCCTGCACCTAAGTATGCTATTGTGGTACACATTTCCCATCAGGAGCTTGCCACTGCAGCGGCGCAGTGATCAAACAGTATCCTGTTGAAGACACTGGTTTTCTCCTTTACAAAGACAAGGTCAGCCAGGCACCCTGGAGGATGACCATCTTTGATGCCCTGGGGAGAAACTTCTCCAGGACACCAGAGTGCCCCAGGCAAAGGAGAGCAAGAAGGGCCTGGAACACAAACCCTATGAGGAGAGGCTGATGGAGCTGGGGTTGTTTAGCCTGAAAAAGAGGAGGCTGAGGGGTAACCTCATTGCTGTCTACAACTACCTGAAGGGAGGTTGTAGCCAGGTGAGGGTTGGTCTCTTCTGCCAGGCAACCAGCAAAAGAAGAAGGGGACACAGTCTCAAGTTGTACCAGGGGAGGTCTAGGCTGGATGTTAGGAGGAAGTTGTTGCCAGAGAAAGTGATTGGCATTGGAATGGGCTGCCCAGGGAGGTGGTAGAGTCACCGTCCCTGGGGGTGTTCAGGAAAAGCCTGGATGAGGCACTTAGTGCCATGGTCTGGTTGACTGGCTAGGGCTGGGTGCTAGGTTGGACTGGATGATCTTGGAGGTCTCTTCCAACCTGGCTGATTCTATTCTATTCTGTTCTATTCTATTCAAGGCTGCTGAGAGCCCGATGCCAGGCCTTGCCAGTGATGGAGGAAAGCTCCCTGGCAGTTTGCTGCAGCTGAGACAATCTGCAAGTTAATGCCAGTTCTGGAAGCAAAGACACATCTGCAGACAGACAACGGGCAGGGAGGTCAGAGACAGCTACTTTGCATTTTCCCCTTTGGCAAAGTTCAATGGCCCTGGGTTTATTCTAATAAAACCTAGTCTGATCTGGGCTGGTTTGATTGTTTGAAGCTTAAAGACTTTAAAATCTTCTTTGGGACCTCAGCTGAAGATAAAGCAGGTCCTCTGCAAAGTGCTGGCAGGCTGCCATCACAGGAGACTCCTGCAGGCTCTTCCAGAGCCTTTTGCAGAACTTGTTTCTGCCGTAATTTAAAGCCCTGAAGCCTTTGAGCTACAAAGGAAGCAGATTCCCTCTGCTGCTGCTTTGTACCACAAACCAGATCGATCTGTGTAAGCAGACTGTTACAGGAAGATCAGCTGCTCAGATTTCTGTGTGCTTGCAGATCTGCTTTTTCATGTCTTCTGGTCTTCAGACCACTACATGGAGTTATTCCCGAGGCTGCACAAGGCACAGGCTTGCTCACACACATTGGCTGGGTACTTGGACACACCACCTGCACTCACTGCAGTGCAGTTTTGGCAGCCACACCACTTCACTTCAACACCATTGGTGACACTCTACATGCCAACCTCAGGGTTAGATTTGCTGTTCGTATGGTGAACCTCATCCCCTTGAGGCATTCCTGTATCCTGGTGATAGCTGAGCAGGCTGTGCAGTTAGGAGAATCAGTCAGGGTTGAAAGAGACCACAAGGATCATCTAGTTCCAACCCCCCCTGCCATGGGAGTGACACCCTACCCTAGATCAGGCTGGCCAGAGCCCCATCCAGCCTGGCCTTAAACACCTCCAGGGAGTTTCCTAAGCGAGGTGGAAGAGCTGAATGCATCAGAAAGCCAAGAACTGCAGCCTCCAGGATGCAAATGAAGATGGGATGTGTGTACAATGCTTGAAGCTTTGGAAACCAGTTTCAGTCTGTGCTCCACCACATCACCTTCCAACCTGCACGATCTGGTGGAATTCACTCACTACCCCTCTGCTTAAAACTCCCAGGAACACAAGAGCAGCCAGGGGGTTGCATTCCTCTCTGCTTTGGCAACATCTTCCAAAACATCAGCCAACAGCTGGAGCCTGCTCAGGTCAGTGTGCCTGTGTAAAACTGAACTGCACCTTGCCTTGCGCTGGAGCAGGAACAGGATCAGGGAACCCACCTCCATGCTCTCCGAGGACTGCTGTTAAGAAAGGCCTAGTTAAAGACTTACAAGACAGTCTTCACTTGCTTCTGTCACCCGAGGAGAGCAAAAAGCAGAAGAGAACAGTTGATCCAATTATCTCTTTTTAATCCATGACAGAAGAAAAAACAAAAAGATTCAAAGATTCTTTCCCCTTCCTGGCAGTTTCCCATTTGAGTACAGACTGAATAAAGCATTAGGTCCTGGGTCTATAGAGACAGCACTGAGGGAGCAATCCTACAAAAGAGAAGCAAAGATTAAGAGCTTTGCTCTGGTCAGATCCAGAATTCAATTTCTTCTTCTTTTAAGGTTCTTTTTATTTACCCCTTTTTTTTTGCAGTTTTGCTGGAGTTATAAATAAGCTTCCTTTTGCAGAATAAGAAAAGAGACTCCTGCAAAATGAAGAAATCCAGTCCCTTCCTTTATGCACCTAGCAGGTGCACGCCCCCAAAAGAGACTTCCTTCTCAGCAGACACTCTATCTGAACACTGTGGCTTCATTTACAATAGCTCCTGCATGAATGAGCTAAGCTCAGTTGTTGCCATGTCTTTGGATTTATGATGTGGTCAACAGTTTGTTATTTTCTTCTCTGCTTTCCAATTGCCTTTGTCTCGCTCGGGTGATGAGAGAGGCTGAGGTGAGTCATCTGGCCGGTGGAAACCGCTATGCATCTTAACCAAGTGGCAGCTTGAACCTCCGGGAACCCCAGCAGTGTGTCTCAGCCAGAGATGCGTTTTAATGATGAATCGCTGAGCCCGACTCTGTTGTCCTCAGCTCAACATCCTCACGTTGACTAGCAGAGCAGAATGGTTTCTGTCGCTGTGAGAGGAACCGACATGGCTGGAGAGTCAATCGTTCTGGATTCATCTTGGCATGGTGCCATTAGTGCCTGTAAATGGAGCATTTAATGTTTAATGTGCTGCTCTGACTCAGCTGCGACCTTCTCGTGCAATTGCGTGGTGAGGCTTTCCGATGCCCTGGCACTACAAGCAGCATTGCCACTGGCACTGTTAGCAGTGGGTGAAAAGCATGCAGCCTGACACTGCAGCCTGCCCCTGAGGGCTTGGTGTTCAGGGAGGACCAGCCTGGGCCCAGTAGGCTGGCAGGAGTGCTCCACTGGTGTTTTTTTGACTCAGCAGTGCATGGTTGTGGTACTCTATGTGACAATCCTGGGTGTGATTTCTCTGAGCACAGTAAGAGAGACCACAGTAAGAATCACAGAATGGTTTCAGTTGGAAGGGACCTCAGAGATCATCTATGCCAGCCTCCTCACTGTGGGGTGGGATGCCTCTCAACTAGGCTCAGCTGTTCAAGACCTCATCCAACCTGGCCTTGAACACCCCCAAGGATGAGGCATCCACAACCGCTCTGAGCAGCCTATTCCAAACTCTCACCACCCTCATACTGAAGAGCTTCTTCCTAAGATCCAGCCTAAGCCTACACTCCCTCAGCTCCAAACCGTTCCTCCTTGTCCCTGTAAGAGAAGACTAAAGTCCTCCAACCCTTTCAAAGTATCAGTACGTGTGGATAAGGAGACCTGGATCCCTGTCTCACCTTAGGCAAAAGTAAAGTAAGTACTAAAATATGATGGAAGTGGAATCAAAAGCAGAAATGCTTATTTTACACATATATTTTTCTTCCATTTCTCTCCTCAGCCCAGCAGAATGACAGACTCCTACAACATTCAAGTTTCCTGAGGATGCTTTTATCAGCCAAACCAGGGATTGTTTGCAATGTTCCTCTCTCCCTCTGCCACATCATTTTTATTGGCTTGCTTGGTTTCCGCTGCATGTGCTTCTCACTTCACCAGAGGAAATGAGCAACATGCAGGCTAGCCACGAGAACAATGTTCAAGACAAAGAACTGAAAAGCATTTAATGCAAATTAACCTAGGATCAGATTGTGCAAGCCATTGCTCCCTATCTAACATCATCATTGTCTTTTAAGTAGTATCCAGGAGGAAATTTCAAGTGGTGTTGTTTGTACTTTGCCCCACTGTAGGTCAGACAGGGTACAAAGGCAACTCTGATGTGCTCTGTCCCAAGGAGACTACACTCTGATTTCCTTCTGTCCTGAGAATTAGGTATCATTTGTTGCCCAAGCATTTCAGATGACAAATGTTGCAGGACTTGCTCTAGTTAAACTCAGCACTACCACTGAGAAATCAGCTCTGAATCCAAGTTCTTCACTTTGAACATTTCCTCTCCACTCCTTACGCCACTTCCAGTATCTGTTGAGCTTCTTGGTTGGGTTTACCTGGGACTGGAATGAACCTCAAGAAACATCTCCTTTGCCAAGAAAGGACCAGGTAATGAAGTCATCCTAGACAAATATTTACTGTTCTTAAAGACCTTCCCGAGGTGGAGGTCTTGTAGTCCCTTCAGGTGAGCCATTTGAGCCATTCATAATTGTGGAAAATACACAATGCTTTGGGAGAATCTCCACAAAAATATTTCAACCCAACTCCGTGATCTGCTTCAGTTTTAATAATGACATCTCACTGAACTAGAGATCTTCGCTGACGCTATCTGCAGGACAACAGCACTCACAGCTACCAGTGCAGTGAGAGAGCTTCCAGGAACAAATGGATTGCAGGAGATTTGCTGAACTTACTTAGAAACTTAACTCTGAGTGTAAGAAGAAAATACAGAGGGCCTGCAAGACAGCAGAAGAGCTGGATTAGACAAAGAGGTTTTGAACGGTGTAAGAGGAGAGAAGACCTGTCCTGACAAGCACCATTATGCAATGGAGGTATGACCTTATGGTAATGCAGCCTTTCCAGTCAAAGAGCCAGGATGGGTCTTTCTACAAGGTAGGTGTCAGCCTACTGAGAATCAGGCAGGAACTGGCAACTCATATCAGAGCACTAAACACCATCAGATAAATGATGAGGACGTTCACTCCTTACTAACTTGGGCTGAACTCCAACCTATGTGATGGAAGGGAAAACACCTCTGAGTCATCCCAGCTCTGTTTACTGTTAGCAGTGAGAGCTGAGAAGGGAGCAGCAGCCTCCTGGAGTGCCGCCTGCCACAGAGCCACATAGAAATGAGCACTACTTTGCAGAGCACGTCAAAAGGCTGGCTGCTGCGGAGAGTAGTTTGCTAAAGGGAGATGGTTCAGAGTAGAGTGAGGCTGGCTGTGGTTTCAGTTTGCATGTTCCATCAGCTTTCATCTCCAGTGAGTGCTCATGCATGCCCAGTTCTCAGGAATATCTGTATGATGATACATAATTTAACTTCTGTGGTAGAAAGTTCAGCTGGGTTCCTCACTCAAGCACTCAGCCAGCCTACTCAGAAAGGTTGTTGCACCTCATTCAACGGCTCCCTGCCCCAGCTGTTTCCCATGCTGAGAAAGGCAGTTGCTGTCTAACAAGCTTTCTTGCTGCTCACAGCTCCAGGGAAGAGAACTGTTTCTTTCCTCCCATGTCACTCACACAGCCCACAGTCTTGTCCCACATCCCTCAGCAGCTCTGGGTGCAAGGAGCCAAGTCTCACGAAAGCCAGAGCTAGGTCCATAGATCCAGGACTTGATCTAACCAGCTGGAATGGTGTGATGGTTTGGGTGTTACCTGTCCCCCCATACGCTTAGGAAAATCACCCAGACTAGACTCAGTCGATCTGGAAAGTGAATGAAGCTTTATACTTAGAGCTTAGCACAATATACCAGCAGATGTTTACAATATATACAGAAAAAGACAAGTTAAAAAGGTAATACAGAAACACAGCAGCCCTCCCAGAAACCAGAGTCCCCAGGAGGGGCTCCCAACCATCCTTCCACCTCCTTTCCACCCCTCTACCTTATCCCAGCCTTTGCCTTACGTTCAAGGTGAGTTTGGAGAATCGGCCAGGAGGGTTAGGATGCAGAAGGATTAGACATCAGGTTAGAATGAGAAGGGAGGCAGCCCAAGCCAAAGAGCAACTCTGTTATCTATATTTATGTTCTTGTTTTTCTACATCTCGGAAGCCTATGAGTGCAGCAGACATCACCACTGTTTCCTTTCCACAGCCTATCACCTAAGTCTTCTCACCAAAACATTCCAGCTAGGCTCAAACTAGCACAAATGGATAAGGAAAGTCTTAATACCACTGAGGTAAGACACCGCAGGCACACTGTGCTCTATTCATACTCACACAAGGATGCAGCTTGCCAGTATGGGAAAGTGTTCCCAGGTTACAACATGGGTTTTTTATCTAAAACATGGGAGGGAGGGGGCCTGTTAGTGACTTCAGAGAGAGGGCTTTTCAATAACATTCCATTTGAGACAAGAGCAAAGTTGTGATCTTGCTGAGGCCAGAGCGCTGAGATAGCACTGTGGAGGAACAAAACAGCGCTCAGCTAACTAATGGGTTTATCTGGATGGTCTGTGGGTTCCCTTTGTCATCTAGCCAAAACTTGGGAAACACTTGCAACAAAAAAAAAAACAAAAACCAAAACTTATCTGCACTCTTCAGTTTCATTTTCTTCCCTCCCCATCTCCTGCACCATGTGCTGTGTCCAGCTTCTTTCCCTTCTCCCTCTAGCCCGGTTATCAGTGCAGCACTGGTTCTGTCAAAATAATACTACGGTTCTGGGAGTGGGCTCCAAGTCTTCTTGGAGGAATTTGGAGTCGTTACACATTGCTTTTGTTCAACAAACAGAAATAAGATGGAAGTAAATCGGTGAAGGAGCTTCACCTTGATAGTCTTGACCTCCAAGCTGAGATGGTGCACCAAGAGACCAGTGGATGGCAGCTCATCTAAGCAGTGGGGACACTAGAAAGAGTCCCTCTTGCTCAGGAGCCAGTGTCCACCTTAGCAGACGCAGCAGAGATGGGAAAAGGCAATAATCAAAACCCAGGTGGGGACTCTGGCTGCTTACCAGTAGCTTAAGGAAATGGTGAGTAACTCTGAGCAGGTTGTCTTGGCCATGGGAACATGAGAAGCCCTGAAATGTTTGCAGATGTCTCCTATGGATGCACAAGGCAGTGCATGTCCCTGGCTACAAGGAAAGCAGTTCCCCAGTAGTGTTCCACTGGAGAAGGAAAAGGAGGGATGCAGAGGGGGACAAAGCAGTCCTGAGCCAATATACTGGTTTGGAATAAAGGTGACTGCAGTATCATGACACCAACAAGAAGAGGAAATAGGTACTTGGAAATTCTCCTGGAGGTAACTGCAGCAGAAGCTAGAGGAATAAAAGTGGCATCTTGGTTAATTTATCATGGGAAGAACAAGGAGAAATGGACAGAGGTAGCCATAAAGATGTGCCAACAGCAGACCAACTGTTCTCAGAAATGTATCTGACATGGGATGCATCTCTGTGTTCCCCCTGCATGGTGACTCTGGACTCCCTTTACAGTCACAGGAGACAAAGAAGCTCATTTACAGAATGATTCATCTGACCTATTTTAGACATCTACTCTAGCATACAATGACTCATGTCCTTGGGGTGCCCATTTCTTTCCTATAAACAAGAGTCTAGACAAGCAACTCAGATGTAGACATCCACAATTAGATGTCTACATTTGGACAGATGAACTCTGCCTGTAATGTTCAAGCAGAAATCAACCTACAAGCTATGCCAAAGACAGCTCTGGTTGATAGCCACGATAGGGAAGAGAAACAGGGTCATTCATTCTTTTTGATGGTGCATAGCTCCCTGCACAAACCGCTTAAAGCACCAGCTAAAAGATTAACCATCCTGTGAATGGCTGCAATAGCACTACTGGAACGGCAGCAGGGACCAGTAAAAGGAGATTCATTATTGTAACTATTTTTTTAACCTGCACCTGTGTCTAATTAACTGGTGTCAGATCCCTTTTCAGTCAAAGGCACTTGGCAAGAGGAAGCACAAATCAAACCAGCTTGTCATGAGATCTCCTCTTGGGATGGATGGGCAGCTGGCCATAGGCCAGGCTTGAGGGGCCACAAGAAAAGCTGGTGCCACGTCTCTTGCTAATCCCAGGGATCCTTTCTGCTGTCAGGAGAGCTGGTGCTGTGCTTCCCAACTTGGGGCTGGGGCAGCTGGTAGGATCTCCTGAGGCTTTATGAACTGATAATCTGGACAACAAAGTCAGGCTAGAGCACTGGGAAGGCTTTTTGCTTTGACAGCTTTAAAGTGTTTCTCATTTCAGCCTGTCAGTCTGATTTCCTATGGCTCATACATTCACACTGCATTTCCCCCAACAACTTTGAACTCATTGAGCAATTTCAGCCAAATTTGACAGAGAGATAACAGCCTCAGAGACGATTCAGTTCCTCAAAGGTTGGCAAAAATAGACATCCAGTAAAGGAAAGAGTTGTTATGAGTAACCTCAACTGAACAAAAGGCTGCAACATGTGCTTAGCCCTGATTAGACACTGGAGAATTGACGAGGACAAGAGCCAGTCCAGATCCCTCAAGACCCCAGCCATGGGGACATTTTTCCTGGACACCTCAGCAGCCCATACACATGGTCCCAGAGCAAAACAGACTCAGTTTAACCCAGCAGCCACAGGACCCCAGAGTTATTCTCTGATTGCTTTTGGTGACAGTCAGCTGAAGTTTCAATGCAGAGAGTCATCTCAAGGAAAAAAACAGTTCTATTTTAACATTGCAACTGTAGTTTGAAATGTGCACATTCAGGATCTTTAGCTCACTGAGCTGAGTTTATTGAAGGGAAAGGTAAGCATTTTCTCCTTTAAAGTACTTGATGGCAAGGTTCCCCAGCTGCTCCTGCCATCACACTCCTCCCAGCAGCAGCTGCTGGGGCAGCATTCCCCAGGGAAGCACCGTCCCTGGCTGACCTGGGCAGGGAGCATGCAGCACCCCTCACTGCTGGCACCAGCCAGCTAAAGTCCCTGTCCTGGGTCAGGATCCAGGAAACACTGGGCTGTCCTTCCCACACCCTGCCAAGCAGGACAAGTTGGGAACAGTCATCTGGCTCCCAGTGCCATTAAGTTTCAGCTGTGCTTTGCATCTCTCAAAGCTCTCCACGTACTCTGCCAAAAATTTGCAGTGAGTAGAGATGCCTGGCAACTGAGCAGAGGCCCTGGGGGAGTCCTCTTGCTTCCCACTGATAAGGGGTGAGCAGAAGGGAGGCTGCCAGCACTGCAGCCACAGACTCAGGCAGGGGTCAGGGAGTCAAACTAGAAGGGGGATGCAGCTCTCGGTCAGGTTGGCACCACGGGAGTAAGGCTAATCGGGGTCATAAGGTTGACATAGCTGTGGATGAAAAGGAAACACTCCATGTCAGCAGGGAATTTTGCACGTTGTGGGATTAATTCCCTGTGGCTCACTCCCCAGGGAGAGCCAGGTGTCTGGTTGTAAGAGCAGCACTGCTGCAGGAGCCCAGGGGTGGAGGGAGTCAAGGCTGGGTTACAGCTGGATGTTCCTCATGCAGGGTGGCTGAGTGCCATTCCCTATGTGTGCCAAAGGGCCCTGCCTGCAGGAAAAGGACAACTGAAAAGTAAAAAAGGAATCCTTTCCCCAGCATCAAACAGAGCCATGGGCACTGCCAAACCAAGGCTAGGAGACAGCAGTAAACACAGGTCCATGTCTTGCTCTCCCAGCAAGTGATGGGAGCAGCACCAGGCCTGTCAAGGAAACCAGAACTCCATCAGCCCATGCAGAACCGCACAGCATCTGAGCACAGGAGCAGCAAGAACTGGAAGAATGAGAACTGCAGGGACAAAATCTACATCATCATCATCATCTGGTTAACATCATCACCTCTCAACCCTCCTCTTTCCCTTCCCTAGCCCCTAAACAGCTCTGCTGTCCCCAAAGAAGCAGTAGCCATAAAAAGGCAAGCACAGGGTTCCAGGTGCCCCTCACTGAGTGCAGCAGTACGGCTCTGCATGGCCAATGCCTGGGAAACTCCTCGGGTCTGTCCCTCTAGTGACCCCCAAATGATGTGTTTTTATTCCCTGTCTGAACTTATCACTCCCACAAGTAGCAGAAGCCAGAAGGGGCCAGAAATATGTGCTTGTAGTGGGCTGCCACAGTTTTGGCAAAAAACAAAATGCCATCAGAAGTTCTGGGCTGACTCTGGGGGAAGAAGCATGTAAAGAGCTCCAGACATCCTGAAGTGCTTAGACAAGGTGAAGGCAGGCTTTTGGCCACCCTGAGAAAACATAGATAAGCCAGAAACCCACATCTCCTCCTTGCCAGAGCTCTGTGAACTGGAAGAGAGCTCAGTTGCTCCACAGCCAGAACTGTCTGGATGCCAGACACCCCTAACTTACAGTGGGGGGGGGCAGTGGGTGGAGGGAAGATGCTCTCTCTGGGCACCTCCTATGTCACTGATATCGACACCAATCCCATAGACATCAAATTATCTTTAGGACATGCATTTCCCCTCCAGCACAGGTTCTCCTGCAGTTCAAGTAGCATGATGGCACATCTTGCTACCTCATTTGTTTTGAATGAGCTCTCTGCTGGCATTACAGAAATGAAGCTCTCTCCCCTTCACAGCCAGACTGTTAACAGACAAGACCAAAACTTCACTGCACAGCAGGCTCTCACACCTGCTCTACAGCAATGCTACTCCATCCAAAGTGACAGGGGTACCAAAGACAATGGTGCATTGAGCTCTTTCAGATCCTGGGCTGCATCAGGAAAAGTGTGACCAGCAGGTCGAGAGAGGTGATTCTCCCCCTCTACTCTGCTGAGACCCCACCTGGAGTACTGCATCCAGTTCTGGAGCCCCCATTACAAGAAGGATGTGGAGATGCTGGAGTGTGTCCAGAGAAGGGCCACTGGGTTGATCAGAGGGCTGCAGCAGCTCTGCTGTGAGGACAGACTGAAAGAGTTGGGGCTGTGCAGTCCGGAGAAGAGGCTCCCAGGTGACCTTTTNTAGGGTAGGGTGTGCCTGGGCATGGCAGGGGGTTGGAACTAGATGATCCTTGTGGTCCCTTCCACCCCTGATTCTATGGCCACCTTCAGCCCAGTGCTCCCTGCAGATCCTCTGTTCCCAGGTGGCATCGCTGTTTCTGGTGGCACATCAGCACTGCAAAGTATTCTCTCCCTTTGCTCAACCAGGGATGCAGCCATGGAAGAACCTCTGGTGGGGTGCAGAGCTCACATGGATGCACTTCTGGGAGGCTTTGCCTTTACAGCAGTGGCTTTTAAGGGTTTCTTATACACTGCTCTGCTGATTGATAGTTTACCAGTGAGCTGTTAAGGCAGCAATATTCCAGCCCTATTTACAGGCATCTCTGCACATTTACTTTGTCACAAGTAAACTCTGCACACGGCAATAAAGCTTAAGGTAATGACTTCTTCAGCACAAAGCCAGCAATTTCCTGTCAGCCTGGTTTACAAATGGCCAACTCCGGGGTTAATTTTCAACTCTGGCTCTGAAGATGGCTATGCAAAGCGTGAGTGTGCAGGAGGAGAAACTCTGGGTTGTGCCACTCTGAGCTGTGGCATCCCTGCTCTGAAGGGCAACCATGAGGAGGCAAATCCATCCCCTGCTCCCACCTCCTTGCCAGGTACATGCCATTTTGTCCTTTTTCTACCAGAAGGAAAGCTAGTGAATGCCATCCCCAAGTTTCAGGCTAACTCACACTCAGAAATGGTCCTTCTTAAAGCCAACTTTGCTGGTACACATCTGAGAATCATAGAATCTTAGAATGGTTTAGGTTGGAAGGGACCTCAAGGATCATCCAGCTCCAACCCCCTGCCATAGGCAGGGACACCTCCCACTAGAGCAGGCTGCTCAAGGCCTCATCCAGGCTGGCTCCAAACGCCTCCAGGGAGGAAGCATCCACAACCTCCCTGGGCAACCCATTCCAGTGTCTCACCACCCTCACTGTAAAGAACTTCCTCCTAATATCCAGTCTGAATCTCCCCTCTTCCAGCTTAAAGTGCCATGACACAAGGGGAGACCACAGTGGATTTCTCCTCCAGAGATCTTTCTGATGGAGAGGCACGGAGCCAGGCATCTCAGCACACCTCCTACAGCATTGTGCAGCAGCAGCATGACCTTGGTGGATACTGCAACCTGCACTCCTGTTACTGCCAGAGGCACTCCAGCTAGTAGCAGCTCCTCCAGCCCTGATGGCTGTGCATGAAGTGAACAGCATTAGCAGCAGCAGAGCAGATCAGCAGCTTGAACCAACCTGCGAGTACCTGCATGGGCTGCAACACAGAGAAGCAGGGCAGTGAAGCTGTAAACCAGCAAGCTGGGAGACAGCTAAGCTGCCTACCATCACTTCAGCCACCTCACTGCCTGCATCAAGAGAAACTAAGCAGGCATTATTGCTCTCTCCTGCATGCTCCAGCCTTCACATGCCAAAACTAGGAGCTTAGTGTCTCCAGGCTTCTTCTATAATTAGTGCAGAGAGAGGATGTCTGAGAACAGGAATCTATTTTAGGTGTTATGAGTCACCTTCCAGAGACTCAAATACTGTTTCTTCTGCACTGACCATATAGAAAGATGTGAAAGTAGATACCTAAAATAGATGGCATAAATATGCATTGAAACCTTGGAGTAGACTGCCCTTTAACTGGGTTAGGATGTTCTTCCTTAACGAGGGTGTGAAAACACTTTGTTGCACAGAAATCTGAACCGCTGCATCTAGGAGGGCTGGCAGCAGGCACCACAGGCACAGAGAGGATAAAATTACACTGCTGGAGTTTCTGCAAACCATTTCAGTTCCCCACTGGAAAACAGCAAACTGCTCTGTCTTGCCTTGGTGTGGGCCTGTTTAGCTTTCCAGCACAGGCACCAAGAGAAAACAGCTTTATCATCATAGAAAAGAAGGGGAAGTTATTATTCAATCTGCGAAAAAAGAGTGACAGGATCAAGGGCAGCACTTGGCTTGGGTTCCAGAAGGTAGGTTTCTATGTAATGTGCTCATTTTTAGACCTAGCTAAAAGAGGAAGAAAGTAAAGATGGGCTAAGACATCCTCTTGATGCATGTTTGTGGAGGGCATGGCTCTAGGGGAAGGGCTGAAGTGGAGCTTCAGAGTTTTTCTGCACTACAGACTAAAGCCGTGGGGCTTCTCCTTTCCCCCTCATCCTCTCAGCTTTTCTCACTTTTTCTAGTGAACCTCCCTCCTTTCACAACAATTTCAGAAAGAAAATTTTCCATTGTTCAGAGGAATCCCTTCTACCTGCAAGAGTGGGCTCCTGCCCACCTTTTCTGCTTATTCTTATTGAGCTCTCACTTCCCCTTGTTTCTCTTCCATCTAGCAAGCACTCAGGCTTCCGTTTCCATTATGAGCTATTATATTTATTCCCCCCCTTTTTTTTTCCCCCCTCTTCCACCACTACAGCAAGATCCTCCTTCACCCTCCACTCAAAGCTTTAGAAAATGAGCTGCACTTTGTCTCTGTGTCCTCTTAAACAGCTCACTGAATATACTTCTTGTTATTTCTTAAGAATCTGCTAGAATTAAGCCCCAGTAAGAAATCTACCACCACTCTGGGGGACAACACATTAATCAGAGACATTTCCTCTCCCCAGCTGCCTGGGCAGGGCCCAGCCAAAGATTGATTAATTACACATGGAGGTAACTAATAAATCTGAGAAGTCATTTGCTTTTCATGAACAGGAGTGGTAGGGGATCCAGCTGCCAAAGGAACCTGAGTGGAAGGAGAGCAGCAGCTGGAGCCCCTGACATGATTCCCTTCCCTATACCTGCACTTGCAGCCCAGAGGGCAAACCAGAGCCTAGGCTGCATCAGAAGTGTGGCCAGCAGGTCAAGGGAGGTGATTCTCCCCCTCTACTCTACTCTGCTGAGACCCCACCTGGAGTACTGCATCCAGTTCTGGAGCCCCTATTACAAGAGGGATGTGGAGATGCTGGAGTGTGTCCAGAGAAGGGCCACAAGGATGCTCAGAGGGCTGCAGCAGCTCTGCTGTGAGGACAGACTGAAAGAGTTTGGGCTGTTCAGTCTGGAGAAGAGGAGGCTCCGAGATGACTTTGTTGTGGCCTTTCAGTATCTGAAGGGGGCCTACAAAAAAACTGGGGAAGGACTTTTTAGGCTACCAGGGAGTGAAAGGACTGGGGGGAATGGAGCAAAGCTGGAGGTGGAGAGATTCAGGCTGGAGGTGAGGAGGAAGTTGTTCAGCATGAGAGTGGTGAGAGCTTGCAATGGGTTGCCCAGGGAGGTGGTTGAGGCCCCATGCCTGGAGGTGTTTAAGGCCAGGCTGGCTGAGGCTGTGGGCAGTCTGATCTAGGGTAGGGTGTCCCTGCCCATGGCATGGGGACTGGAACTGGATGATCCTTGTGGTCCCTTCCAACCCTGACTGATTCTACCATTCTATGACCTCAGCTACATGTTACACTTGATGTCTGCCTGCAGATCCACTGCCAACCAGAGCAGATCCTGCCACGCTTAGGTGGGAAATACTGAAAGTAGCCACTGGATATTTTCACTGAGGCACATAACAGGAGCACAAACAGTGCATCCTTCGGCTGGTAACAGACCCTCAGTGGTGGTGACACAGCCAAGCACAGCATCAGCTGCCCAGGAGGGACTGCATGGCCAGCAGTGAGGAGGGAAGGATGTGCTGGCATTAAAGCACTGCCCCAGGACATAGCAGTGCTGCAGCCTTGGCAGGGGCTTTGCAATCTGGAGATGCCTTCTCCATTCACTTACATCATTTTACTGTTCTCAGCCTCAGTGCAGCAGAGAAGCTCTTTGTGAGGACAAAGCTGGAGTCAGACATAGTGTCCCGGGACTCCCCAGCTTCTTTCATTGCTGCCTTCCACCTCCCCAGAGCCCTAAGCAACTGTCCCTGCTCCCACACTCATTCTGAGTATTATCTTACAAGTTTGGGAGACACATTCCTCACCCTCCTTGGCTGGCAATGTTTTTGCAGTGTCCACATCACAAAAATCTGCAACAAGTAAGACAACTCATTACACACATCTGGTCCTAGACAACATGGCAACCATATCCATTCAAAAGCATAGGGTCAGGAGAAGCCATCTGCTGCCAGACTGCCCAAAATGCCAGTTCCTGTTTTCTCTAGGAAATCCCCATGGCAAGCAGCCTTCCTCATCTCTGCTTTCTCAAAGCTGAATATGTGCTTGCTAGTAAACACACACCAAGTACCTACACTTCAGATACTCAGCAGGCAGGCTCAGAGACAGGATGTGATGGTAGGAGATATCAGGCAAGACGGGTTAAAATGTTTCCTCTCTTCCCCTTCCTTTTCTTTTCATATGAATATCTTTGGGGCAGCCTGGAAGAGCTTTCCTGACACAAGCAGCAGTTTCTCCACAGTGAGGAAGGTGCATGGGCAGCGTAGCTCAGCTCCTGGTGCAGAAGGAGCAGTCTGCTGGCATCTACTCCATCCATCACAGAGAACAAATGCTTCTCCCTGGTGCAGGATCTATTAGGCATTAGAGCACTATTTAGATCTCAGGATGTTAGGGGCTAGGAGGGACCTCCATAGATCATCAAGTCCAATCCCCCTGCCAGAGCAGGGCCATAAAATCTAATGCAGGTCGCACAGGAACACATCCAGACAGGGCTGGAATGTCTCCAGAGAAGGAGACTCCACAACCTCTCTGGGCAGCCTGCTCCAGTGCTCTGTGACCCTTACAGTAAAGAAGTTCTTCCTCGTGTTGAGGTGGAACTTCCTGTACTGTCATTTACATCCATTACCCCTTGTTCTATCACAGGGCACAACTGAAAAGAGTTTGTCCCCTCCATCTTGACCTCTACCCTCTTGAGGGTAAATCCAGTGAGACTGAGCATTTTGATCCCACTCTGGCCCAGCTCAAGGCAGCACTGGAAGGAGAAGTCTCAAGAGAGCTGCCAAAGCAGGGCCTTCCGTTCTGACAGATGCAGGAACACATCCCACACCTTGGGGGAAGTGCCACATAGTCAGGACATCCCTGTACTCTCCCCTGCACAAGAAACCCACAGCAGTGCTACTCTGCTGATGCCCCCACCTCGTTGAATGGTTTAGGTTGGAAGGGACCTCAAAGATCATCCACTTCCAACCCCCTGCCATAGGCAGGGACACCTCCCACTAGAACAGGTTGCTCAAGGCCTCATCCAGCCTGGCCTTGAACACCTTCAGGGAGGGAGCAGCCACAACATCTCTGGGCAACCTGTGCCAGTGTCTCACCACCCTCACTGCAAAGAACTTCTTCCTAACATCTAGTGTGAGTCTCCCCTCTGCCAGTTTAAACCCATTACCCCTTCTCCTGTAATTACAAGCCCCTGTCAATAGTCCCTCCCCACCCTTTCTGTAGCCCCCTTCAGATACTGCAAGGCCACTCCAAGGTCTCCTCGAAGCCTTCTCTTCTCCAAGCTGCAGAGCCCCAACTCTTGCAGCCTGTCTTCACAGCAGAGCTGCTGCAGCCCTCTGAGCATCTTCATGGCCTCCTCTGGACTGGCTCCATCAGTTCCATGTTCTTCTTATGTTGGAGGCTCCAGAACTGTACACAGCACTCCAGGTGTGGTCTCAGGTGAGCAGAGCAAAGGGGCAGAATCCCCTCCCTTGCCCTGCTGGCCAAGCTGCTCTTGCTGCAGCCCAGCACACAGTTGCTGTCTGGGCTGCACTCACACTGCAGCCTCATGTTGAGCTTTTCCTCACCCCAGACCTCCAGGGCCTGTTCCTGAGGGCTGCTCTCAGCCATTCCCCACCCAGCCTGGAGTTGTGCTTGGGATTATGCCAACCCAGGTGCAGGACCTTACACTTGGCCTTGTTGAATTTCATGAGGTTGGCCTGGGCCCAGCTCTCCAGCCTGTTCAGCTCCCTCTGGATGGATCCCTGTCCTCTAGCAAGTCAACTGTGCCACACAGCTTGGTGTCATCTGCAACACTTGCTGAGAGTGCACCGATTCCTCTGTCCATATCACTGACAAAGATGTCAAACAGCACTGCTGCCAGCACTGACCCCTGATGGATGCCACTTGGCACTGGTCTCCAGGTGGACATTGTGCCTTTGATCACCGCTCTCTGCATGTGACCATCCAGCCCATTCCTTACCCAGCAGTGCTCCACCCATCCAGTCTGTGTTTTTCCAGTTTGGTGTCATGTGGGACAGAGTCAAATGTCTTAGTCCAGGTAAATGATGTCAGTTACCCTTCCCTTATCCACTGTTGTTCTGACTTCATCATAAAAAGCCACTAAATTTGTCAGGCCTGATTTGCCCTTGGTGAAGCCACTGCTGGGTACCACCAATCACCTCTGCTTTGTTTGCCATTTGCATTAGCAGAGCCTTCAGGAGGATCTGCTGCACGATCTTGCCAGAACAGAGGTGAGACTGGTCCATAGCTATAGTCAGCAGCTGTGACTTTTTTATCCCTTTCATAAACAGGGTTTCTCTGATACTTGTTCACAACACTGCATGACCATCAGAGGGGGATTACATACTGCCAATTACAAGTTCAAGTGGAACAAAGCACTAATTGCCTTGTTATAGCTATTAAAGCTGTGTTATGCAAGCAAGGCACTCTTAAGACTCTCTGCATGCTGTGTGGTGACACATGAGGTATGACATGATCTGCTGAGAAGCAATTGCTGATACAGGCACAGCCTCTCAGGATGTATACATTTTGTACTTCACATATAAATATAATAATAGGTTTATATAGATATAAAGATTTGAAACTTTGGTGGGGGGGAAGTTTTCTCAAGAGGATCTCAGCCAGCAGGTTCAGAGAGGCGATTCTGCTCCTTTACTCTGCTCTGGTGAGACCTCACCTGGAGTAGTGTCCAGCTCCCAACACAATAGAGACATGGACCTGCCTAAGCAGGTTGAAAGAACTGGGGCTGTTCAGCCTGGAGAAGAGAAGGCTCCAAGGAGATCTTATAGCTACATTTCAATATCTGAAGAGGAGCTACAGGAAGGCTGGGGAAGGATTGTTTAGAAGGGCTTGTAGTGATAGAGCAAGGGGCAATGGTTTGAAACTGGAGCAGAGCAGCCGAAAAAGGAGTCATTAAATTCAGCAAGGCCAAGTGTAAGGTCCTGCACCTGAGTTGGCACAATCCCAAGCACAGCTCCAAACTGGATGGCAAATGGGTGAGAGCAGCCCTGAGGAAAAGGACCTGGGAGTCTGGGTTGTTGAAAAGCTCAGCATGAGTCAACATTGTGCGTGCACAGCCCTGACAGCAACCCTGTGCTGGGCTGCAGCAAGAGCAGTTTGGCCAGCAGGGCAAGGGAGGGGATTCTGCCCCTTTACTCTGCTCTCCTCAGACCCTATCTGGAGTCTGTGTGCAGTTCTGGAGCCCCCAACACAATAAGGACATGGAAATGTTAGAACCAGCCCAGAGGGGGGCCACCAAGATGCTCAGAGGGCTGCAGCAGCACTGCTGTGAGGACAGGCTACAAGAGTTGGGGCTCTTCAGCCTGGGGAAGAGAAGACTTTGAGGAGACCTTATAGTGGCCTTCCAGTATCTGAAGGGGGCTACAGGAAGGCTGGGGAGGACTATTGACAAGGTCTTGTAATGACAGGACATGGGGTAATGGGTTTAAGTTGGCAGTCACTACCTGGATCTTCAACAGGAAGGGTGCCAGCCTGCAGGAATGGCCTTTCCTTTGTCCATAATCAAGGAAATTGCCCAGGGAGGTTGTGGATGCTTCCTCCCTGGAGGTGTTCAAGGCCAGGTTGGATGAGACCTTGAGCAACCTGTTCTAGTGGGAGATGTCCCTGCCTAGGGTGGGAGGTTGCAACTAGATGATTTTTTGAGGTCCCTTCCAACCTAACCCATTCTGTGGTTCTATTTCTGACCCATTGAAATTTTAACTGAATTTTCTCCGTAATTAATCCTGGTAGAGCAGTGGTACCAGCTAGCACTGGGCTGCCTGGCTGGTCTCACCACTGAAGGGCAATCTGCTCTGTTTTTAGAGCATCTCATCAGCAGGAGGACAGAGCAACAAACTCATTTTGTATAATCTTTAGTAATGCATCTAAGAAAAAGTGTAAGGAGGAAGTTGCTTTTTACAGAGGCAGCAATGAGCGATGCAGTAATATTCAGGTCTAAATCCAAGTTCCTCCAAGCTGCCCAAGCTGAGCTCCAGTTTGGATACATTTTACTGAGACTATGCATTGTGCCAGGCATAAATCACAACAATCAACAGGCAACTTTTGGCAAAGGAACCACACTGCAAGCTAACCAAACAAATGGCTTGCACACATCTTTGACTTAATAGACTGGTTTAGGTTGGAAGGGACCTCAAAGATCACCCAGTTCCAACACCCCACCATAGGCAGGAACCTCTCTCACTAGAACAGATCGCTCAAGGCCTCATCCACCCTCACCTTGAACACCTCCAGCTTTGCCTCTCTTGCTTAACATGGCCCAAACCATGTCTAGGCCTCCCAATAGCACACAGAGACCTCCAACAGCAGCTTGACTTAGTGCCCAGAAAGCCACCTCTGTGTGGCTATTTGTAGGGCTGAAGCTGAATCCCCCCGATAATTCCAAGGTGACCTGGAGCAGGTGTTGCTGTGCTCTGTCAGAAAAAGCAGCAAACCTTCCCAGAGTCAGCAAACCTCCCCTCTGCAGCCCAAGAGATGGAAGCAATCTGCCAGCAGGCCCTTTATAAGACACCAATGTGCGCTTTAGAGCCCCGCAGGGACACGCTAACTCAATTACCACGCCACGTGGACTCCTCACCAGCCCATCCCCTAATAACCAACAGACCTGCAGGTTCCAAATCTTTAAGAGGAAAGGAAAACACCACCGAATAGATTAGCTCCACAGTTGTGCTGTTAATTATGGGTCATTTAGTTCAGTTAATCAATAGGCAGACTTCTTTAACCGCCTAATTATGCCAAACTGCTTCCACAATGAGCAGGTTTGCTGCTAGTTGCTAGCCATGAAGGGATAATATTTCACCGTGAAGATAAGCATGGTCCCAGTCCTCAAACAAATTATTTGCAGTGTCCTGAATTTGCATTGTCACTGGCTGCAATTTAACCCATTCCACACCAAGCAGAGCCTTATAACTGAGACACAAAGCTACCAGCATCATTGGCTTCTCAGTGCTAAAGCACCAGGGTAAATATCTGGCCCTTTCCTCGGGTAACTCATCTCAATCATACACTCTCCAAACCTCTTCTTGTCCAGGCAGGACCTGAATACTTATGAAAACCAACTAGATGAATTTTTAGTGGTAGCCCAGGTAAAACCAACCAGCTTGTTGGTACATTTTAGGCTGGGAATTTAGTTCCCTCCTTTGCCTTGCCAGGCAGTTATGTGAGACCATGGGTGCCAGAGAAGGCAGGAGGTCTGTAGAGCCAAGCCACATCCTCTATTCAAACCTTCAAAGAGCAGATTAGCATGCAAAGGAGGAGGTCTAGGCTCTCTGCTTGTCAAAACAGATAAGAGGTTAAGAAAACCTCTTGTTACTTGTAGCTGTTTAGGAAAAAAGAGTGGATTTTCTGGCAGACTCGAAGAAGTGATTACTGGATTCAAGGCCCCTGTTGAGGTCATCAAATAGTTACTGAAATAGAGCAAGATAAAAGCCGAGCGATAGCAGACGTCTGTAGATGCATTTCCCGCGTATTTGTTTTAACAGAACAAAGCAATTCATGCTTGGGCTTTGCTAGCAGATTGCTTTAGCCCAGGAACAGCAGCTTGCTGAGCAAGCATCCTCCACAGAGCATTCTCAGAGATGCTTCCTCCGAGGTTTCACATTTTCTTTACCTGAAGGGCTCCAGTCCCAGAGGATGATGGCAGCACTGGACACATCAGCTCAAAGACTGTCCTCAGTGCTTCCATTGACTTCTGAATGACTGCAATGCACATCTCAGTTGCTGCCCTACTCATATCCCCTATTTTTACTTCCCCATCTTATTTTCCCTTTTTAATCCCTGTGTACTGACAAACCAGACTGGGTTGTGCTGCTTGAGAAAGTCCATTAATGAAGCACTACTGCAATAAAGAAATGCAAATGCAAGCCTTTAGCATTTGCTAAAAACTGATCTCCACTGAGTAATCACACTGGTGTAGCTACACCAGGATGAATGACAGAGTCTGAAGCTGTTGTAAAGCCACAAGTGAAAAAACAACAAATAGTATTGGCCAGCTTTAGCTTTCCAGGAGAGTTCAGTGTGTTCAGGACAACTTCAAATTAAATCACTGCACGATTCAGTCCATTACACCAGTGCAAAGCTTGCACATTCCCCAAATCTTAGCAGAGAAAGCTTGAAATGTGCTGCCTTGGGGAACATAACAGCAAACTGCCCACAAGCTGCCTCTGCCACCTCTATTCACATCTCTGACGACCTTTCTGGGACCACTTCACCGCACTCTCAACCACCACAGATCTCACTAACAACAAGCAAGCAAGAAGTTCGTAGCAGAGAGAAGTTTTATTATTGCTCCCCATCACCTCCTTTTGGGCATATGGGAGCTGTATTGTTTTAAAAAGAAGCAAGGCTCAACTCCAACATTTGTCTGCAATCAGCTCTTTCTAAAATACATTGTTGGAATGCAAACTTTATGTAATCTTTTCAGGTTTAGATGCTATTTCAAACCTCCTCACGTGTCGACTGGAAGAAATGGAACACAGACTTGTAGAGGGGGTGGGGGGAAAGGGCTTTGCTGAATCACAGAATCCCAGAAGTGACAGGGTTGGTATCCTGAGGTGGCTTGTTAACCAGCTGCAGCAATTGCTTGCTGGAAAACAAGGGGCTGTGAGAAGGGGCTGCAGTCAGATTCCAGGAGGGTTTGGGTAGAAGCAGGATCAGATTCCAGGCTAATTCTGGGCTACTTGGGGAAAAGTGCTATTGAGATTTAATACCATCATTCATTCTCAGCTGTGACTGATGTACTAAACTGCAGCAGGTGTGCCTGAAGCTTGAAGTTCAACCTGGAAATGTGGAGGCAGAAGCTTAACAGTTTGTGTAGGGAAAAAGGAAAGAAAGAAAGAAAGAAAGGTAGGTTGTTTTTACCCAGCTCACTAGAAAAACAATGGGATGAGGAACATTCCCTCGGGACATGTGGTGCTAGATTGCAGATGTGATTCGCAGAGACATTCAATCAGATGGCACATCAAAAGCAATGGTAAATTACACGTCTGCAATAAATAAACCCAACATTAAGTCATAGATGCTTGGCCGTGGAGGGAGGCAATTAGATGTCAGCATTATTTGTTAAACAACAGGCACAAGATGATACCTAGTGAATTTTTTGCAATAATAGCCAGCCCTGGTCATTCATTTTGAAGAGAATAAATCTGTCAGTGGAGTGAAAACAATTGACAGCACCATTTATTACCTTGCATTGCTTCAGAATAGCAGCGCGATTTACATGTTGCCCTTTGGCACCGGGACTCCCAGCTTGCTTAGAAACAAAGCACAAATATCTATAGAGCTGGTAGCAAGGATTTAGGCAGCAGCTGACCTTAGGTGGTTTATTTAAACTTCTGTAATGGTGCAGTCTTGTTCAGCCCCGAGTTAGAGACAAAACAGGCTATGCTGGAGAACCCACAGCCTTGAGACTCTGAAACACAGAGGGTCACACAGAGGTCTCTGTATCTGATAGTTCAGAGAGTAACGTTTTAGCTCTGATCCTCTGAGATGTCTCCTGGGAATTGAAGATATTTGGTTTCTCTTCAGAAGGTTTAAAGGGCTAGGTTCCATCAGAAAGAGGAGAATTTTCCCCTAGCTCGTAAAGATAGATCTTTACACTAAATCTTAACTTTCTGTTTCATAGAAATGCAACCAGATCCTTGTTATAGCCAAGCCCTTTAGCCCACTGAAAAACACACAACCCCCCCCCCACCTATGGGAAGAACTGTTACTAGAATAGTACACCCCAAGAAATACACAAGGTAAGTCCTAAAATGCTGCACTTTAGAGTACTACATCTTTGCAGTATTAGCTGTTGACTAAAATACTTTTTAAGGAGGGCAAAAGAATAGAATCAACCAGGTTGGAAGAGACCTCCAAGATCATCCAGTCCAACCTAGCACTCAGCCCTATCCAGTCAACTAGACCAAAGGTCTAGGTCTGCTATGGCACCTGTTACAAACCCATGAGATGCACCAATCTGGGATCAATTATCATGGAGAAGTTTGCAGACAGCTTTAGAATGGCATTTTAAAGAGATATTTGACTTCCTGAATCCAACAGAAATATTTAGGCTGAAAGCTGTTATAAATCTCTATCAAACTCTTCTCTATATAGTAAAAACCTGTCCAAAATGGATCAACTGGAAAATATCCTACACTCAGCCTTATGGGATTAAACTGGGATTTGGGGGGGGATCTATAAATGAATGCTCATCACAGCCAGGCACTGATGGAGCTTTCTCCCTGTGCAGGGAGGTCTCCACAACTCCAGCACACCGAGGTAAGAGCCAAAAGCTTTTCCAACTGTAAAACTGCTGCATTTAGTAATGTCCATTCCAGCTCTCAAAGGTTCACACAGCTCTTCCTTTTGGCAACAGCTTATGGAGAAAACCCACAGAAAGGATAGGTCAATGCCTTGTAACACTCTCTCTCTTGTTATATTTTAAATGTAGAGTGAGCTGTTAGGTTTATTTTCACTTTCCCTCACTGTTTGACAGTGCACAGCAAGGTCAAGAGCCTGGCCATTTATTAAGGAGCTCAGTTATTCCCAGCACTATTCTGCACATTGTAAAATCCAAGGGAGATTAATACAGCTGGTGGTAGCACTTTTATTCTTGACACATACCTTGTGCCTCTGTGCCTCCCCCCATGGCACCCTGGTCTTTGAAGAGCTATGAAGAGACTGTCACTCTGAAGTCTCCAATTCTCAGCACTGGGACATAGTTATAAGAAAGAAAATGAGATCTTGGGTTGCAGGTACCATAAAGGAAGATTTTAGCCCTTCACTGTTACAGAACATGTGCAAAGATCCAGGCTATATATAGTTTCTTAGTATTTTTTCCCCTCTATTCTAATTCCTGGAGATGCTAACATATAATCAAAATGTCTCTTCTCCTTTTTCTTTCTTTTTGTGGTATTTTATAGTTGTCACCAATCTGTAGTTATGTTGTCAAATAAACTGCTGATACAGGCATATCATTTCCTGCAGGTTTTAGCAATGCTCAGAGTAGAGTTTCTTTTTTCTTTTTTTCTATTGTCTTCTCCTTTAAATGTGGCAGCAGAGAATTCCACCTGACTTGCAAGTCAGTCCAGAGTTCAAAAATACTCTAAAAACCTCCCTTTGAATGAACTGAATGACCTAGACAGCCCAGAGCCATGAAACACCCTGTCCCCAGCAGAAGAGCAGAAACCACTGATGAACCACAACCCCTTATTACAAACAGCAAATGCCTGAGGGTCTCAACCTAGAATCACAGAACCAGTCAGGGTTGGAAGGGACCACAAGGATCATCCAGTTCCAACACCCCTGCCATGCCCAGGGAGACCCTACCCTAGAGCAGGCTGGCCACAGCTTCATCCAGCCTGGCCATAAACACCTCCAGGCATGGGGCCTCAACCACCTCCCTGGGCAACCCATTCCATGCTCCCAACACTCTCATGCTGAAGAATTGCCTCCTCACATCCAGGCTGAACCTACCCATCTCCATCTTTGCTCCATTCCCCCTAGTCCTGTCACTCCCTGATATCCTGAAAAGTCCTTCCCCAGATTTTTTGTAGGCCCCCTTCAGATATTGAAAGGCCACAACAAGGTCACCTGGGAGCCTCCTCTTCTCCAGACTGAACAGCCCAAACTCTTTCAGTCTCTCCTCATAGTAGAGGTGCTGCAGCCCTCTGATTGTCCTCGTGGCCCTTCTCTGGACACATCCCAGCATCTCCACATCGCACTTGTAATAGGGGCTCCAGAATTGGATGCAGTACTCCAGGTGGGGTCTCAGCAGAGTAGAGGGGGAGAACCTCCCATTCTCCAGTAAAGTGAAGAAATGAAGACTCAAAGTAAGGGTATTTATCCATTCCAACATTCTGAGGATACAGCTTCTGTTCAGAAGAGCCAAAGTATGACACTGTAAATGGTTCTCATTTTTACACTGCTTTTTGCAAAGCCTAATGTGCAAGTGTTTGGGAACTCTGTGTGGTGGGGTTTTTGGCATTCCTTGTTTCCTCCAGGCCAAAAGTGTTTGTTCTCTTCCTGAGATCTGACACAGAGGTCCTAAAGAGGAATTATCATGGAATCAATCTCAGGTTGGAAAAGACCTTCTAGATCATCAAGTCCAACCTATCACCCAACACCATCTAATCAACTAAACCATGGCACCAAGTGCCTCATCCAGTCTCTTGTAAAACACTGCCAGGGACAGCGACTCCACCACCTCCCTGGGCATCCCATACCAATGCCAATCACTCTCTCTGTAAAGAACTTCTTCCTAATACCCTGCCTAAACCCCCTCTGGCACAGCTTGAGGCTGTGTCTCCTCATTCTGTCACATACATAGTCAGATTTGTCAATTCAGCTGAACAACCTGGACTTGCTAAAGCACACTGACCTCCCCCAGAAGGAGGCCTAGTCTAGGCATAGTTCTATAAGGTGGAAGCGAGATCTCCTCACATTTGGAGTTCTTTTAACAAAGAAATCCTTCTCTTTTTCTCTTCCTTGTCTCCTGCTCCACGTCTGCCACCTTCTTAAAACAAACAGAATTTGTCAGTGCATGAAGCAGCACAGCATCAGGCTTGTGGGGCAAACAGAGGTCACACACTCTATCTCTGTCTATGGAGTCTAAAAGCAAAGTACTTAGTGTTATTAGCTTTTCTGCATGAGTGATCAGTCCTAAATTGGGCATATGGATGCCGTGGACAGACTGATAAAAGTAGCATTTATTTGTTCTGAATGAGCTATTTACTTGTGAGCACAATAGCAGACTGCAAGCTATACTTGAGCAATATGCTGCTATCATACTCTGTGATAAGGCTGAAACCATTAGGCAGACACAAAAAAAATAAATAAATAAAGAGGAGAAGTGCTCCTGCAAATGCTAGGTGCAGAGTTTAAGGCAAGCTGGACATCTGCTTAGAGATATGACACCCCAAAACCATGTCCTTGTTCCTAGGGCTACTGCTGGCACTTCTCTGCACGGACATGTGAAGATGTATAACAGGCTACTACCTATTTTCACTAGGTATTGTAAGGTCCAGCTCTACCCACAGAGACTTCACTCAAGGGGCTCTGCAACAGAGGGAGCAAATGCTGCTTCACTTATTCAAACCCACTCAGAAATGATGAGATGTCACAAAATGATAGAATGCATCAAGCTGGAAGGGATACTCAGGGCCATCTTATCCAGCCTCCTACAGTGAGCAGGAACATAGAATGTCAGGGACTGGAATGAACCTTGAAAGATCATCTGGTCCAATCCCCCTGCCAGAGCAGGATCATCTAGAGCAGATCACTGGAACACATCCAGATGGTTCTTGAGTATCTCCAGAGAGGAAGACTGCACAACCTCCCTGGGCTGCCTGTTCCAGTGCTCTGTCACCCTCACAGTGAAAAAAAAATTTTCCTCGGGTTCACATCTCCAACTAGATCAAGTTTATGGTCCCAGTAAGTTTGATTTTCAGTGTCTCCAGTCTCAACCACATCTCTGGGCAACATGTTCCAGTATTTCAGCACTACAGAGCTTTCCTTTGCAGTCCTCAGTGGAGAATGAGATCCTTTATCTGATGAATGGGCAGACCAAGTTACAATTATGCCCTGCCCAGCAGCACAGCCTGGGCTTCCTCAGGTACTGCTGCAATGCTTTGCTCACCAGCAGAACTAGAAACCCACCAGATGAAGCACATTATGGTACAGATGGCCTTTACTGCAGTCCGAGGAACTAACTGACACCCACACAGGTGATGGGAAATTATTGCCTGGCTCTGATGGCCTTTACTGCAGTCCAAGGAACTAATTGACACCCACACAGGTGATAGGAAACTATTGCCTGGCTCTGACATACAATATTCCAGGGACCTGTTGCTATTCACATCACCTTTCTTTGAGTTTGATGTGTTTCTGCTTCCTGGGAAGTGGGGCAGGTGTGTACAACAGGAGGACTTCTTACCAGCCAAGTGGTCGTTCCTGAAGGTGCCTACAAGGCCTATTACAGCCCTTATCTAGTCTTCCCTATTCTTGAGTATCTAGAAGGAACTGAAAGAAGTCATGTCCTGGGACTAGGGAAATTGGAGCAGGGCACTGCCTTGAGCCTGGTCATGGCCTCCTGCAGCATGAGAGCCAGTCCATTTCTTTAAAACGCTCTTCTGTTTTCTCTTTCTTGTTTCTCTTCCCTTCTCTGCTCTACTCTTTGCCACTGCAGACCTCATTTGAGGACTTCTAAACACAAGAGCCAGAAGACAAACAAGCTCAGGTCACTTCATCCCCCACAGCCCAGCAGCATGGGCACATTTGGGCAACTGCCTGGCCAGAAGGCTTGTGCAGGAGCCTCTCCTCCACCACAGCATGTGAAGCAGAGTACATCCAAAATGGTCTGAAATCCAGGGCTTTGCTGCTCCCCAGAAAATTCCCTTCATTGTCCTTTTCATCTGGCAAGCATGCTGAGGTACACCAACATGTCTCAGTTACTTTGCTCCAGAAAGATCTTTCCTTCACCTCCACCTAGAAACCATCCCACAGAGGCTGAAGGTAGGTGTCCCATCTGAGCAGAGTGGGCACCAAAGGAGTGGTACAAAGTGGGACATGGAATTCCCCTTCACCAGGACTCTCCACTTAGGTCACCTTAAGCCCACTGAAATCACAGCTCAAGCCAAATAACAGCCTTTCTAAACACCATGACACCTTCATTTTGCAGGTTAACTTGAACATTACAAAAATCACTCTTTGAAATGTTAAAACATGACTTCCCTCTCAGATGGCTTTACAGCTTGCTCCAAGTCATTTGCAGCTCAACAGTTTTCAATGCCTGCTCTTGCAAAGCTGCCTATGTTTTTTGGCACAACTTATCTTCCCACTGCAAATCTCAAGGGATTAATCTGTGCTTGAGAAAGTGAAAAGCAAACACGGAAGTCCATTTAGAACAGAAACCCAAGGAAGTCTTTTGGTGAGTTTCATGCAGGAATTGAACTAAACTTTGGGTTAACTCAACCACTGGAACAGACCCTGGCTTGAGACAAACAAGGTAAATGCTTGGGATGCCAAACAGCAGGAAAAGGCCATAATGATCAGCTCTTTGTATCCCCAGATAGAGGTGGTTCAGCACTGGCTGAGCAGTGTGGTCACTCACAGGACACATACAAACAAGCACCACGCTTGGCTCCTGGCCATTTGTGATGGTTAATTACTATGGCTGCCCCTCAAGGCTGATCAATAAATGAATACAAACAGGGCATGCACCAACCCTGCCTTTGATGCATGTTATGGGAGCCACAACTAGGGGCATGTTGGGGTCTGGTGGTTTGCTCAACATCCCCCACCTGGGGCCCAGCCCATTAGACCCTCGCATGCCAACGAGGGACAGCTGTGCACTAGGGGAGGTTAGGAAATCTCAGGAGCACGTGTTCTTCTCAGCTTTGTTCCTGGCTGCAGAGACAGCATAAACTATAGGAGACAAGGTCAAGGGAGAAAGTCTGCCCAGGTCTCAGATAAATCACAGGAATGAGACATCTTGTGGGTCACCTTGCTTGGCTCCCTCCACAGCCGCAGCCACTGCTACTGCAAGGCTTTTGCCTCATCAGTGTGGCTGCTTCCAGCAACTATCCTGCAAAGCCCTGTTAACAAAACAAGCCCAGGAGCACCACCCTTCTCCACAGCAGACACTTGAATCATGAGATCATAAATAAGCCTGATTGAATCATAACATGCTCGACAGCTTTTGCTGCTCACTCTCCTTTTGTCTCACATAACAGGAAAGAAAGGGGACCTGGAGCTGAAACAAGGTGCCCACAAGATGTTGCAGCCTCAAAGGCTGGGCAGCAAACATGCTTCCAGTAGTACAGCATAAAACAAGCTGGTTGCATCATACTCTGGCTGCCCCAGTATGGCAGTGAGGGACCAGGCACAGGCAGGCAGACACCTGGTAGGAACCAACAGGGAGGGGGACATAATGGTGCAGTACAACCCACAATAGCCTTTTCATCTGGTTGTATATGAAAATCATGGTGAAAACATAGTTTTTTGGCTATAACCAGAAAGTAAGCACTATAGTAAGGCATACAAATGAAAGCAGCTGCTAAAACCCAGCAAGCATGAGGGAAGTATGCCAGAAAACAAAGATCACAATCACTCCTTACCTGCCAGGTAAAGCATTTCTGTGCATCCTCAGTTACTGGGTCAAGAGCATCTCCTGGGACTCAAGCACCAAGTCAATACCCAGGGAAACAAAGGCTCTTATTCTAAGAGGTAATAGGTAGGACAGCTGTAGGGGCAGCCGCAGCCTGGACACCTCTATGGGGACAATTCAGGGCTGATAAACCCACAGGTAGTGACCACATCAGCAGTGCCCATGGCCAGGCAGGGCTATGGAAGAACTGGAGACAGCCTACAGCACGACTAAGAAGAGAGAATGGTCCCATGCTGAGCTGAAATAGATTGCTGAAGCCCCAGGTGAGTCTTTTTTAGTGCCCATCACTCAGGTGCAAGCTCTTATGCAGTTATCTGAAAGCAACTAGAGTGAAACCAACACAATGGTGCAAGAGCCACGATGTGCTGGGGCTATTTCTTCCACTTAACATTTCCTACTGCACCCAGCACAGGTCTCCATTCCAGGGCAATACACAAATGTAATCCCCACCCCGAGCAGAGTAACCAATGGATATGAACAGCTCCACTACATTGGGTTGTAAGAAATAGGCCCCAAACTGCTGAGGAAGATTATTTTTTTTATGATTAGCAAATTAATGATAGGTTTTTGGAAGGCAAATTAGCATGGGAGGAGATGGATTTTCCAAAATGTCAGAACATTTTGTTTCAACATTTTTTCAAAATGAAAATGTTGACATTTTACAAGGGAAAAAAAAAAACCAAACCCAAACCCAAACTGATTTAGCTTTTAGTGTTAAATGGTAATTCATCAGTAGGAAAACTCACAAAAATACTCCATTTTTTTATGTCAAGCATTTTAGAATGGTGTTTAAAATTAATGTTTTCTTTGTTTGTTTAATTAGTTGAACCTTCTGGAAAGCACAGGCTTCAGCTGACCCAAAATGTCCAGAGAAGGGCCACTGGGTTGATCAGAAGGCTACAGCAGCTCTCCTATGAGGAGAGACTGAAAGAGTTGGGGCTGTTCAGTCTGGAGAAGAGGAGGCTCCCAGGTGACCTTCTTGTGGCCTTTCAGTATCTGAAGGGGGCTACAAAAAAGCTCGGGAGGGACTTTTCAGGATATCAGACAGTGACAGGACTAGAGGGAATGGAGCGAAGCTGGAGGTGGGGAGATTCAGACTGGATGTGAGGAGGAAGTTGTTCAGCATGAGAGTGGTGGGAGCCTGGAATGGGTTGCCCAGGGAGGTGGTTGAGGCCCCGTCCCTGGAGGTGTTTAAGGCCAGGCTGGATGAGGCTGTGGGCAGCCTGCTCTAGGGTAGGGTGTCTCTGCCCATGGCAGTGGGGCTGGAACTAGATGATCCTTGTGGTCCCTTCCAACCCTGACTGATTCTATGATTCTATAACCCAGTTTACACATGCAGATATTGAGACAGAAGTTCTGCACTCAAATGAAAGGAAGGTGGGGAAAGGCAAACCAGAATAAAGAGCAGCACAAGAGAGACACAAGGGAGAGGGAGTGAGATGTACAGGACCGAACAGGGCAGATCATAGGCAAGAACATTCCAAGGGGAAAAAAAATATGTGGAAGTGCACAGACACCACTGGAAAGGGATAGAGAATTTGGCATTGTAGGGGGAAAAAGTGAGATGCAGAAGACAAGATGGAGCTTTACAAACATGTCTTAATTCCCAAGCATCCTCAGGCTAAGCTGAGCTTCAGAAGATATAAATGCTTAAATAAACATGAGTCAATTTATTATTCCTCTGTGTTTCAGCTCTTCCTCACCTTCTGCCTGGCTCATTTACTGCAATTAAATGCTTGTAAACAGATTATACCCTGAAAGCTACATTTCCCTGGTAAGTGGTCACCTTAACCTCCTCTGCTTTGACTGCAGCTAATATTCCCCTAGGTCACACTATAACCACTGAGTAATGGGAACAAAGTGAATTGCTAGGTCACTTGCTTCAGCAAAACTATCTCCAGCATCCAAACCACTCATGTGACTGTGCCTTGCTAATTACTGTGACAAGCATTGCTAACATGCCCAGGAGAAAGTTACAAGTGTCTCATAATTCTTTGAAATCTTATCTTAGAATGGTTTAGGTTGGAAGAGACCTCAAAGATCATCCAGTTCCAACCCCCTGCCATAGGCAGGGACACCTCCCACTAGATCAGGTTGCCTCATCCAACCTGGCCTTGAACACCTTCAGGGAGGGAGCAGCCACAGACTCCCTGGGCAACCTGTGCCAGTGTCTCACCACCCTCACTGCAAAGAACCCTTTCCTAACATCTAGTTTGAATCTCCCCTCTGCCAGTTTAAACCCATTCCCCCTCATCCTGTCATTACAAGACCTTGTCAGTAGTCCCTCCCCAGCCTTCCTGTAGGCCCCCTTCAGATACTGGAAGGCCACTCCAAGGTCTCCTCAAAGCCTTCCCTTCTCCAAGCTGCAGAGCCCCAACTCTTGTAGCCTGCCCTTATAGCAGAGCTGCTGTAGCCCTCAGAGCATCATTGTGGCCTCCTCTGGAAGGCTGACTCCAACAGTCCCATGTCCTTTTTGTGTTGGGGGCTCCAGAACTGCACACAGCACTCCAGGTGGGGTCTCAGGTGAGCAGAGTAAAGGGGCAGAATCCCCTCCCTTGCCCTACTGGCCAAGCTGCTCTTGCTGCAGCCCAGCACAGGGTTGCTGTCTGGGCTGCACTCACACTGCAGGCTCATGCTGAGCTTTTCATCAACCCAGACCCCCAGGTCCTTTTCCTCAGGGCTGCTCTCACCCATTTGCTATCCATCTTGGAGTTGTGCTTGGGATTGTGCCAACCCAGGTGCAGGACCTTACACCTGGCCTTGTTGAATTTCATGAGTTTGGCCTGGGCACACCTCTGCAGCCTTCAGAACCTGCTTTGAACACAGGCAACACACTGCTGCGTTAAGCCAGTAAGCACCATCATGAACTCCATGCTCATCCAGCTGTTCACTGGTGGTGGTTATGGCCTTGTACACATTGTGAAACCAGCAAAGTGGAGCCTATTGGGAAGTGCTGTCATTCTCTGGAAGCCCAGAGGAGCTTCTCTGAGCCATTCTAAGAACTGGGGGTTAATTGCCTTGTTCTTAACTCAGGCGAGAATAAGGCTCCACAGGCAAGGGGAACTGTGTGGCTGGCTGGAGGAACCATCAGCAAGACTGATGTTTTTAATGCTTTGTTTGATTTTAGTGGCAAATCATCTGAAATACTTCTGACAAGGACAAGGTTTATTACAGCAGCTGAAATAGGAAGCAGGATTTGAGGTGCTGTAGATGAGTGTAACTCCACTGATCACTGCAAGTGAGGTCACCAGTTTATAGTAATCATAGAATGGTTTGGGTTGGAAGGGACCTCCAAAGGTCATCTGGTCTGAATTCCCTGCACTCAGCAGGGACATCCTCTGCTAGATCAGGTTGCTCAGAATCTTATTGAGCCTGACCACGTAAATCTCCAAGGATGGGGCCTCAACTCCCTCCCTGGATAACCTGTTCCATTGTTCCAGACCTTCATGGTAAAGAACTTGTTTCTAATGTGCATTCTAAATCTCTTCTTCTCCCATTTCAAACCAATGTCCCTTATCCTATCACTGCAAGCCTTTGGAACAGTCCCTCTGCAGCCTTCCTGGCTCAGGTACTGGCAGGCTGCTCTTCCATTTACCTGGAGCCTTCTCTTCTCCAGGCTGAAAAACCTCAGCTCCCTCAGCCTGTCCTCACAAGAGCAGTGTTTCAGCCCCCTGATCATATTTGTGGCCCTCCTCAGGACCCACTAATCAGTAGTTCGTGGTCTGTATTTTCTGTCCTCTTTCACATTGACTGTTAAACTGCATTGATTGTCTATGGAATCATAGAATCAACTAGGTTGGAAGAGACCTCCAAGATCATCCAGGCCAACCTAGCACCCAGCTCTATCCAGTCAACTAAACCATGGCACTAAGTGCCTCATCCAGGCTTTTCTTGAACAGCCCCAGGGATGGTGACTCCACCACCTCCCTGGGCAGCCCATTCCAATGCCAATCACTCTCTCTGCCAACAACTTCCTCCTAACATCCAGCCTAGACCTCCCCTGGCACAACTTGAGACTGTGTCCCCTTGTTCTGTTGCTGCTTGCCTGGCAGAAGAGACCAACCCCACCTGGCTACAACCTCCCTTCAGGTAGCTGTAGACAGCAATGAGGTCACTCCTGAGCCTCCTCTTCTCCAGGCTAAACACCCCCAGCTCCCTCAGCCTCAAATAAATAAATGGATAGATAGATAAATAAATATAGTAGGTGAGAATAAACATTTCTTCCACAGTTAAGTAAGAGGATTTTGCTCTCTCCAGAACAAGGTTTAACAGGCTGTTTCTCTCCTCTCCCTCCCAAAGCCCATAAAATATCTCTGCAGAAAAGAGTAAGAAATGTGAAGTTGTCATGAAAAAGAAATCTATTACCTAAACTGAGCTTGCAGCATGACTTCCCCAGCTAAGCAGTGTGCCCTCATGGGCTGATCGCTTTACATCCCTTTGGAGAAGCAATCTGAAAACAAAGACTTTTGCAGCCCCTCAGGCCAACCTACTGTGCTTCCCTTCACTGCCTGAACCCTAGCAGCAGAAAGGAAAAAGGAGGCTCTCACATGCAAGTCGCTACAGGAAACCAGCCCTTTGTTTTTGCACAATCATCTCTATTCTGAGCTCTATGAAAAGTTCATCAGAGGGAAGGGAACAGAAAGCCACAGTGACAAGGCAACCAAAACTCAGAGATGCAGTGCGGTACTTAGTGGTGTTTACCTGCTCCAATAATTCTGATCCCAGGGCAGAGCGCCAAAGATTAGCTCCAGACCTCATTAGGCAGGATAGAATTATGTGGGTTAACAAAGTAATACTCTTGGCTTTCTCCTGCATTTTAAAAGTGGCTTGAGACCTATAAAATCCCTTTGTATTTTATTAAAAGTCTTCTGCAATCATTTTTCATCCTGCAGCCCAGTTGAGCTGAACTAATAAATTAGCGTGTTATCTGCGTGGAGATCCATTAGAGCTCCAAATGGAGATGATTACAGCCCAAAACCTAACAACACTGGGTACAGCTGGGGAGGAAGCAAGCTCTTCCATCAAGCAATGGGCACCAAGGACAATGAATGAGGAACATGTCTACCCCTTGGGCCCACAGGAGATGGGGACCAAGAGCATCTCTGGCTGCCAAAAAGGTAGGCTTTGGAGACCTTGAGCAGGCAGCCATGGGCAGGGAAAGTCAGCAGCTCACTAGGTATGAAAGCCTCATACAGGGAAGGCTCATCAGGGTTATCCTTACTGCACAGCCCAGGTGAGTTTTTGCTCACACTGAAACGAAGCACTGATTATCCACAAGCAGCTCTTGGCCAGATGAGGTCTGAGGTCTGCTCTTCAGCTGAATTGGCTGCCTAAGCTCAAAGCTTACTAAATGCAAGAAGGCCACGATGTGAACATAAATCACACAACTTTCTAGTTGCTACAGCTCCAGCCAGTGGCAGACATGGTTTTAAGTTGAAGTGATGTAGTTATTACTTGGCATTAGCTTTCCCCAAGTCTTTTGCTTTTCTTCCTCAGCCACTTTGGGATTTCTGATGGAAATGTCAGTACAAGTAGAGAGTAATATTTTCTTGCTGTTTTGCAAAGCTCATAAACAGGCAGGGTGTGAAAAATAGGTGTAAGATGGAAAACAACTGCTGTGGGATTGTCTTTTTAATAAGCTTCAGCAGCAGTGCTCTTGGTCTGAGCACTGTTTGCTCAGTGAAAGCTGGCAGGATGCTGGCTATAGCTCTTGCTGTCCTGGTCAGCAAGCAGAGGCTCTCTGTGAGAGAGTCACTCTCTGTGAGAGAGTGACTGGAGAGTCTGTGACTCTCAAGTGAGTGACTGGATTTGAAACCCATCAGGGTAGTTGAAGCCCACTGCAAGGCCAGAGCTGCCACAGGCCCCTGCTGGTCCTGAGTGAAGAGTGGGATTGTGCACCCAGCCAAGAGGCTCTGGCTGCCGGGAGCTGCATGCTGCATCTCAGTCCCCATAGGTTCTCTAACAAAGGACCTAGAAGGGTCACAAGGAAGCAGGGGTTAAAAGGGCTTCACACAAACACACACCATGCCTCAAAAGATTTGGCCATCAAACAGGACCAAAGACCTCCTTCGGAGGGAAAGCTACCATGCAAACATTCTTCCATCTTCATGGTCATGTTCCTCTATCCTGCCCTGAGACTGTAGGACTCATGTTTCTTCCTGCATGCCTGCCTTCCCAACATCCTCCCATTTCCTTCTTCCCACTGATTTATTTCTGTCTCCTATTGAAGAAGTGTCTGGGTTGCTGGTCACCTATCTAAACAGGCGCCTGAGGGCTAAGGCACCAAAATTGCCTAAGAATATCCAAGGCAGGGTAGTGCAAAAGTAGATGAATTTATTTGCTCTTCAAGGTACTTTACAGGGATTATTTTCAGCCTCTCAACTGCTCCAGTTCCCATGACCCTGTCTCCCAAAGGGCATGCAGCCAGGCAGCCCAGGCACATCCCGCAGGGTGCTGTGCAGCCAGGCACTGCTCTGCTGTGAGCCACCAGCATCTCAGCTTCCTCAGAGCAAACTAATCACAAGACAGGGATTTCAGGGAGATGTCATCACTCACTGCCTGGCTCACTGAACTACAGCAGTTTGGTTGTGCTTCCCTGGACTTGCTCTTTTCCAGCTCCCTCTTCCAGGGTCCCAGCCACACACTTGCTTCTGCTGCCCCCACATGCATCAACAGCACCTCAACATTAATGCAGGCACAGGTTGTTCTTCCCTGAAAGAAAAAAGCTTCTGCCTGAGCTGAGCCTTGTGATGTGCTACCCAAAGTGAATTTTGAGATACATCTCCGAGCTGCTGCTCTTCCCCTAGGGTCATACAGACACCATTTTAGGATGGCTTCATTTCCAGTTTTTCCCCTCTTCCTCTAATTCCCTTTTATTTCCCACTCCTATCCTTTATTACTCTTTCATTTCCAAGAGGAAAAATGTTTCTTTATACTCTCAATCTCTGGTCCTTTCCTCCTGTCATTCCCTTCATGTCTTACTCACCATAATATTTTTGTTCATGGAATAACTAGTTTGCTCTTTCTCCTCTTCCTGCTGGGCTGCTTTGATCTACTGTTCCTCTGTCTGTTTTACACATTCCTTTTCCTCCCTCCTCCAAAGACACCTCAATCTGTTCCCCATCCCCTCCTCCTTACTCACCTCCCTTTTTCTGCTGTGATCTATTCTTGCTGTTCCAAACTTGTTTCACATGTAGATAGTTTTAAAACCTGCTCTGCTGCCCAAATAAGCATTGCAATAGATGCTGGAGGATACAGGCTCTCAATTTAGTCACCCTAAATCAACACAGAATGCCACTCTTAACACCCTGCCTTAGCCATGCTTTATTAAGAAGGACACCTGACTCCCACAGGAAAACCTAACCCAGGGAGAGCTTAAGACGATAATCCCTCGGTCACTGCAAGTTCAGCAGATCACATTGCAGCACAGCCCTGGAAGAATCCCAGGGAACCTGTTCCAGTCACTGCCTGGATCTTCAACAGGAAGGCTGTCAGCCCACAGGAATGGCCTTTTCTTTGCCCCTAACCAAGAAAATTGCCCAGGGAGGTAGTGGCTGCTCCCTCTCTGGAGGTGTTCAAGGCCAGGTTGGGTAAAGCCTTGAGCAACCTGTTCTAGTTGGAGGTGTCCCTGGCTATGGCAGGGGGCTGGAACTGGATGAGTTTGAGTTCCCTTCCAACCTAAAGCATTCTATGATTCTGTGATGATAAAATCCTCTGAAAATGAGTAAAATTCACAGATTCTGAGCTAAGAGCTGTGTAGTCTTAGTTATAAATCACAGCAAGATTCAGTGTCAAGCAGCAGGGAACCTGTTGCCCTCATGCAAAGACAAACTGGATGGTGAAAACTACTTTCCCCTCCACAGGAAAGCTATTTACTAACTTGTCTCTTGACCCACGACTCTGTAATCAGGGAGAAGCCACAAAAATCTAAAAATCATGGTTTTTCACCCTGTATCAAACATGACATTAGCACTTTCTGCAGTGTCTCCTCCTGTGACATCAACTCACTGCTTCCTGACCTGGCCACTTTAGGGAGAAAGCAAGTAAAATGCAGGAATAAATGGCATGGGAACTGCTGTAGCATCACTTCCCAAGACTGTAAGAAAAAGGCCTTTTGCAGCCAGAGCATTTGGACACAAAGCACAAATACCATTTGGTGCCCAGTGAATACCCCTGGGCATCTGGGCTAGTTGCTGGCTGCTAGCCCAACTGCCTTACCTCTGGGGTTTGATGAGCAACACTTCTGAAGGAGACAACAGAGCATTTTGGCCACTAGAATACCTCGAGTATCATCCAATGATTTAATTCATGCAGCAGAGCTGTGGGACTGGCACAAATGTTGACATCAAGGCCTTGAAAGGAGAAAAGCAAAAAGACTTATTTCAGTCTTGTTTGTTCCAAAGCAAAGTGATGTGCTTGTTGTCATAGGACTAATCTGTTAGCAAAGTGAGCCTGAGTTAAAACACCCAGTTGATAGTAAACGAAGTGTACTGTTAATAGAACAGAGCATTTACAATGTCACTCCCAGAAACCTGTCATTGCTTTCTTTTCCCAACATGTTGAGTGCAACAAGAGCCATGACAAGACTAAATTCTCCTCCCTGATCTCTGGCCCTCAATCCTCCAGACTCACTGACAGCAACCCACAAGTGAGCTCTGGGTGTACTCAGGCACCTGTGCAATAATAAAGTGGCCACAGCCATCTTTATGTTGTTGCAAAAGTTAGGTGTAAGCTGCCCTCTGCACATCTCAAATCCAAACCTGATCTACGGCTAAGTGGAAATAAAAATAAGGTTAAAACAAATAAAAGCTGATAAGAAGTCTCAGCAACTGCTTCAGCTGTACAGACACAGTGTGTTCTTTGATAGCAACAGTCCAAGATGCTGCACTTTGACAGTGCTGGAACAGCATCACTTGGAGTCATCACAGAGGCATAATGCAGGTCAGTTTGGCAGCATGTGGCTTGCTCTGATGTTTTCAGTAGAGGAAGGAAGAACAAGAAGCCTTGTGAACTTTTGTGTGCCCGTCCTAAATAGTTTCACTAAACTACAAATGACTGTGCCTAAAGTCAGCTCAGTCTCCAGGAAATTAAATTAGACCACTTATTGAATAAATATTTCTATACACAGGGGAACAGTTTGGGTACCTGACAAGCATAACCGCTTTGACATCCACCTGCCAGTGGGCATAGGTCTCCTGTGTCCCAGATGATAACCATATGGCCGCATCTCAAAAGCTCTAGACCATCTAAAATGTCACAGGGCATCTACATTTGGGCAGTTGATTCACTCCTACATGGCCCTGCAGCAGCAGGTGAAGTACATGATAAATCTCAGTGTGGAAAGCTTCCCTCTGCACAATTCCTAGCCTTCTCCTGTCCACGAGCTCACCAGGGACTCAGAAAATTACCTCTTGTTATCAACCCAGCTGATTTAACTAGGAAGGCATAATAAATATTAAAGAGTCTATATATGTGTAGCACAGATATTGCATACATTTGTGCCTCCTCTTTAAAGTTCTGCTTAACCATTGTGGCCAAATTCTGTCCTTGGCAGCGCGGTGAAAACCTGTGGACTCAGCTCAGGCTACAGTCAAGGGTAGCACTTGTTCATAAATTGAAGTGACACAGGTTAATGGAGAAGAGAGATAATTTCATTATCTGAATCTGAACAGATCTCATCATATAAAAAGAAAAACCTTAATGTGGTGCTGATGGCAAATATTAGTAGATACATTAATAGCTATCATCAGTGACTGGAACGTAGGAATAGACTGAAAGAGTTGGGGCTATTCAGTCTGGAGAAGAGGAGGCTCCAAGATGACCTTACTGTAGCCTTCCAGTATCTGAAGGGGGCATACAAAAATGCTGGGGAGGGACTTTTTAGGATATCAGGGAGTGACAGGACATGGGGCAATGGAGCAAAGCTGGAGATGGAGAGATTTAGACTGGACATGAGGAGGAAGGAGAGTGGTGAGAGCATGGAATGGGTTGCCCAGGGAGGCAGTTCAGGCCCCATCCCTGGAGGTGTTTAAGGCCAGGCTGGATGAGGTTCTGGGCAGCCTGCTCTAGAGTAGGGTGTCCCTGGCCATTGCAGTGGGGCTGGAACTAGATGATTCTTGTGGTCCCTTCCAACCCTGACTGATTCTATCATTCTATGAATACCTAACACAATTGCTGTACTGTAAAACAGCTTTTGACCTGCCAGTAGCATTTCATTTTGAAGTCAGCACTAGCCACAAAACCCAGAGCCTTTTGAACTTGTACAGCTGTACACACTGCACGTGCAGCAAACTCCTAGCCTTGAGGCTGAATGTGGCCTTATTTGGTGAAAATTGATTAGATTTGTCAGGTGAATAAAACTCTTTATTAAATTTGCCTGGCTGAAAGTATGCCTGCATAGTTTAGTTTTTCATTAGAGCACCACCGAATTTGTCTGGAGCAGTTAAGAATATCCTAAGTGATAGATGGGTAACAATTGGACCAAGCCACAACAGAAACCCCCCCCAGGAGGACACACTTTCCCTATGAAACTGAAGCCTAAATGCTGCTGGTTTCAATTTCCCCTTGCCAAGGGTGGGGAACTGAAGAGAAATTAGACTAGAAAAAATGTTTGGCTTCTAAAAAAGAGAGAAAAGGAAAACCTCAGAACCACCTCTTCTCACACACATGAACACTGCCAGGAGGGGCAGTACAAATTTCAGGATTAGCTGTCAAAATCAGCAGCAAGTGTTGGAGCAGGCACTCAGCAGAGCTGCCTGCTCACCCTCCCCTCTCCTGCTCACCCTCCCCTCTCCTCCTCACCACCACCCTCTCCACGCTGAATGTGTCCAGCATCCTGCGCCTAGGGAATTCACTGGAGTTGCCTCGGCCTGATTTCTAATTCTGATGCAGGATGCACAGTGATAAATTTCCTATGGGATAGTCATTATATAGAGCATATGAATGTGCTGTAATCAGGCGTATTTGTTGCTATGGAAAAGCACAGCAAGCATGTAGAGCCTTCTGTGTGGCATCTTTAGTGTCCCTGCACTCGGAGCGCGGAGATGCCTTGGCAGCGCGTGGCATAGCAACATGTTATCTGGCACAAACCCCAAGGACATTACAAGTTTCAACTGAAAAACTTGCAGGGCTCGTTAGCCCTTTGCATTAGACTTCATTATTTCACCTTTTAAAGCAAAAGGATCAAAGAAAAGTATCACAGCTAGAACAAGGTTGAAAGTGTGACCTTCCCTTTCTCCTTCCTAAAGCCTCTTGTCTTCCACGTGGGTATACAAACTGGTCACATCCTTCCTCTCGGGATGTGGTCCTGTGCCACTTGAGCTAGATTTAATGATCTTGCTCTGGCAGGGGGGTTGGACCCAATGATCTGTGGAGTTCACCTCCAACCCTAACATCCTGGGATCCTGGGATTTCAGAACTGTTGGACCACAGCTCCACACCTTTCTATGCCATGATTACGCAGGGCTCAGCGTGGCACTCCCTGTGCCCAAAGAAAGACTATCAGCTTGAAGACCACACAGGGCAATGACCAGGTAGGGCAATGACCAGGTAGGGCAATGACCAGGTAGGGCAATGACCAGGTAGGGCATGCCATGCTGAATTAAAAAAAAAAGAAATCCTAAATGAATAAAAGCCAAAAAAAAAAAAAGGAAAGAAAGTCACCATTTATTAACTAAATCCCCTGCTAATCCCTCCTGTGAGCAGCTGGTGGAGGCAAGGAGGGTGCCAAAGTGCAGCCTTCTCTACAGCACCAAATTAAACAGATCTCAGCAGTGCATGGAAATGCTCAGCCCATTTGTTTTATGCCTCCCTTATTTTAAAACACTTAACCTGTGGCCCAGGCTCACAGCACATTCCTAGGGGGCTGGTGCAGTCTTCACAGAGAGGCAAGGACAGTGGTGAAGCCATCTCACTCCATAGCCTACCCCACCTGCTCCTCCAAAGAGATGAGATGACGTTTAACAAGGCCAAGTGTACGGTCCTGCACCTGGGTCGGTGCAATCCCAGGCACAGATACAGGCTGGGTGATGAATGGCTGAGAGCAGCCCTGAGGAAAAGGACCTGGGGGTCTGGGTCGATGAGAAGCTCAACATGAGCCGGCAGTGTGCACATGCAGCCCAGACAGCCAACCGAGTGCTGGGCTGCATCAAGAGAAGTGTGGCCAGCAGGGCAAGGGAGGGGATTCTCCCCCTTTACTCTGCTCTCCTCAGACCCCACCTGGAGTACTGTGTGCAGTTCTGGAGCCCCCAACACAAGAAGGACATGGAACTGCTGGAGCGGGTCCAGAGGAGAGCCACGAAGATGATCAGAGGGCTGCAGCAGCTCTGCTATGAGGACAGGCTGAGAGAGTTGGGGCTCTTCAGCCTGGAGAAGAGAAGGCTTCGAGGAGACCTTAGAGTGGCTTTCCAGTATCTGAAGGGAGCCTACAGGAAGGCTGGGGAGGGACTATTGACAAGGTCTGGTAATGTCAGGACGAGGGGGAATGGGTTTAAGCTGGAAGAGGGGAGATTTAGACTGGATGTTAGGAGGAAGTTCTTTACAGTGAGGGTGGTAAGACACTGGAACAGGTTGCCCAGGGAGGTTGTGGATGCTTCCTCCCTGGAGGCGTTTAAGGCCAGGCTGGATGAGGCCTTGAGCAGCCTGCTCTAGTGGGAGGTGTCCCTGCCTATGGCAGGGGGTTGGAGCTGGATGATCCTTGAGGTCCCTTCCAACCTAAACCATTCTATGATTCTATGAGATAACTCTCCCTTCCATTGCCTTCAAACAACACCCAGCTCTGTTTCTCTGGTGGCTTTGACCAGAATCAGCTCTTTCTGATGTTGTGCTTGAGAAGCAAGGTGGTGTAGCGGAGAAGAGCTGCCAATTGCAGGTTGGTGGCTGGAGGATCAGTCACAGAAAAGCCATTGGAGGTGCTGAGCTGCCAGCATCTCAGTGGTGAAGCATCATTAGCAGTCTATGCTCCTCATTGCCATGAGAAAATTAGTTGCCAATCTGGGAGGTTCCTGCACTTCCCTCTGCAGCAGGCAAACTAGAATCTTTCATCTGGATATAAAGCTTAGGCTGCCTAATAACCACTTCTGCTTAAACACTGCAGTGTTAAACGCAGATGTAATGAAGAGCAGAGTAGGTGTGCCTCTAAAACATGAGGTTACTCATATTGTGTCACAACAGCACCCACATTTCTCATCACCTCAGCTTGGAGGACAGATCCAATTTGCACTTGTTGGCTTAGCCCTGATGAACCTATGAAAAAAATAAAGATACAACGAATCATTCTGATTCTGCTTCTAAAATGGGCACCAATTTACTGAATCAAACGGCACTAAACAGATCTGCCACAATGACTTCTACCAAGCAATAACTCCTTCAGCAGAAAGATTTTGATAAAATAGAAACACATCTGTGCCTGAGAAGAGAGGTACTGAAGCAGAGAGGCTCAGAGAGATATTCTGCCTTCCTCTGTTCTATTGCCTAACCTGAATCTCCCAGCAGTAACACCGTGCTATGAAATCCAGGGATGGGGCTGCCCAAGTCATGACAGCCACTTCTGCAAACATCTAGAGCAGGACCTTATCAACATGTTATGTACTTCCTCATGCTCCTCCTTGAAATTAATCCATTCTTGTCTAATTCCCCTACATATCAGGCCCAAGAGCTCCTCAGAGGGCCCAGGCATGTGAAGGTGGCACCAGGAGCTGCAAGAAGCCAGAAGATTAAGGATACATGTTCCTGCACACACAGTGGAGAGACACTGGCCATGCAGATGTCAACCTCACTGCTGGACACTGACTGAGCTGAGAAGTCCTGTAAGGTAGGAAACCCAAGGAGGTGAGTAACGAATCTCCACATCTGCATGCCCCACATGCAAGTTAACAAAAAGAGACAGCCCTTTCCAACAGTCCTCTGCTGGTGTGGCCAACAACACACCAGAGAGATGTGAGCCCTCCCAGATGTCATTAGAATTATAGAACAGAATCATAGAATCAACCAGGTTGGAAGAGACCTCCAAGATCATTTAGTCCAACCTAGCACCCAGCCCTGTCCAATCAACCAGACCATGGCACTAAGTGCTTCATCCAGGCTTTTCTTGAACACCCCCAGGGACAGCGACTCCACCACCTCCCTGAGCAGCCCATTCCAATGCCAATCACTCTCTCTGCCAACAACTTCCTCCTCACATCCAGCCTAGACCTGCCCCTGGCACAACTTGAGACTGTGTCCCCTTGTTCTATTGCTGGTTGTCTGGCAGAAGAGACCAACCCCACCTGGCTACAACCTCCCTTCAGGTAGTTGGAAAGAGCAATGAGGTCTGCTCTGAGCCTTCTCTTCTCCATGCTGGCAAGGTTGGTCCAAACTGGCACTGCTGGTTGGCTCTTTCTGGCCTGCATGCAGCAAGCTGGGATCAGGCTTGTTCTTATGGATAATGCTACACAAACTGTTTTCCTCACAGTGCAAGTTTTCATAAGCAGCCTCAGAGTCTTGGGTGTGCTTCAAGTCTGGCTGCCCAGAGTGGAGCACACAGCCAATGAGGGACATAACCATTTGAGGAATGCTGTGACATTGCTGCCTTTCTTGTTCTTGTTCTCACCCAAGCATCTCAGGGCACTCCACAGAATCAGGTTAATATCACCACTTCTGTTGCTTTTGAAGTCTGACAGCTGGGAAAGAAAGTCTAATACTTTTTTTTTAGAACCACAAATGAGGTAAGGAGGTAGTGACAGGTCTTGGTTCAGGCTGGCCACCCTGCTGGGAGAAGCAGCATTTCCTCCAGGCCATGCACCTTTAGCCACATCATCCCAAGCCATCTTCTCCAAAGCAGAACCACTGCAGTACTGTGCAAGCTAAAGGTAAGCAGAAGCTTCTGCTTGATTTCCCCTTCCCATTAATTGTGAAGAAACCTTCACTCCCCCAGAGAAGCTGTGTTTCATTTACCTGATAGCTCCTCCAGTCTGTAGTGTATTCTGTAATGGGAGGCACCACCAATCAGGTATTTGTAGGGCACCTCACACTCTGCCATCCCAGCATCCTACAGAGTGTAAGACATAAGCCTGCTAACTTCATAAAAATTTACCAGCATCTCAAGCTCATAACTCTCTCCAGAGCGAGTGCATCGATGAACACTAACATCTCTACAAAGAGGCGGTGATATAAAACCAAGCTGACAACAGACCAGCGACTGCCACACTCCAAGCCCCTGGCAAGCGGGCAGGCTGACAGTGAGGTGTTATTCAAGGTACTTGGAAGGAAAATGGTTCAAAGCATTCTTGGCTTTGTTAGTGTAGCTTTTCACAAAGCTTACAAACAAGAAGCTGGGCAAGAAATGCGAACGCACAATTTCTCAAACAATGCACACACAGAAGAGTAAAATTCCCCTTCAGCTTCAAAGGAACAGACTCTAATCCGCTGATGCCAAGTACTGATTTAAAACACTGACAGATACAGACCACTAAAACTTCCCGTAATGAACTGTGGTTTTCAGCGTTGGTAAGAAACCTCAAAACACAACAGGAAATGAGGCAAAAGGTTTGTTTTCTTTCCCTTACTGTTCCTTATATTAAAAGGGAGTTGTTGTTGTTTACTGCTAAATCCGTTACTCAGAAAAAAAAAAGATGGGATCTTTCCATCCCTATCCCACTAACCCCCCCCCCAGCACAACGTGTCGTGTCCCTAGAGGAGCAGCAGCAAAAGAGTGCACGGCTGGGTCATGCCAGGTGGAAATGAAAGCAGAAGTTCTGTTGCTGATTTGAACTTTTTCAACTGCTGCTTTTTTTTTTGGGG